>CM065737.1:33150955-33153455 GCA_033310375.1 Conus canariensis | reverse complement strand
AGAATTCAGTAATAGAATAGAGTGAAAGAGAAGATTTGATCCACAGTAAACATTACTTTTATTCGATGTTTTATTTCTGTTTTGTTTGTTAGTTTGTCTGTTTGCTTTTGGGGGTGTTTGTTATTGCTGATGTTGTTGATTTGTTTGTTTGTTTGTTTCATTTTTTTTTTTTTTTTTTTTTTTTTTTGCTGTCCCAACCTCTACGCCACCTTAGAGGCAGTGCACCCACGCCGCTCATTCCGACACCCCGTCCACAGCCACAGCCCGGTCGGCCCCGCCACAGCCCCGGCACCGGCAATCCAAAGGGAGCAGTCAATGTCAAGTCGTCAAGAGGCAACCCACCAGAGGAGACACTGCACTGCTGCCGAGTCACTTCGGTGGTGTTCAGTGGCGCCTGTTTTGATCTAACATACGCAGGACACCACCTACTAAGCCCCCTACTGACGACAATAATTGCTTAGTCGCGGAGCCGGCGTGAGTGAGTTCTCCCTCCAGAGGGCGCCACCACGTCCGTCCAACGACAGCCCCCATGGGCTCGCCGATACTGGTGACCCCGACGGAACCAAACCAAGGCCACAGACGTGGAGAGGACATCGAAACTGAGGTCACCATGAGAGCAGGGCATGAAGGGCCACAGAATTTGAGACTTTTTTTTTATGCTGATCGATGAGAATGAGGATGATCAAGATGATGCTACGGATTTCCATTTCGGTCTGAGACTACATGACAGGGCTGTACTCTACGCTTCCTTTCATAATATATCCCGGCGTCAACCAGGCCCAAGAGATACAGGCACCTGCAGTGTTGGTCAGGAAATTTGAGCAACACTCTCAGAAACGCATCCATTAAGTGGATGGAACTCGACTGTGTGGTTCCAGTCTTTCCAACTGAGTCCGCAGCAACTCAGCTCTGGGTAGGAGCCGGTCGGGGCAGAAAAACCCACATGACTTCTGATGGGATTCGAACCCACGACCTCCCAGCCGGGAGTCCGCGACGCTAACCACTTCGCCATGGCGGCTGGTCGTTTCATTGTTCTTTGTTTGTGGCAGCAACAAGCAGTTCTGAGGATACTACACTGTATAATAAAAGCAGAATAAAGAATATTTCAATTGAGGTCACCAAGTGTACACTTTCAAGTTCATTGTTAAATACTTTTGTACATAAATGATACTAACAGTATGTGCCTGTTGAGGACTGCATGAAGAAGACAGCTTTTGCTCGAAAGATAAAACACTTGGCTTGCCGATGTAAACTACCAGGCCCATCCATGTAAATCCACAGGTAAGATCAGTACAAAAACGGTTCAGCACAATTACTCATTCTCTCAAATAGGTTGGATTCCTCCAAAATTCGTAGTCAGTGGCAACAAGTTTGGTTCTGGAGACAACTTCGGGGAAGACACCAGCCAAAATTGACGCCGGCGACAATTTCGGGCTGTAACACGTATAATTTTGCACTACCTAGTCGCCAGATAGTAAACATCAACAACAGCAACAACAAGAACAACTATAACTGCAAGAAGAAGAACACAAAATAAAACTGGCGTTTCATAAATTTTGACATAGAACAAGTGTAAGATACTTTCCAGAACAAAGGAGATGCCCACAAAGACTGAGGAAGTCAGTACACCACAGTGAAGAAAGGCAAAGACAGTAGGCAGAGGCAACAAAGTTGGAGAAAGGCAAAGACAGTAGGCAGAGGCAACAAAGTTGGAGAAAGGCAAAGACGGTAGGCAGAGGCAACAAAGTTGGAGAAAGGCAAAGACAGTAGGCAGAGACAACAAAGTTGGAGAAAGGCAAAGACAGTAGGCAGAGGCAACAAAGTTGGAGAAAGGCAAAGACAGTAGGCAGAGGCAACAAAGTTGGAGAAAGGCAAAGACAGTAGGCAGAGGCAACAAAGTTGGAGAAAAGAGGAAATGACAAGCACAGAAGCTCTGGAAGGCGGGGGAGTCGTCTGCACTGAAAGAACCGCCAGTATCACCACGGGGACATAGAAGCAAAGGCTCGCGCGCGCGCGCGCGCGCGCGCACACACACACACACACACACACACACACACACACACACACACACACACACACACCACGCGCGCACGCGCGCGCGCGCGCGCGCACGTGAAGAGAGCCCCGGAGATCAGTGTGATGCAGCAGTACTCTCAAGCGGATATACTCCTAGGACCCAAAACCTGGTGTGACATTTTTGTGGTAGAGAGATCTTCCCACATAACTACCAGGTGTTCAGGAAGGATCGAAACAGAGATAGAGGAGGTGTTCTTATTGCCATGGCCGAAGATCTTGTGTGCACGCATGTTCACGAGGTAGGCACGGAGCACGAACTTCTGTGGGTTAGCCTCCTTGTGTGAGCATTCTACAGGCCCGATGTCCTGCGACGCCCTAAATGAATCTTACGGGAGAGCCACTGATGCGTGGAATATCATCTTGCTCATCGGCGGTGACTTCAGGGTCCCTGACTGAGATAGGACTAAGATATATTAAAACCAGC
>CM065737.1:32905955-33145955 GCA_033310375.1 Conus canariensis | reverse complement strand
TTTGATAATAAAAGTAAGGAAGAAGAAACTAGTATGGTAGAAGAAAATGAAATTGAGCCATTATTTAATCAACCTATTTCCAGTGAAGAAGTCGTTGCTGGTATTAAACATTTAAAATTAGGAAAGAGTGCAGGACCAGATAGAATCATAGCAGAAATGTTGAAGAATGCAAACTTAACTGTAATCAATTTTCTTGTTCATTTATTCACCCAACTTTTTGATAATGGTATCTTTCCATCAGAATGGGCTAAATCTATAATTGTACCAATTTACAAAAACAAAGGAGACGTGAACAATCCCGACAACTATCGTGGAGTATCACTTACCAGCATTTTAAGTAAAATCTACACTTACATACTAAATGCAAGATTAACTGAATGGGCTGAAACTGAAGAAAAAATAGTGGAAGAACAAGCAGGTTTTAGAACCAGTTACAGCACCATAGACCATATATTTACACTATATTCTTTGATTCAGAAACATCTGCTCTGCAAATCGAAGCTCTACATTGCATTTGTAGATTTCAAGAAGGCCTTTGACTCGGTAAATCAGAATGCTCTGTGGAATGTACTCTGTAAAAGTGGTGTTAATAGTAAACTGTACATGGCTATTAGAGGGGTATACAACTCAGTGCTTGCATGTGTGCATGTGGAGAGTGAGTATTCAGATTATTTTGATTGTCCAAATGGAGTAAAACAAGGATGCTTGTTGAATCCACAGTTGTTTTCTTTTTTCATAAACGAACTGGCGGTGGAATTGTCCCGCAAAGGAAGACATGGTATCCAGATGATACCTGGAGCAGTTGAATTAGTTTTACTACTGTATGCTGATGATGTTGTTCTTCTGTCCGGGACAGTTGTAGGTTTGCAAAACCAACTAAATGTATTGAAAGAAGAAGCAGACCGCTTAGGTTTATCAGTTAACTTGGATAAGACGAATATAGTGGTCTTTAGAATGGGTGGCCACCTATCAGTGTATGAAAAATGGTCGTATGGAAATGCAGATGTTCAAGTAGTTAATTCATATAAATATCTTGGAATGATGTTTTCAACAAAATTAACTTTCCGTTACGCATGGGAAGAATCTCCGAGAAAAGGGAAAAAAGGTACTATTGAAATTCTGAAATCCCTGAGAAAACTGAACAGTACAGACTGTGGTATATTTTGGAAAATGTTTGAAACACAGATAAAACCTCTTCTTACTTATGCAGCTGAAATTTGGGGCTTACATGAAAATTCGCAGATGGAAAAAGTGCATACGTATGCTATGAAGCATTTCCTTCAAGTACTTATTCATTCATCCAACACTGTCTTATATGGAGAAATGGGCAGATACCCTTTGTATATAAGTACATTTGTGAAATGTATTAATATTGGTTGAAGATCTTGAAGCTTCCCCAGTCCCGTTTGAGCAGGCAAGCCTATGATATGATGCTTCTAGAAATGGAAAAAGGTAAAGAAAACTGGGCTTATAAAGTAAAGAAAGTCCTTTCAGAACAGGGTTTTGGAATAGTGTGGATGACTCAGGAAGTAGGAAATGAGCAACAGTTCATTGCGGAATTTAAAGACAGGCTTATTTGTTCTTTTAAACAGAATCGGCACTCGGATATGGAAAGTAAAGAAAAATATCGCTGGTTTTTCTCATTTAAGAATGTGTTTCATTCTGAAAAGTTTCTCAATGTCATAACAGATAAATGGCACAGAATAAATTACGCAAGAATTAGGTTGAGGACTTTAGGTTTTAATGCGAACAAAAGATGGTTTGAATGTGAAACATCCACAGAATCTCCTTGTCCTGCATGTAGACATATTATTGATGACAAAGAACACTTTCTGTTCCACTGTACTGCTTATAATGAAGTGCGGACAAACTGTTCATTTTTCCAGTTAGATATAACGAAAAGACAAAATGTCACTGATGTGTTATCATCAGATGATGAAATTGTAATAAAATCAGTTGCGAAATTCATCGCGGAAGCATTGAAAATTAGACGGATGAAGGATAGTGAAATTGAAGATAATACGTTATAAGAGATATCTGAATGAATGTTATCATTCATCGCATGTTGAAGAGATCAGTAAGATACAATGTCATCATTTGATTAAGTGGATGGTCGAGTCAGTCTTTTTTTTTTGTTTTCATGTTGAAGACATCAGTAAAATACAATGTCATCATTTGATTCAGCGGATGGTCGAGTCAGTCTTAAGGTCCTTTTTTTTTTTTTTTTTAAACCTTACTGCATTACTCCTGTGCGTGAGGTGAGGACATAACAAAATGTTATGAATTTATTTGGTTTTGTTAATTTTGGATTTGATACACACTGGGAATGAAAGTGTACTATTTGTTTGCAGGAAAGGAAGAGGGAAATGTTTTTGTTCTGTTACCTCTCACCCCTTGTCAAAAGACCTCTTTGGTAATGACAATAAAATATCAAAGTGTCAAAGTGTCTCTGTCTCTCTCTTCTCTCTCTCTCTCTCTCTCTCTCTCTCTCTCTCTCTCTCTCTCCCAGTAAAGCATAAATCCTGTTTTGGTTAGCTCAAGGAAAATGAGGATCTGAGAAGTTTATTTGTGGAAATGCCACTTCATACTTCTAAATGTATGTCCCTTATAGTACTACAATTGGGGATCTACTACTGAGAGGTACTTTGAGGCCAAGGCAGGTCTACAGTTATCATTAATTATGTGTTGTGAATTGTTTGTCATTCATTTATCATGATTATATGTTAAAGTGTTAATATTCTTTCATTGTTTCTATTTATCTGCAATCTGTTAAATAAGTATCTGATAGTGTAAGCTTATTATTCTTTCATCACATAGATTCATTACACAATCTGTTTTGTGAATATATAATCAGCGATGATCATTGTTGATTTGTTCATATTATTGAAACTGATTGACAAGGGGTTGGGGTGGGGTGTTTTGCAGAGGTGCTGGACAAGAAGTGGGCCGATCATGTCACCTTCTGGAATTCAAAGGAAAGAAAATTCTGGTACTGTTTCTTGTAGTTGTGCTAATCTTCTTCTCTTAAAGTGACTCATGTTCTGATACTAATGATATGCTTGTGCATACTTTGAGTATTGCTCATGTTTTACAGAGAAAATATTTACATTAATTCTTTAATTGACAGGAATGTGAATCTTCTTACTTCAGAAAGAAATCCTCCATTTGAATGTTTTAGAAATTGTTTGATTTCTCTTGATAGCTTTCCAAGTCAGATTGTTGTGTAAAAGGCCATTTTTTTCCTCACTCACCCTCCTTTCTTTTCTCACTTAGCTAACTGCAATGAAAGCCTGAACCAGGTTAAGGTACAGCTCACTAAAAGGAAACAAAAACACTTTCAGCCAGTTAGGTAACTCCTTTGTAGTGGTTGTCTTTCTTTGCCTCCTAGCGCCAGCAATTTTAAATTTGTATTTGTAAATATGCAGTGATGCTGAGAGTGGAGAAATAAATCAACTAGACATGGTATTTCCTTTTGATGTTCTCAAGTCTTAATAGTACAGTGTATTGAATGTGACCATTTGCACTTTTTTTTTTATTGATTCAACAAACAAGGGAACTTGTAACCAATAAAAAGTATGTTTAATGCAGCTGAAATGTGGACTTGTGATTGATAAGATGCTGTTTTGATGTAGCCTTACAGTGGACATGTGATTGACGAGATGCCTGTTTTGATGTAGCCTCACAGGGGACATGTGATTGACAAGATACCTGTTTAATGTAGCTGATCAGTGGACATGTGAATGACGAGATACCTGTTTTGATGTAGCCTCACAGTGGACATGTGATTGATGGGATGCCTGTTTTGATGTAGCCTCACAGTGGACATGTGGTTGATGAGATGCCTGTTTTGATGTAGCCTCACAGTGGACATGTGATTGACAAGATGTCTGTTTTGATGTAGCCTCACAGTGGACATGTGATTGACAAGATGTCTGTTTTGATGTAGCCTCACAGTGGACATGTGATTGATGAGATGCCTGTTTTGATGTAGCCTCACAGTGGACATGTGATTGACGAGATGCTTGTTTTGATGTAGCCTCACAGTGGACATGTGATTGACAAGATGCCTGTTTTGATGTAGCTGATCTGTGGACATGTGATTGACGAGATGTCTGTTTTGATGTAGCTGATCTGTGGACATGTGATTGACGAGATGCCTGTTTTGGAGACCGGAATAGCTCTGGTGGTAGAGCACCAGACTCGTGATCTTGTTGATCCTGGGGTTGTGGATTTGAATCTCTTCTGGCCCATTTTGGTACAAGGGGATTTTTCCCTCAGAGTTAACATTGGTTTTGGCGTCATATACTTTACCATGTCAGACCATAGCATTCAACGGCAGTTAGCCAGCTCTGTCAGGCCGAATTTTTTCCGTGGCCAATGCAGTCATAAGACAGTCACGTGATGTCACCCCACTTCCGGCCCCGGAAGAAGCCAGTGTCAACTTCCTATAAGTCATTCATCTTCGGCCTGCCGTCAAAGCAAGATAAGTCTTGTGCTCTGTCTCGCCTATACTTGCCTTTGTGTTAACTTTGCTGTGTTTTGTTCTATACTTGATTCAGTTGTGGCTTACAAATGTGAGGCTCTTGGTGGGAGCGTATTTATCAAAAGATTTGTCTCTTTTACCGGCACTCTCGGGAGCGTATTTATTAAAAGATTTGTCTCTTTTACCGGCACTCCCGCGACTTTGTTACTCGCGATCGTCGGCACCGCTCGCCGGTCGTGTTCCCCCACCATATTGCCGAGCCTCGGGTTCAGCACGCATTTTGTGCTGGTTCCGGCTTGCACTAGACCCTGAGTATTTTTGCCGTGTGAGGCTCTTGGTGGGAGCGTATTTATTAAAAGATTTGTCTCTTTTACCGGCACTCTCGGGAGCGTATTTATTAAAGATTTGTCTCTTTTACCGGCACTCTCGCGACTTTGTTACTCGCGATCGTCGGCACCGCTCGCCGGTCGTGTTCCCCCACCATATTGCCGAGCCTCGGGTTCAGCACGCATTTTGTGCTGGTTCCGCTTATTAAGGTTTAGGGCTCAATAACTATCACACCTGTACTCTTTACCCTTCACAGGTAGAACGTGTTCGAGTAAGGGTGTGTGACACTGATCTGCTTATTAAGATTTAGTGCCCAAGAACTATCACACCTATACACAGTGATACTCCACGTGTAGAGATTGCTATTAATAGCCATACCAGTCACACGACCGGTGGCGTGTACGGGTAGTTCGAGTTTTCAGTCGATCTCTCGAGCACTTTGCACGACACCACACGGACGATCGAGATTAATTGATTTTCTCGATCGGCCACCTTGTCTCCTCTTTGCGGTCGTGTGTTCCGGGTTTGCTCTATCCACCTGTGCCCAACATGGTGAAGGACACCGCCGGGTCGAGCCACTCCACTGCTCGGAGTTCGCTCAATTTCCCGGAGAACCCGCGGGTCGATTCCATCTCGGAGCAATCCGTTCGCACTGATGAACGTACGGTTCGGGTAGACAGAGACGACTTCTCCGCGGAAGGGACGCGTGATCTTCCTCGTCTACCAAACCGACGGACGCACGACCGCGGCGTCCCAAGGCTGATAGGCAAGCGGCCACCATTTCAAAATGCCTTTCATTTGATCTGCCTGCTAGTCTAAGGGCAAAGCTCCCCTCAAGGTGCTGCCCAGAAAGTCTAATGGCAAGGCTCCCCTCAAGGGGCCCGGCCGAGCAAAGACTAGCCAACGGAATTCGCCCTCCCCCACCCCTTCTCCATCGGCCAGCTTGCCCTCTAGCCTACGGACTCGCTCGGAGACTTCTAACTATCATGCTGAGTCACGCGAATCTCGGCCCCCGGGGCACCTTGCCGAGCCGCGGACCAGCACGGGTGACGGATCTGGGATGGAATCACCATCCGTCACTCGCCTTGATGAGTCACGTATCTCTTTTTCCCCCCAAATTGATACGTGCACTCATAGCGCTCGGCCCCACCGGGCACAGGTGCAGCCAACACCTGAGCTCGAGGAGCGCTTCGACTCCGGAAGCAGCCTTATGGTCACCCCGACGCACGACCTCGGTGGTGTCCATAATCCTGGGCGTGCGGGCACGCCGCGCCATGGGCCCGGCCGTGCCCATGCACAAGGACGGTCGACCTACCCCGATCGAACGTCACCTTCTTCCCTAGGGGTATTGGACGTTGGGGAACCGACCTTTCGGATCCCCATTTGGGCAACGTCCGCGGTCCCGCTCCTCCGGGGGGAGGATCTACCAGCGGGACCAAGGGTAACCTGACATATTCCTCCAGGGGGAGGAACACGGGACCGCATCCTGACCAATCCGCACTTTCGCGGGTTGGGGGCTCGACTTCCGCATCCTCCTCCATACCATTATGGCCCTCCCAGGCCCATTCCAAGGACGTGTATGGTGCAGTGCACGGACCTGGACGGGGACGACAGGCCACGGCCTCTCAAGCCCCCCCCCAACAGTGATTCAGGTTACCCGGGTCCCCGGGGACTTTCTGCCTACAAGAAGAAGAGGGTCTCGTGGCTACGACTCGGCGGATGTCTGACCTACGCATTCGCCCAACGCGCTGGTCAGACCTTGAGTGCGGCCTACCTACCATGGTTTTTCCCCAGGGCCGCCACAGCCCGTTTACCTCCCCGGGGACCGGTGGCTCTTTGCCCCCGAGAGAGACCAGTGGCTTAACGCCAACACCCAGCACGACCAGCTACATGGTCGAATGTGGCACCCGGCCTCACTTACCTGGGTCGACCTTGGTCTCCCTCCTCGGGCGCTGTCCTATCGGCAGGACGATGTCCCGGCCGCCGATTATAGGGCCACCGGGGACACACTACAGGTACCCCTCGACTTACCTCCTGAAGACGGGTGCTATGAACCCTCTCAGGACCAGTACCTCCCTGAGGCGGACGATGACGAGGAGCTAGCCCCCACCTCATTGTACGATGTCCGCACGATAGAACGGTGGCGACCAGACCTCGTTAGGAGGGAGGCCGCACCCGCTGACGAATTTCTCTCCCTCTCCCCCGGCCCAGAGATCTAGACCAATCTACCCATGAACCCCTCAGTCGCCTCCTTGTTTACGGACAATCCCGTGACCAGGGAGATGGGCATTTCCCAGTCGGACCGTCGGTTGATCCCCCACCTGCCCCCCCCTACTTCCGGCGCCATCTCCTTTAAGAACCTAAAGGAATGGGTCCGAGTAGCCAGGATGGGCATCCTCCACACCACGGCGGGACACACCTACTTGGACATGCCCCTTCAGCGAGCGGAGGCTCTATGGCCGGAGGACGATGGTGCCATCCCAGTACCGGGGGACCCGGGCTCTGAGGCGCACCAAGAGCCTGACCCTCGCTTGTTCAGCGATCCTTTCATACGACACCTAGTTAACAGGATTTCGCATCACCTTTCGGCTGCGGCGGACAGCGCAGCCAGAAGCCACTTCAACTGCTTGTTGGTCGCGAGAGAGGCCGTGCTGGCGCGGACCTCTCTCTCCCCGACGCTTAAGGCAGCCCTGCGATGCATCCCGGGCCAGGTCCAGTCGCTCTTTGGCGACTACTCGGCTGACGTCATAGCACAAGCAGTTGAGGAACGCAAGCAGGCTGTGTCCTTTGCGCCCAGGCCACCGCCACGCCCTGCTAGACCCCCACTTCGTTCCTTCCCCAGGCACAGACCCTATCCCAGACAATCGCCTTCCCGCACCGCACGGCCCGCCAAGCGACCTAATCTTCTCCCAAGGCCTAAGCCAAAACCCCATCAGCAAAATTTTCGGTTAGGCCAACAGTCACGCTCCCGGAGCTGACTAGGGAGACAGCCCGAGGGGGACTTAGATCAGGTAGCACCCCCCCTCGCCCTATCCCCCACCCACCAGCCCAGACCCTCGCCCCCCCTGGCGGGCAGCCTCTCCCGGCATGCCCACCAGTGGCGACGCATACGCCTCACCCCTGGATAGTGGCGGTGCTACAGGAAGGGTTTCGCCTTCCTTGGGCCCACGAGCGTCCCCCCCCT
Organism: Conus canariensis; assembly: GCA_033310375.1. NCBI lineage: Eukaryota > Metazoa > Mollusca > Gastropoda > Neogastropoda > Conidae > Conus > Conus canariensis. The sequence continues at coordinate 33,137,961 of CM065737.1, read as the reverse complement.
CATGCTATCTCCCCCTCCCTCCCCCAACGAACCCTCCCCCGCCAAAGCAGAAGCTCTTCGCACGGAAGTCCAAGACCTCCTCAAAAGAGGGGCCATCTCGGAGATTTCCCACCCAAACCCCGGCTTCTACTCTTTGTGATCCCAAAAGCCTCGGGAGGATGGAGGCCCATTCTAGATCTTTCGCCCCTCAACAAGTTCCTCAGGCCCACCAAGTTCAAGATGGAGACCCCCACCCAGATCCGAGACTCCATCCATCATCGCGACTGGGCCACATCCGTAGACCTGAAGGACGCCTATTTTTCAGATCCTGATTCACCCGGCCCACAGACGATTCCTACGGTTCGTCTGGCAGACCCCGGAGAGGCCTGCACGCATAGTGGACCTCATCTCCTGCCTGTCACAGGCACCCCACACCTCGGCCAGAACCCTGTCCTCCCTCCTAGGAATGATGGAGTCCCTGTCTCCCCTCATTCCCCTGCGGCGGGTCCCCAAACGCCAACTTCAGAGGGAGTTCCGCCGACGTTTGTCACAGACCTCCGACCGCTGGGACCAGGTCATTCCCCTCGGACACTGGTTCATTTCGGCGACGGAGGAGCGGCTCACTCCAGCCACTCTCTCCACCGGGGTCCCCATCTCCCTCCCAACCCAACCCAACCACTGGAACTTTATACAGACGCCTCCAACTTGGGCTGGGGGGCCCACGTGGAGGACAGTCACGCCTCGGGGAGTGGGAGCTGGAAGCGGTCAGGCTAGCCCTTCTCCAACTCCAGCACAAGGTCGCGCACCGACTTGTTCTCCTCCTCACGGACAATACGTCGGTAGCTTGCTATGTCAACAAAGGGGGAGAGGCCCGCTCCATAGGCCTCTCCCTCAGAACAGAGGCCCTCCTTCGCTGGTGTCGCGCAACCATTGGTTTGTGCCCATGATCGACCTGTTTGCCACCAGCTTCAACCATCACCTGCCCCTGTACGTCTCTCCCGTTCCAGATCCCCAGGCGGATGCAGTCGACGCACTATCCCTCCCCGGGACGGGCCTACTGGCGTATGCCTTTCCCCCCTTCCCCATCCTACACAAGGTGATCAGGAAGGCAAGGCTGGAAAGACCCAGGCTGATCCTCGTAACGCCATGGTGGCCGACCCAGTCTTGGTTCCCGGACCCCAAGTCCCTCACCCACGTTCCCCCCCTCCGGCTCAGCCCTCGCTGGGACATGCTGAGACAACCCCGGTCAGGTCTTCCTCACTCCAATCCCAAGATGCTTCGCCTACACGCGTGGCTTCTATGCCAGCCCAACTGCGAACATCTGCATCTACCCCCCACTCGGAGAGACCCCAGTCCGTCCTAGACACACTAGCCGGGGCAGGGGCCTCTCAGGGATTACGGGACTTCGCCTCGGCATCTCGCAGAGCCAGCACCGAATCCCTCTACAACTACCGTTGGGAGAGATGGATAACCTGGTGCTCAGATAACTCTGTTCCCCATTACTGCCCCTCCAACATCCAAATAGGAAATTTCCTCTCCCACCTATCCTCTTCCCTTAAGCTGTCGGCTGGCTCCATTCGGGGCTACAGATCAGCTATCTGCACTACCATTCGTCAACTGGGGGGCCCTTCTTTTGACAATGACTTTCTCCTCAGAGAGGTGTCTAGAGGAGTTGCTCTACGGGAAGCTCAGTCCCCTAGGCGCATTCCCCTCTGGGACCTTTTTACGGTCCTCGATGCCCTCAGAAGAACCCCTTTTGAACCCATTGCTTCTATTCCTTTTGACCTCCTCTCCTTTAAGACCACCTTTCTCCTCGCCCTGGCCTCGGCCAGAAGACGAAGTGAGATTCACGCCCTCAGCGGTGACCCCACAGATATCGCCTTCCACAGGGACGGCTCAGTCTCTCTCAAGTTCCTTCCGGAGTTCTGACATCTTGGGAAAGGGAGAAAAAGATGGAGACATGGACCTTTGCCCCTCCAGGTGTCTCAGGTACTACTGGGAACGCACACGCCCCAGGCGCTCCTCCCAGAGACGACTCCTTATCTCCCTCAACCCCAACAATACTAGAGATATCTCGGCGGGAACTATCTCCAGGTGGCTCTCCAAGACGGTGAGATCTACCTACGCTCAGGCGTACAAGGATCTCCCTGTCCTATCACCCAGGGCCCACGAGGTCAGAGCACTGGCCACTTCCACAGCGTTCCAGTACTCTGTCCCCGTGCGCCACCTGCTGGAGGCAGCCTACTGGCGTTCGGAAAATCCCTTCATTAATTTTTACCTGAGGGATATCCGCATGACCAGAGCTGATGGGTCTAAGGGGATTTCCTTTGTGGCGGCCAATGCAGCCATATCGGTCAACCCCAAGAACCACTAGGGCGCTCGCCCTCCTCCGATTCCTTTAAATTCTGCTATGGTCTGACATGGTAAAGTATATGACGCCAAAATGGGGAGTTTGTGTTATACTCCCTGTTTGGCTAGTATACTTACCATGTCAGACTCTAATTCCCTCCCTACCTTCCCCTCTGGCGCCAAGGTTCTCGGGGTCACCATACACCAGGCCTCGCTGAATGACTTATAGGAAGTTGACACTGGCTTCTTCCGGGGCCGGAAGTGGGGTGACATCACGTGACTGTCTTATGACTGCATTGGCCACGGAAAAAATTCGGCCTGACAGAGCTGGCTAACTGCCGTTGAATGCTATGGTCTGACATGGTAAGTATACTAGCCAAACAGGGAGTATAACACAAACTCCCCATTTTGATTCCATTTCCCAAATAATCCTTCAAATGAGACTATAAATCAAGGTTCTGTGTGTGAACGCACGCACAACATCTTACACACACGTAAAGTAGCATCACCAAGTTTTGAAAGAGAAGGCCAGTCTGGCCGTTGGTATGGATGACACGTTACACATAGCATGCACCCTGCATGAGAAACTGATAGAATGAAAGAAGCAAGGACTGGATGACAAGTGTAATGACTGAATGAAGTGCCAGCAGGCAGCTCTTCAGTCGGCACTATCCTGGTAAGCGGCCTATTGTGTACACGAGAATGTGGATTTTTAGGGCCTAGAACCTTTAGCAAGGCGCTTGTTAGGGCCTAGAACCTTTAGCAAGGCGCTTTATAAATGCGATATTGTTTTGTTATTAAAAATATTGCTATGTTATTGTTACTATTATGTTATTATTTTTTTTATGAAGCTGGACTGTGGCATCCACCCTGGCATGCATGGCCTGCAGTCCTTGCCTTACCTGGACCACATTGACCCTGAGGAGATTGACCTCATGCTGGTCAGCCAGTGAGTATGCCTTTTGTTGGCAGCGGAAGATTATGTTCAAGGGGAGTGGATTGGCTGGAGCATTGTAGTTTAAAACGGTTAATTTTTTTTGCTTTGCTTTGCTTCGCTTTGCTTAGTTTGCTGTGGTGTGTGTGTGTGTGTGTGTGTGTGTGTGTGTGTGTGTGTGTGTGTGTGTGGGGGTGTTGATTTACTGGTGTTGATTTCATCAAATTCTCCCTTTTTTTTTCTTCTTTTTTTGTTGTTGTTGAGATGATTGGACAAGATGCACGAAGGAAGGGTGGGGAAGTGGGGAGATGATGCAAAACAAACAAATGAAGACCTAAGTGAAAGAAACGACATGATCACCAAGTTTGTTTAAGTATATTTAGGCACAGGAACACTTAGAAACACTTTGGAAATAATACGCTTAACTTTGCTGTGTGTTATGTGTGTGTCCTCTTTTCTAGTAATTTTCGTTACAATTTTTGTTCCTGCTGTCAGTGTTAGAAAACAGACAGACACAGAAAGTTAACAAAAACTTAACATATTTGAAGACCAAAGAGGTTAAAATGCATTTTGTCTTGTAGATTGTTTGTCCCTTTTGTCTGGTGGAAAAGTAATTTTTCTTTTAATTGTTTTTCAATTTCTGCCTGAAATCACCTCGCTTTCAAACTTACATATGTGACCCAAGGGTGAATGAAAGCAAAAAAAAAAATGCGGTCAAGTTCAGAAGTGACTTTCTGATTTGAACCTGAGAAAATGAACGTGATTAGGGAGTCGTATTTGTGGTATAACTGAGTGCAGGGTCTGGATGATTCATGGAAATCGTGGAAAGTTATGGAATTTAGAAAAATGAAAGGGGGGGGGGGGGGGGGGGGGGGGTATTTTCTAGGACTGAAAAGTCATGGAAATGTGGTCAGACTCATAAAAAGAGACATGGAATCAGAACAAACACTTAGCTCTTAGAGTGTTCACGTGTATGTTAATGTTCAAAAAGCAGGCAAGCATGTAGCCCATTACAGCCATATTTTAAGTGTAAAAACAGCTAATTAATGGTCATTGAATTATCATAAAGTGACATGAAAAAGTCTTGGAAAAATCATGGAATCTGAAAGTTGACCCATTATGGAGCCAGTGAACAAAGGAGAGATAGCATTGTCACAGCTACCACCAACATAGAGAGATGGTGCCTTGGGTAGAGGCTGGGAGGTCATGTGTTCAAATCCCATCAGAGCTATCATATGGTTGGTGGGGTAGTCAGCATGCTTCAGCCCTCAGTTGTTGAGCGTGCTCAAGGCTGTAATGAGAAGACTCTGGGGATCCATGTAAAGGGATGTCTCTGGCAGTTGCTCTGATTTCCTAACCACTGTTGGTAATGTCCATGTCTCAGCCCTGATTGATGACGTGGATATCATTACCATATTATAATGAAGGAGATTGTAGTGAACAGCCCTGTCTTGTGGTCTCAGACCAAAATGGAACTCCACAGTCATCCCTCTGTTCCTTACGATCATCATGAACAAAAAAGGAAATAAGTTTTTTTTTTAATGATAAGATAGGCAGGTGCCATTTGTTCACGAAATGCTATTTTTATTGCTCGTCTTTCTACATTTAAGATAGGCAGGTGCCATTTGTTCACGAAATGCTATTTTTATTGCTCGTCTTTCTACATTTAAGATAGGCAGGTGCCATTTGTTCACGAAATGCTATTTTTATTGCTCGTCTTCTACATTTAAGATAGGCAAGGTGCCATTTGTTCACGAAATGCTAATTTTTATTGCTGGTCTTTTACATTATAGATAGGCAGGTACCATTGTGTTCACGAAATGTAATTTTTAAGCTGGTCTTTCTACATTTAAGATAGCAGGCTGCATTTGTTACGAAATGCTATTTTTATGCTCGGTCTTTCTATATTAAGATAGGCAGGTGCCATTTGTTCACGAAATGCTATTTTATTGCTCGTCTTTCTACATTTAAGATAGGCAGTACCATTTTGTTCACGAAATGCTAATTTTTTTGCTCGTCTTTTACATTTAAGATAGGCAGGTGCCATTTGTTCACGAAATGCTATTTTTATTGCTCGTCTTTCTACATTTAAGATAGGCAGGTGCCATTTGTTCACGAAATGCTATTTTTATTGCTCGTCTTTCTACATTTATTATTATGATTGGAAATGTTTCTTGATGTGGTGGTTAGGATGTCTGTCTTTTACTGATTGTCCAATCTGTTGTATTCATGCTGAATCCACAGGTATGATTGAGAGATGTGTAGATGGGAAGGTGGTAGGAAAAGGGTGACGACTAGGATGCCTGAGGTCATGTGCAATGGGACTGGGAGCACAATGTGACTAGAGGTGTCCTAAGGAAGATCACAGAAAGTTCACATCTGACATTGCTGTTCAGCCACAAACATTTCGTTTCCAGTCAAAAAACCTTTTTGACATTTGTACGCATGTGAGCACATCTTAGTCAAGTATGTGTGTGTGTAGTGAATGTGTGTGTGTGTGTGTTCGTGTGCTTGCAATGTGTTGAATGTGTGTGTGTGTGTTGTGTGTGTGTGTGTGCTGGTGTGTGGAAATGCAAGGATTCAGTCAAACCAAGGAGTGTGGTGTGTTTCAGTTTTCACTGGACCACAGTGGGGGTCTGCCCTATTTCATGGAGAAGACCAAGTTTAGGGGCCGATGCTTCATGACCCACGCCACCAAGGCCATCTACCGCTGGCTGTTGTCAGACTACGTCAAAGTCAGGTAAAGAGGAGCGCGATTTACCCAAGACGTTGAATCATTTGGTTGGTAGGTGGGTTTTAGGTTGCAGAATATCTTTAGGAGACTTTGTCAAAGTCAGGTAAACATGGATCACAGTTTACCCAAAACTTTGAAGCAGTTAGGTTGGTTGGTGGGTTTCAGGTAGTACAATATCTTTACCTTCTTCCTGATGGCACAGTTTACATGCTGTATGCTTGTAAGTTTCTGTTACCAGTCTGTCCTTCCCTAGAATTATCCGCCTACCAAAATAGTTCTTCCTCTATTCTATTTTGCCCTCAGTCTCATTGCATATTGATTAAGTCATGCAAAAAAACGAATGGTTTTGTTAATTGTGCATGTAGCGTGTTTATTTAGAGCTGCAATGGGCTTCCCTTGCCTGAAGAGGTGTATTTGTTATTTAAAAATTGATGTGTAGGGAATTGCAGATTCATGTCAATTAAGGGGAAAAAGTTAATTAAAAAAATGGAATCACCTGTTTTCACTGGTGGGAAACCTGTTGGTTAGGACGAACTTTGTGATGCATAGACTGTGTGCAAAGACATGAGTTGTAACAGGTGGAGTTTGACGTTAAAGAAATAAACAGTATGTCTAACTGTGACAAGCTACATCCAAATAGTGTAGAACTAATGAAGAAAGTCGGATAGTGTATCTGCTCAAAAAAGAAAAAAAAAAGAATTTATAATACTAAAATGTACTAGAAGCATTTTTATGATAACTTACTGGATCAAAAGGTTATCCAAATGGTATGGAACATTGCCATATCATAAGGATCCCCCCCTCCCCTCCCCTGATTTTTTTAATTGGGTGTGAGAGCTAACTCATTTCCATAACCAGCTAGGTGTAAAACTGATTGCCCTTAGTGAGTCCACTTTGTTGCTCATATTCTGGCTATCAACATTTTGCACCTTTCGCACCAAGCAGGAGGTAGGGAGGGTGTTCCAATGTTTAGTGAACCGATGGTAAATATATAGCAAACTACCTAGAATAAATTTCCTTTTTTAGATACTTGTCCAAATGCCAGAATATCTAAAAGTATGGTGGGAAGCATGCTCACCTGAACACTGAGACAATGATCCCAACAAGAAAGACTCTACAGTTCCCTGGACATAGAACTGAGCATCAGAAGCCTTGAAGAGCCATGTGATTGTCTCCCATAATTCTCAGAGTGGTGGTGAAAAGAACATCTCGGGGAGAAAAGAAGGTCAAAATCCCAGAGCAGGAAAAGGAGATGACCTCGTCCAATCCAAACTGTTAAAGTGGGTACACATAAAGCCACTCATAAGATCATTAAAATCGTACCAAGAAAAAGAAAGGAATCACTACAGTTAAGAGAGGAGCCATATTTTAAAAACAACAGAAAAAAAAGGAATCACTACCGTCAAGAGAGGAGCCATGTTTTTACAAACAACAGAAAAGGGGGAACACTTTCGTTTGCGTGTGATCTGCATGTATGCATTCTCAGCTTCTAGTTCTCCATCAGTCATGATGTGAGTGTGTAAATATGCATGCATCTGCACACCCTTAATTGTGTAAGAATGCAATGTATTCAGCAAAACTTCTCATAAAAATTTCGGTTTGATGCTGAATTTTTATGTCATCTGTTCCCAAAGGAAATAGATTTTGGGTAGGCATGTCTGGGAACTGTATCTTCTTCAGAGTGCGTTCTTTTCTTTTTCTTTTTTTTTCTCATGGAGTTCTAGAATCACTTAGACATTCTACATTTGAATAAAATGCTCTGTTGACTTCAAAACTTGCTAGTTGTGCAGTGGGTTCAGATTTTGTTTTTGTTTGGGTTTTGTTGGTTTTTGTGTTCACGGAATAGGCTCCACGCCATGCGTTTAAATCTTTTCATTTGAGAAGTGATGGGCAGAGGAATTTATTCTCAAATTTCAGTGGAGTAAATGACTGTGCGGTGTATTTTGTTTTCATCTGGTATTTGGATACTCTGAAGCAGTTACCATGTTTTCATGTATTCAAACTGATACATTACAAAATGCGTTTCTATGCCTGAACATGTGTTCAGCAGTATTTCAGTGGATGCCATATTGTACACAGAAAGAAAAGACATGAACAGAACTGCCAGTGTTGGAAACCAGTACCTTTTTGTTTTCATTTACAAATATACACCGTTCCAGTTTTATTTTTAAGACACGTGTTACAGCTGATGTTATTGTATGAGTTCTGTTTTTGTGCCTGAAATTGTGTTCAGCAACATTTCAACGGACGTTATGCTGTACACGGAGCAGGACATTGAGAAAAGCATGAGCAAAATCGAGACCATCAACTTTCACCAGGAGATGGAGGTTGGGGGGATACGCTTTTGGTGCTACAATGCTGGACATGTGTTGGGCGCCGCCATGTTCATGATTGAAATAGCTGGGGTCAAGGTCAGTGAGGTCATGAAGAGAAACTTAGAAAATAAAGAGCATGCTCTTAATAAGGATGTGAAGACTACTTGATATGTAGGAAGCAGCTGTGATCATGCCTTGTGAAGGATATCCATTGATAAGCTACGACAGGAAAGGATATCACAAGCCAAGCTCATGTTTGAAAAGATTATATGAGACAAAATGTGAAGATGTCTTTGTGTCTGGTAAAGTTGCTTAATAACAGATTTGTCCAGCCTTTGAAGATCTGAATTTTTTTTTTTTTAATTGAATCTGATTTTTAAAGTTTTCAAAAAATGGTTATCTACAGCCTGTAATAGTTTTGTGAAAATCATCAGGCTGTGTTCATGAAAAGGTAGAAAACCTGGCTCCAAAAATGATTGGTCAGTGTCAGACAGAATGTGTATTCTACAGAATTACTATGCCGTCTGGTCACCATATCACATTTCCCAAACAAAAACAACAAAGAGAAAATTGGGGGAGTGGGAGGGTACAGAGCCATGGAAGATTAGTCAAGAGTTGCTGTCCTTGATGTCTGGAGTTCCCTACCCAATGATTGATTCTTCTCATCTCATGTTTGGGAGTCTCTGAAAATTAGTGAATGGTTGTTGGAAAGGTCTTTAGAAAGATTGTATTATATTTTACCCTGTTTAAAAAGAAAACAGGGATTGGAAAACAGTGAAAACTTTGATTTGCCCACTGTACCTAATCATGAATCCAACATTATATTTAATGTCTTCCGACACCATACAAAGCAAAAATATAAAAAAAGAAGGAAATGTGAAATGTTTGTATGAAAATGTCTTACGTGTGAAAGATATTTAAAAAGAATATTGTTAGTTTCAGAAGATGACATTTCTATTACTTTGCAAATGAGTCCTGATGAGGAATGAGGGGAATGGGAAACAGTTTTCAGATCCAGATGATTTCACCGTATTTTGTATACATATTTGCAAAAAAAAGACAGAACAACAATAACAACAACAACAAAAATGTCACAGTTAAAATCTAGATATGAAGTTCTTTAGCAGCAACCACACTTGTAGACTCTGACCAAGGTGTTGTCTTGGTGTGTCAGTTTGGCACATTGACCAAAGGGCAAGAACTCTTGCTAACTCTAGTATGCAAAATTATGACTGTCTGCTTCTCCTGCAACTTGCTGATGCATAAGAACAACAGCTGGGGAAACAGGCCCTGAAACAAAAAGAAGAAGAAAAAGAAGGCAAGAGAGTATATCAATTTGTATCAAAGTATGCCGATAAACCAAGCATGAAAGAAATTTGGCGTTTGAAGTACCAGTTTTTACTGTAGTTACCAAGTTAATGCAAGCTTTGTAATCCTTTTGCTGTGTGGTGGCTGCCGGGAAGAACTATCCTCATCCTCCCGCTCCCATTCTCTCTCCCTTCATTTACAAAACTTGGGAAAATTTGTGCACACCCATTGTAGAAAATACGCTCATTTTTGTAGGAAAGGACACAGTTTAAGAGAAAACTCAGTTTTTGTCTTGCTGTTAATGAGAGTTGATGAGGTCATTTTTTTTAAGTTTTCCAGCAAGTAAGGCCTGTGAAGACAAAATTTTTGTCTCCTTACAGATTAGGCTTGTTGGGGATAGTATTTTATTTCTGTGCAGATAAGGCATGTTATATGGCTGTAACTGTTTCTCAAGCCAATAATGAATGATGAAAAGTGTGTTGTGTGTTTTGTGTGTGGTATGTGTGTGTCTCTGTACTCTAAGCTATATACTGTCTTTGCCTCCATACAGATTCTGTACACGGGAGATTATTCCAGGCAAGAAGACAGACATCTGATGGCAGCAGAAATGCCCACTGTCCGTCCTGACATCGTCATCATTGTAAGTCAGTCAGGTTTTCTTGCGTGTGTCAGTGTGTGTTAAGACCTTGGGTAAGGGTTTGTTTTTAAGTGGTGAAAATCGTGTACCCTCTTACATTGCTTTACCTCAGAGTAACAAAGTGGTCTGAATATTAGCAAAGAAGGTGTATCAGTACTTTTGGATTATTGAGCGCTTTGGAAGGTAGGGCTCTTATCTTGTGGATAAAGAGATCTGTTTCATCCGTAAATAAGGAGGTTTGGAATGTAAGATGCGTCAGTTTTGCAGTGTACAAAATTGCTGTTTTCTGTGCTATAGATATGACCGAAGTGTTGATTATGTTCATCTTGATTTTTTTCCCTTATCTTTACTTATTTACGTTGATGATTATGTAACATTTCTTGAATAAAGATGCTTTCTTTGGGGAAAAAATTGCTGTTTTCAGTTGAGCACCTAATGTGCCAGAGGGAAGCATCCGCAAATGGAATCATACTTGAAAACATAGAGCTGCTGGTGTGTGTCTGTTGGGTTGATGCGCATGCTGGATGATCAGTCTAGTAGGGTTTTGGACACAGACCGTAACCAAAAGTGCAGTAGGTCATGTGCATGAGGTGGTCCTCAGAGTTGATTTAGCTTTACACAGGTTGCTGTGAAATATTAGACAACCTGGTCAGAATCTGAGTAAAACCAGTCACCCATGTGGTCCAAAAATTACATGTTGGTAAACTGGGCATATTTTGTTTGACCCAGTCATATTGCTTTAAAATAATTAGGTAAAGAATTTTGAAATAACTTTTTGATTAGCCATCTGAACTGAAAGCACTTTAATGATATTGTTCATAAACTCGTAATTGTAGTTATCAGCCACTGTTCCACATGACCAGATGATGAAAGAATTGAAACATCAGACAGAGGTGTTACGGTGACTGAATTTCAAGACACATGACACATACAAGAATTAAAACAGCGCTGGCCGTGTGAGCATTGGTGCACTGAAATAAAGTGTTGATGCTTCAGTTCAAGGTCAAGGCCAGAGCAAGGCTTCACCCATGAAGCTGAAATTTGTATGTGTCTTTGGTGTGTGTGAGCTTGCTAGCTTCACTACGTAGTACTGACACTTTTAACTTTGTGAATCTGAAATAGATGATACCGTGGTATAGACTGGCTCTCCTGTGATTTTAATGCTTGGTTCTACCGATCTGATTATGGCCAGCCTACATTGTAAGCCTACAGTGTGACAGACAGACCCAGATACATCACCCGGCCAGCATGTAGTCGGACATCAGTGTCCATACATCAAAAATTAATTCGCGAACCCCAGTGTTTAGATAAAAGTCGCTGTAAGCTGAAGTCTGACTCATGCAATTATGAATGGTTTGTTTATCTGTGTTCCCCATACTGAACTTCCTAGAGGTCACTAGTATATCATGCAGTCTCGCAGAGTAAATGTCAGATCATTGAGTGTGTTTCAGTCGGTGAGAAAAGTGCATGTTTGGCTGGGGGGGGGGGGGGGGGGGGGGGGGGGGGTTAGTTGGTTGTTTTTTGGTTGGTTGTTTGATTTTTTTTCATTATTTGGCCACATAAGCAGTTATGCTCCAACTTCAGAGGATGATATGTAGCTTAAAACTGAACCGAAATACCAGTTCTTGAAAGGTATTGTAAGAATGCCAGAATTTGCATGAAGCAATTGAGTTTATTGGTTAGAATTAAAACATGACTGTCAAAATATTGGAAAGGAACACACATTGCAAACAGAAGAATAAAGACTGGCAATTTCTGAAAAGAGAAAAATCAGTGTGTATAATGAAACCTACAATCAACATTATGTTTCACATAGTATTTGGTGGAAATAAGTCTGTGAAGCATACATTCAACGTTTCGTGTCTAACAGGAATCCACCTATGGAACCCACATTCACGAGAACCGTGAGGAGAGAGAGCATCGGTTCACGGGGCTGGTTCATGACATAGTGAACCGCGGAGGTCGCTGCCTGATTCCTGTGTTTGCCCTGGGCAGAGCTCAGGAACTGCTGCTGATTCTGGGTTAGTACTGTGTGACTTGGGACTGGCTTGATGCAGGATCAGCATTCTGTGTGATGCTGTTTTACGGGATTTGAAGTCAGTATTACACGACTTGGGTCTGTGGCGTTTTGGGGGTTGGTCTGATACGTCTTGGGTTTGCAGTCATTTGAGGGTAGTATCATGCAACTTGGAGCTGGCTTGACAAAGGATCAGCATTGTATGTGACGTGGGTCTGAGGGAATTTGAAGGCGGTATAATGAGACTTGGACCTGTGGTGATTTGGGTTGGTTTTAGGAAACGTGGATGTATGGTGTGTTTACCGGGCTCCTGCTACTCAGGGAATTTGCAGATTTCAGGGAAAATGTAAAGGTGGAAGTCGGGGATAAGTACCTTCTTTTTCAGGGGAAAGAAAATCAGGGACATAAGAAAGAGGCAGTTGAAGAGACTGATCAGGTACGTATGAACAAATGGACCTAGTCATAGCTGGATGGTAAAATAGATGATATGTCTATGACTCCTGGTGTGGCAAGCTGAGAAGGTTTTCTGTTCACTTGAGTATGACGCGCTGAAGGAGGCCAAGTAGTGATAAAGGAGGTGTACACCACATTGCACCATTCTTACTGCAAGCTTCAAAAAATTTTCCTGAGAGGGTGGCCATACTCCCGGATTCTCCTAGAATTTCAGGGATTTTTGCATTTCAGCTGTGTGAGCCCTAGTTTGGATCAGTATGCTGTGACTTGGGTTTGGATCGATTTGGTTAGCGATGTTGGTCCATGGGGATTTGATAAGTATGATGCAACTTTGGTACTTTGGATCACTGACTTAATAGGTCACTGACTAAATTGGTCACTGGCTAAATACTAAGAGTGAATTTTTCACTTTAGTAAACAAAAACAAAGCAACAAAACTTTAACCTTTTAAAGTACCAAAATTCCTTATGGAATGTGGCTGCAGGTGCTATTTTTTTTTCACAGCACTAAACAAATTTGAAGTGAATTTTTGAAGCTTGGTTCCTTCTGACGCCCACCCGCCCACCTCTCAAAAAACAAACAACAAAAAAACAAAAATCACAGAAATTTTGAATTAAGATAAAAATTCAGTTTTGGAAACAGTTTGCAATGCATGATTCTATATGTGTAGTATTAATGTCTAAATCTGACTGATGTGGTCTCTCACCTTCTGTCCATGAATCTGGGAACTATCTGTAATTTCAACACTACCCTTTGGTGGTTTCAGAGGTGCCATTTAAGTTATTGGCAGGAGCAATTGCACCAGGACAGTCTGCACTTCTTTCTGAGTCATTTTCGATCCTGGGTGCTAAACTGCCCTGATTCTGATGAAGAGGCAACCACCTGTCATTGTCATTCACAGTCACATGCATTATGAATTGAAAAATATTTCCAAAGCTGTTGGAGAAGAATGGAGGTAGTTTGCAAATGGCATCCGCTACTGCAGGTGCAGTTATTCTCAACTGGCGCATACTACTGAGTTTCCCAAATAATTTGTGTGGAGAGTCGCCCTCGACAAGTGGTATAGGCAGAGTGTAGGTAAAAAGCTCATACCGAATCAAAGAATATGTTCATTACTTTGATGAAAAATGTTAATGCAAAGTATTTGTGGTAGAAATGATGTTCATGATCTACCCCTAGTGTACAGGATTCTTCATGTATGTGAACTTGTAAGGGTAATGGGTGTAATTTTCAATGTATGTGTGTGAAAGAGGTGATAGAGAGGGAGAGAGAAAGAGAGAGAGAAAAAAAGTTGAGACTATTTATCTAATTTTTCAGGGACATTTTCTCTGCATGTCATATTCCAAATATATCGGCAGTGAAGGAGGATAACAAACCTGAAAGTTTCTTTTTTTTTCTTTTTTTTTTACAAGTTTTCACCTGATCTCAGTAGTTTGTTTGGAAGATGAAACAGCTACCAAACTCGTTTTAACCAAACTTGGTGGAAATAGAGAATGTGGCCTAAGGTCAAGGTCATTAGAGTTAATTGTGGGTCTGGATCAAAGGGCACACGCAGGATCTGTCAGACCTTGACGGAGGTCTATGTTTTCCTGAAAGTTTCCATCTGCACTGTCATCATGAGCTCTCTGGGCTGAACAGAGTCTTGAAGTATTCCAGTTTTCATCATTATCATTGTGACGATCAGTCGCAAAATTGTGATCAGGGTTCGTATGGTCCTTAAACATCTGGACAGATTTGGAAGAAGTGAGGTACCTTGTCAGCCTTTAAAAATTTGTGAAAATCTGACTTGTGTTTGTTGAGTTGATGTTGTCCCATCCCCCCCCCCCCCCCCCCCACCCCCCCCAAAAAAGGAAAAGAAAAAAGGAAGAAGATTTTGGGGGGGGTTTGCAAGTGAATTGAGTTTCCGGCGTGGATTCAAAGATGAACTACTGGAACTTCCTAGTTCATTGAAAATGCTTAGGGAATTGGACTTTACACAGGGTTCGTACGCTCCTTGAAACTCCTTGATTTCTGAGAGCCGATTTCAAGACCTTGAAACCCCTTGAAAATCAAAATGTGGTTATGTTGACCAAACCTTGAAAACCCTTGAAAATCAAACCATCGTCTCCAAAATATTTTTATTGTGGCAAGAAAAAAAGACGGCAGTTTGATTTTTATGCGTTCAGGTTGATGAAATATTATTTTCAAAATTTTTACATCATCGCGATCCCACGTTGTTGTCTGCTAAAGAATGAACCAAGGGAGATAATTTGTAACTTCTGCAATTTTTAAATTCTATGCATATGCGAAGAAAAGGTCTTGTGCTTCCGGCTTGTTCAGTTCATTGTGAACGGAGCTTGAAAATGCCTGGGGGGAAACGTGCTTTCAACCGTCTGTGGTTGGATAAACCCGAGTTTTCTGACTGGGCGAGAGAAGACAAAGCCAACAAACATGCCTGCTACTGCACAGTCTGCAAAAAAAGTTTTGATGTGCGAGTAATGGGCGAGAGTGTCTGACTAGCCACAGCAAAGGAAAAAAGCACGTAGCTCTACTGGCGGCAAGATCTTCAGCAGCGATACCCATCTCGTACTTTCTTACGAACAAGACGGCAGCAGCAGTGTCGAACGTGAATGTTGTGTCGTCATTAAATCCTGATCGTGATGTGTCCGTGCGCGAATCCAGTACCAGCTCTTCAGCCACAGTGGACTCGTTTTGCTCAAAGACAGATGTGCTGAAATCTGAAATTCTGTGGACACTGAACACTGTAAACGTGCACCAAAGCTTCAGCTCTTGTGAACAGAATTCTCAGATTTTTCAAACAATGTTTCCAGATAGTCAAATCGCCAAAGGATTTCAGTGTGGTGAGGGAAAATCAAGGTATTTGGCGACATTTGGCATTGCACCTCACTTTCATTCAATATCTCTGGATCCAGACTAGCTGGCTTGGTATTTTTTTTTCTTTTGATCAGAAATGATTTCTGCATGCAATTATATTTTATTCATAAGTCAAAACAGCACGTATCATTTGCTATTTCTATTGGAATAATTCGAAAGCAATTAAACGCGAAGCCTGATGGCCCCCATATGGAAAAAAAATTATTGAAAAAAAAAGCAGTTTAGATATATGAAAATCCTTTTGTAATTGCATTACTTTAGCTCAGCAAAGCAGTATATAAAAATCCTTTTGTCATTGCATTACTATAGCTCAGCAAAACAAGAAAAGTCATGCTTCAAGTGCCTTATGTCTATGATACAAATACAGTTCTTGTCATGAACCTTTTTTTTTTTTTTCAATTTTCATAATTTTGCAACCATTTGTGGTCCCCAAATCACACAAGAGCTTTGAAATTGCCCAAATATGTTTTTTTTCCATGTTTTTTTTATATTTTTTTTTTAACATAAACAGTAGAAAAAAATGAAGTTTTAAAAGAACAATGGTGTAATTTTCGTGCCACCTCTTGCCTTGAAATAAAATAAACGCTCCTTGAAAACTCCTTGAAAACTCCTTGAATTTTGTTCTTGGGAGTCTGTAGGAACCGTGTTACAGCAGTAGTACTATGATGAGTGAATTATGTTTCTCTTGACCAAAGAGAATAGCGTGTACTCAGAAATAATGTTGAGGTCATACACAAATATTTATTTGTTTGTTCATCTGTTTGTGACACACAAATATTGATTTGTAGTGTGACTTGCAAGCAGTCTTCGGTGCATATTGAGTTTGGAAATTTAGTCCTGTTGGGTCTTGAAAATGAAAGTGGGGGGGGGAAAAAGTGTGGAAATTATCTGCCCTTTTTTGAGAGCAAACCCTGTGTGACTGTCTTGCCCAACAGACGAGTACTGGAGCCAGCATCCAGAGCTGCATGACATCCCCATCTACTACGCCTCCCAGCTGGCCAAAAAATGCATGACCGTCTACCAGACCTACATCAACGCCATGAATGACCAGATCCGCCGGCAGATCTCCATCAGCAACCCCTTCGTCTTCAAGCACATCATCAACCTCAAGGTAGCGTGTCTGTTGTGATCCGCAGCACAAGGAAGGTGTGGTAGAGGTACTCTCTGAAGCAAAAGGCTCAGTTGCTTTCAAGACTGGCATTTCTGGAGCATATTTCTCTGTCAACATTAGAGTCACATCACACCTATGACTCCGTTCCCTTTAAAGACTTGGGATTTTTTGTTTTGTTTTAGTTGAAAATTTGTTTTTGCCAGTCATGCCTTCTGTGCCTGAATAGCTGTATTTGTTACTGAAAAACATGAAAATTGATCACCCTATTCTGGATATAAGGGCTGTGATTCGTGTGTTCCTGAAAGAAAAAATGGGTGCACTTTTGTTCATGGATGGGCTAACCGCATGGAAGGTGGGTAGTTGTTGCTCAAACACTGTGCACATATGCCTATGTCCATAACAAGTTATGGAAGAGATTGGACTGTGTAGAAGTTATGAAAAAGCACTGAAAAGATGACTTGCTGTAGCAAGCAAATCAGTATGTGTGAGGTTGATTTGGAAGATAGCGAATCGCACTGCAAATTTTAAAAAAAGAGAAAAAAATCTTCACTGCTGGACCAAGAAATTATTTGATTAACCATGGCCATGTTCATGGCAAGGACAGACGTGGGAAATTTTGTGCACTATCTGAGGGCATTCTCAGTGAGGAGTCTCCATTAGTCATTGTGGTTGTGAGTGATGTGAGTGTTGAAATATGCATGTGCCTCTGAACAGCATCACATTTATAGGAATGCAGTGCGTTCTCAAAAATTCCTGAAAATTTAATTTTGTTGCTGATTTTTACATCATGTGTTCCTGATGGAATTATTTTGGTATAGGCATGTCTGCTGTGTCTGTACTTGATTTACTTAGGTAACTTTTAAAGATGTGTGTGTGTGTGTGTGGTGTGTGTGTGTGTGTGTGTGTGTGTGTGTGTGTGTGTGTGTGTGTGTGTGTGTGCTGGAACATTTTTTTCTCTGCTTCTAATAGATTAACTTCCCCCCCTACCCCCCCCCCCAAAAAAAAAAAAAAAAAAAGCAAAAAACATCCTTTTTTACAAGATTATCTCTCAGTGAAGATGCTCTTTAAGATCTTGATTGAATATGTGCAAACCTTTTTTTTTACCAGAACGTTTTTTCTGCGTCCACTCTAGATTTATCACAACAAAGATTCATATCCTTTACGGTTGTTTTTATTTTTCAACATTAGATAGATTGAGAGACATATTGCAGCCTGTTTTAACAGTATGTAAGGAAGATTCTTTCAGTATAACATGAAAACAATGTATTACAGTCTAATCAATAGGTACAACAGTATGTTTATCAGGAAAGCAAGAACTGGATAGCTGAGGCAGGAGTTAAAGAATCTGCATCAGACAACTTGTCATTTCAGAAACAAACAATTATATCAAGCTGCAAGGGTCTACAAATGCTTTGAGACAAGTATCTCTCCTCACAGTTGACAGTTGCCGTTAACTTGACAGGCATGGGTATTTGTCTTCCCATGACTCCCTGTCCGTGGCACGATCTAGACTGCTTTAACAGTGTGGCTATCATGTCATGAATGATGTAAAGAAAGTAGGGGTTTTTCTTTTTTCTTTTTTTCTTTTTTCTTTTTTTTTGCTGTCCCATCTTCAGTGCTACCTCAGTGGCACTAAACCCATGCTGCTCATTCTGACAGACTGCACTGCTGCCAAGTCACTTCGATGGCGTTCAGTGGTACCTGTCCTGATCTAACATACGCAGGACACCACCTACTACCACCTACTAAGGGCCCTACTGACAACAATAATTGCTTAGTCGCGGAGCTGGCATGAGTGAGCTCTCCCTCGGGAGGGCGCCACCACATCCGTCCAACGACAGCCGTCATGAATTTGCCAGTACCGGTGACCCTGACGGAATATAACCAAGGCCACAGACATGGAGAAGACATGGAAACTGAGGTCACCATGAGAGCAGGGCATGAAGGGCCACAGAGTTTGAATAGAAAAGTCTTTGTTGTTGGTTCCTTTTTGTCAGAACAGGACTTTGGTAGAGTAGATGAATGTCTTTGTTCCTTTTTGTCAGAACAGGACTGTGGTAGAGTAGATGAATGTCTTTGTTCCTTTTTGTCAGAACAGGACTTTGGTAGAGTAGATGAATGTCTTTGTTCCTTTTTGTCAGAACAGGACGTTGATAGAGTAGATGAATGTCTTTGTTCCTTTTTGTCAGAACAGGACTTTGATAGAGTAGATGAATGTCTTTGCTCCTGTTTGTAAGGACAGGACTTTGAAAGAGTAGATGGATGTTTTTGTCAGGACAGGACTTTGTTTTCACTGTGTGGTGACAGCTATGAAGGGGCCCTCTGTGTGTGGCTGGCCGGGCTGTCATACCATTAATACAGGAACGGAATCAGGGAGGGTGGCTGGGTTGTCATACCATTAATACAGGAACGGAATCAGGGAGGGTGGCTGGATTGTCATACCATTAATACAGGAACGGAATCAGGGAGGGTGGCTGGGTTGTCATACCATTAATACAGGAACGGAATCAGGGAGGGTGGCTGGATTGTCATACCATTAATACAGGAACGG
The DNA here is from genome assembly GCA_033310375.1 of Conus canariensis. Taxonomy (NCBI): domain Eukaryota; kingdom Metazoa; phylum Mollusca; class Gastropoda; order Neogastropoda; family Conidae; genus Conus; species Conus canariensis. The sequence goes on along the minus strand of CM065737.1, from coordinate 33,118,699 downwards.
AATCAGGGAGGGTGGTTGGGTTGTCACACAACAGACTTTGAATCATGTTAAAGAGTAGAAGGCTGCATATTCCAGAGGTAATTGACAGAAGTCCTAGATGGACAGTGTAGACTAGACTGTTTACAGTACTTCTACTATCTTTGTGTGCATTGCGTGTGTTTGTGTGTATGGTGTGTGAGTGTGTGACTGTCTGTATGGTGTGTGTGTGTGCATCTTTATGTGTGTGTGTTCACAGAACATGGAGCAGTTTGAGGACATTGGGCCCTCAGTGGTGCTGGCCAGTCCTGGCATGATGCAGTCTGGCCTGTCCAGGGAGCTTTTCGAGGCCTGGTGCACCGACCGGAGGAACGGCTGCATCATCGCCGGCTACTGCGTCGAGGGCACTCTCGCCAAGGTGAGGCGGGCAGCTGGCGGGGTGGCAGAGTGCTGGTCTTTGCAAGACTGGGTGTCAGTGTTCCTTACAGCATTGAAAACTGTGGATTTTGGGGACCCTCTGTTGAAAGGTCTGAGGGTTCTTTGGTGAGTTCTGAGGGTCCCTACTATTGAAATGAAATTGTGAAGAAATTGTTAATTATGCAGTAATGTTACAACAACACAGTCACGCATTGTGCAGCACACACACAAACACACCCCACACACACACACACACACACACACACACACACACACACACACACACACACAGAGTCAGGTATCAAAGGAAACATTCACTGAGGGAAGCTGCTGTCAAACCAAAAGCACAGAAGCAAACAAAAATGAGCAAATCCTATTTTAGAGACCACCTCCCCAGCATAAATCTTTTTTCTGTAGAGGAAATTTTAAATTTGATAATCAGAGACTTTTTTCCGTGTAAAGAACAAAAGGTAAGGAAAAAGGGGAAAGATTGGGGCTGTAAAATGGGACTTTCTACCCAAATCTTGCTATTAAACTAAGTCTTTGCCAAATCTGTTTTTCTGCTTTCCGATGAATACCAACACACTTGCGCTGGGCTTGTGTTACTCTTTGAATGGCAACTTTTTAACTGTAATGTGTTCACAGTCACTGGCATTCTAATTTTACCTGTCTAAGGCAGTCAACTTCAAAACTCTGAAGAATCGGGCACACTAGTGTGTATGCGTTAATGTTTGTGTCATCCATATCCATCAGCACACAGTGGACAATTGTTTCGAAAGAGGGAATGGACCTTAACATGCATTCTTTTTTTTTTTAAGGTCAATGGCCTCGGTATAGCATGAACACCGTTGCTATTTTTGTCGATCAACCTCTTCGACAAAATTGAAAACGAGATCGACAAACATCATGGCAGTGCCCATACTGAACCCATATCAACCTCTTTTATCAGCAACTCTGAAGAAAAGAAATGTCGATTTTTTCAACAAAATCAGAGACTGACTTTCATCCAGCAAGTCCCATACTGAACCCATATCAACCTCTTTTATCAGCAACTCTGAAGAAAAGAAATGTCGATTTTTTCAACAAAATCAGAGACCGACTTTCATCCAGCAAGTCTTTAGTGCTCAAGAACCATGAATCAAAACCACGTGGTTACTTCTTTCCCACAGTTGATGTGAAGTCTTGGACATTCAGGGGCCGCAGCTCTGACGTTGCATTTGACTGCGTTTGTCAACAGAAATCTGAGCATCAAACTGCACAGTCTGTACATAAAGTACCCGCAGTTGTGCGTTATAAGGAACACTGTGGTGTAGTAAAAAGGATTGATGAACTTGAACACAGGTTAAACTGGTGGACCACTTGAAGTTTTGTCAGTTGGACACTGATTTGAAAAAAGGAATGATAAAATTTACAGAGTTCCCATCTATTTTTCTTTAAAATTTGGCCGTATGTGTCGGTGATTGTCAGTGGATTACATGCTGGTCAGATTTGTCCACAGCAGTGAAAGATTTAAAACACTAACCATGCCATCAGTAAAAGTTAGAAATTGCTGAAAGGACTTGTCATTAGTTGTTAAGATGCTGAAATACTATCTGTGGTTGTCCACAGCAGCAAAAAGTTACTGACCATGGCTAGTAGCAGTGAAAGGGTTAAAAACAGACCATGCCAGTTAGTAACAGTGAAAGTGTTAATTATTGACACTGCCGGTCAGTAGCAGTGAAAGGGTTAAATACTGACCATGCCAGTTAGTAACAGTGAAAGTGTTGATTATTGACACTGCCGGTCAGTAGCAGTGAAAGGGTTAAATACTGACCATGCCAGTTAGTAACAGTGAAAGTGTTGATTATTGAAACTGCCGGTCAGTAGCAGTGAAAGGGTTAAACACAGACCATGCCAGTTAGTAACAGTGAAAGTGTTGATTATTGACACTGCCGGTCAGTAGCAGTGAAAGGGTTAAACACAGACCATGCCAGTTAGTAACAGTGAAAGTGTTGATTATTGACACTGCCGGTCAGTAGCAGTGAAAGGGTTAAACACAGACCATGCCAGTTAGTAACAGTGAAAGTGTTGATTATTGACACTGCCGGTCAGTAGCAGTGAAAGGGTTAAACACAGACCATGCCAGTTAAAGGCAGTTAAAGGGTTGGACACCGACTATGCTTGTCAGAAACTGTCAAGAGGGTTAAAGACTGGACTTATCAACTGGTGTCAAGCGTCAAATGTTGACCATGCTTGTCCTCAGCAGGCAATAGGGTGGATTCCCTCATTACTTGCAAGCAATATCCGCACCAACAAATCGCGCACTGGACGTTTTCCTTTTTCTGTCGCTCTCTGTGTTTCAATCTTTTGGTGTGTTTTTTTTCCTTTTACCTTCAGTTTCTCCACCTTCTTCACGACCATTATCTATCAGTAGTGTTATTCCTTGACACGTACTCCAGCTTTCCCAGGTCCATCTGACTCTCCTTTTTCCATACTCAATAGATTTTTGTGTCTGGACACCTTGGTTTTTTTTTGGTATGTTGGATTATGCAGACCTGTTTATCCACACGATTTTGCCGTATTTTGTACTCGTATTTGGTAGAAATACAATAAATACAGTACATGGGGAAACATACGACGAAAAAAAAATCTGAAAAAAGAAATTCCGTGCACTGCATTTCTGAAGGAATGGGTGTATTGACATATCTGCTGTGCATACACTCTCCTCACAACTTTTCATGTCGATATTTCTGATTGGCCGAGAGTGCTCATTCCTAGTTCTCAGCTTCGAGATTTGGCGTGGTTTTCAGTGAAGCCATTTTGTATTCTTAGCTTTGGCGTTGAACCAAGCATTTGAGTTCTACTATCCGTGAAAATGTCTAAACGTTCCTCTTCCGAAGATGACGGCCCTAAAGCGAAAAAAGGGGAACAGGAATTTCTGGATAAATGTATTCAACAACCATGTTTTGCCGCAGCGCGGTTTAAACTTTCTCGTTGGAGTACTCCTATTTTGTAGAAGATACTCTTGTTTTGGATTTGGAATTCTCCAAGTCAAATTTTGGGGTAAACAGGTCTGGTTATGTTACTGTTGAACGGTGTCTGCCCTGATAGTGTCAGATTTCTGTTTACTGGGTTCTGAACAGTAAAAGAGGTAAAAAAAAAAACAACCTGGCCCAAATGATGCTTTGGAAGATGAAGACTTCCTCAAGACTTCAGCTCCATTATGATACAGGTACAGAATGGAGATTATGTTGGGGAAAAGCGTTGGTTGCTGTAGACCCAGTGGTGGCATTGTGGTGACTGATGCGGTGACCAGGTTTTGTCTCTGTCTTGTTGCACAGCACGTCCTGTCAGAGCCAAGCGAAATCCAAACCCTGACTGGACAGAAGCTGCCGCTCAAGTGTTCAGTCGACTACATTTCCTTCTCCGCTCACGCCGATTATCAGCAGACCAGCGAGTTTCTGCGCACTCTGAAACCGCCTCACGTGGTACGTCTGGTTGTCAGGGTTGTACTGTCTGTTTTGGTGTCTGTTCGAGGTCTGTCTGGTTTTAGGATTAGACTGATTGTTCTGTTTGTGAATGTCTGTTTTTAGGATAGTACTAGCTGTTTTGGTGACTGTTGGTGGTATGTCTGCTTTTAGGATTGGACAGTCTGTCTTGTTTGTTTGTGGTATGTCTGTTTTAGGATCTTACTAACTGTTCTGCTATCTGTTGGTGCTATGTCTGTTTTTAGTGTTATACTGTCAGTTTTGTCTGATGGTGCTATGTCTGTTTTAAGATTGCGCTGTCTGTTGGTGGTATGTCTGTTTTTAGATTGTACTCTCAGTTTTGTATGTTAGTGGTATCTGTTTTAAGATTGCACTGTCTGTGGGTGGTATGTCTGTTTTCAGGGTTGTACTGTCTGTTTTGTCTAATGGTGATATGTCTGTTTCTCAAGCTTACCTGTCCAAACAAGTGCTTTGTTCCTATTAGTTGAGAATGTAACCCCAGTCAATCAGGATGTCCCTGAAAAGTTTATTTAATAGAGGAGGGAGCTTAATATGATTCTCACTAATGCCACAATGATGACACTCAGATTGACTTTCCGCAGTTTGCATGTCACATCTTTCATTGTCAGTTGTTTGCCAGTTTCCGGTTAGCTGGTAGGCATTCTATGTTACATACCATGAGTGGACTGATGCCATCTCATGCATTCTATGTCATTACCATTCACAGTGAAACATCGTCTTTTAGAGTGTTGGGACTAGCATGATGAGAGACATAAACATTTTACAGCAGACTCCATGAAAACCAGGTTCAGAGATATCCCACTTGATGCGACTTTGAATTTCTGAAAGAGATTAACACATTTCATCTGATCTAAGATTTTGCAGAAGAAAGGTTGTTAACAATGTTTCTGGTGTGTTTTTAAGGTGGTGTATCTTATAGGGTTGTGTGAACGATTTTTTTTTACCCCAATGACTTCTGAGTTGACATCAATGCGGTGACAGCCCTGATATGTCCCTTTGCTGTCTGCTGGGCTTTAAGCAACATTACCTTACCTTGCCATCTCATCCAGCGGAAATATACAGGGGAATCTCATCCAAGAGACAAAAGTAGGTTTAAGACAGGCATAAACAAACAGTTGTGTTCATAATACAGCTTTCAGCAGTTCCTATATACTGTCAGTGAAGGGGTTAAGATCTGTATTTCAAAACTCTTGCTTTTATCCCCTGTCTTTCTCCCCTGACCAAAGACTTGTTCACCTGCACTTTATTCCCTCACCCACCCTGCGGCTTCTTAGTTACCTGTGCTGTTTGTTGGTCTCTTGTCCTGCCTGAAGAAAACCCCTAGCATGAGGACAGGTACGTTGTTTGTTTTTTCATTCAAATGGAGGCCTGGTATTCCAATATGGATTTTCGTTTTGTATCTTGTTTCTGCAACCTTTATATTTTCAAATGCCCTGCTGAAAATATGGGGAGTCTAGACTGCTGGTCAGTAATGCGTGGGTGGATTGTTTCTTAATACTTTATTCTTGCAAAACGTACAATAATCCCAGAATTTTTTTTTTTTTTTTTTAATGTTTTTACTTTTTTTTTTAAAGATCACCCCTAGCACCATCGGTATATATCAAGAGTCACTGATCCATAGTTCCCCCCCACCCCACTCCCAGATAATGTCTGGCTGCTCGGCTGGTGAAATGCTGTTTGTATCATTGGATAAGCATTCTTCCCATTCACTGTCAGATGATGAGACTTTGTCGCCCTAACACATTGCTGTGATTGTTTGTCCGTGTGCTTGTATGACTGCGTTCAAGATTGAAAAGGCGTTACCAGTCTTGAATAATGTTAATTTGTGTTTGTTCATTTCTCCAGTAGTTGTTACTGTGTAGATGTGTCCAGCTGGGGATATATAGGCATATAGGCATTTTGGGGGTGTGGGGGGTACGGGGTTCTTGTTTGTTTTGTGTGCTCTTTGCTGTCATATCTGCTGGGCCATTCAATGTCATGGGCAGCATTCGTTTGGAATTGTTGGCGTGTATATATTTTATCGTGACAAGAGTTGCTCTACTTGTTTGTTATTTGTATGGTGTTTGCTGTTCCTTGCCTCATCTTAGATTTCCTGTCACACTGTCAGCCATCAGTTCATCGGTTTAATCCATTGTTCCATCACTGTTATCGCAAGGCAGAAATTACACACAAAAAAATCAAGAAAACGTTTATGTCTGCCTTACAGTGAAAGTCCATACGCTGGGCAGGAAGTAGAGCTCCGCAGGAAGAGGACTTAACCCGTAGAGTGCCTTTAAGCCGTCAGCTGACGCCGCATTAAAAATGCTTTCCCAGTGCCTATGGGCCGTCCACTGACGTCATGCATTTTTCTTGAATTTTCATTCGTTACTATTTCTATCAACGGACTTAAATAGAGTGTGCGTAGTAAGCCTTATATGTCTGTAGTATTAAAATGATATGTAAATGACCACACGTGAGGGGAAAGCCCATTTATTCTCATCACTGACTGGATGACCAGCCAGCACTTCGTCTCGCTTGCAAAGATGGCGGCGCAACCTTCGACAAGCGCAGCGACCAAATCAACGTATTTACACAGCTGAGCAGGCTCTGCTAATGATTTTTGACAAAGACAATAATCTTTTATTCAACGACTCACTCGAGCATGAAGGTGAGATGATGATAGTGATGGAATTGCCAACCGTATTCGTCAGTTATTGTGTCGGGCTGTGTGACCTCAATGTGTGTTCAGCTGACTGGTTTGCCAGCGTCGAACGAGCTCGCCTAGTGTGTACTCTGCACTGCGTGCCAGTGGTCAGTGACGTGGTAGTCAGCGTGAGAGGGGAGCGCGGCCTGCTCGCGGCGCGGCACAGGGCAGAGGGAAAGGTAGGGGAAGAGGAGCAGTGAAAGAGAGGGTTGAAGTCCAGCAAGGGGGCGTGGTGGGGAGAGGGGGGCGTGGTCGTGGACTGACCTGTCTGCATAGAGTGTGAGCGTCTTGATAGACTTCTAAACTGTTTTACTTTCATTTACAGGTGTAGTGTGACAATACAAACTTTATTTTCAACTTTTTTGCTTTGTGTTCTTGTTTGGATGTGAAGATGTAGTGGTAAATACATATGCTTTTGATCGTGCAAAAAAATCTATCCAAATCTAATTGTCTAAATACTTTTTTATTATCAAAATTAAAACAAAAGAAGCCCAGATTCAAAATCTTCATTCAATTTCCTTCAAAAATCATATATATTTCATTGTTATATCTTTTGTAGTTTCTGAGCTAGAATTTTTTGTTAATTATTACCCCCAAATCATTAGATTTCCCTGGCACTGGGAAAGCCTTTGTTTGTAACATTTTCAAGCAGCTTCAAGCAGCGAACGGGTTAAGGTTCCTTCGGAGGTTGGAGAGTTCTCACTTCCTTAATGATATCCAAACAACACAAACCAAGTGGTGCGGCTCAGGCGTACACCATTCATGCTGTTCGTTATGGTACTTGAGGGTTGCGATAATTTGTGGATGATGATCGTTGTCACACATTGAGCCGATCAAGCTTCATCTCTTTGCTGTGCAGATCCTGGTTCATGGGGAAGCTAATGAAATGGCTCGGCTGAAAGCTGCCCTGATCCGAGAGTACGAGGATGACCCTGACTACAAGATGGAGGTGCACAATCCACGCAACACCACGGCCGTGGAGCTACACTTCCGCGGAGAGAAAATGGCCAAGGTGAGATGAAGCGGCAGGTGGAGGCTGGTTACTGCACACACTGCTCTTTCACCTGGTTGACACCTGGAATACTATGAACAGAACATCAGAAGTGTACCGTACAGCCCTGTCATCATCAGCCAGGCCCGAGAGTTACAGACACCTGCAGTGTTGGTCAGAAAATTTTAGCAACACTCTTAAGAGGCGCATCCATTTAGTGGGTGAAACTCGACTGTGTGGTCCCATCTTCCCAACTGAACCTGTAGCAAAGTCAACTCTGGGTAGGAGCCAGTTGGGGCAGAAAAATATCACATGACTCTGATGGGAATCGAACCCGTGACCTCCCAGCCGGAGTCCGCAACACTAACCACTTTCCCAGCTCTGTGATGTTGTTTCAAACTAGATTGGAACTGCACTGCATCATCATCATCTTCTATGATTTTTAACTGAAATGTCTCAGACTGTGTGGCTCTTCAAGCCCTGATCTTGAGATGACTTGTTTTGATGCCCTCTCTGTGTCCATGCCTGCGATGAGTTCATGTTATATTCGTCGACATTCGCAGGTTCATGGCGACTGTCGTTAAATGGTTGTGTTGATGCGTCAGCGAGGGTTGCACTCAGTGACACCAACAGACTCCTCAACTAAACGGTTAATATCATCAACAGGGGGTCGTACCAGGTTGTGTTCAGTGCCGGTAAAATCTGAACTCTGCACCGATGAACCCTAAACGAAGAGATTCGACAGTAGTGTGGTGTTGCCTTCGATGAGAACCTGATATTTCATTGCTCCCGGTGTAGTGTTGGGGCTGCAGGTGGACATGCTGGATGTGGTTGTGTTTGAGGAAGCCATCAGCATAGGAGTAATGTCAGGGAGGGTGCATGTAAGATTAGACTAAAAAAAAAAAGAAGATCAAAGGGGAATAAATGGTCCAGTGTAAACTTCTTTTCGAAGGAACAGAGTAATTTTTTTAATCTTTGTATATTAATTGTGTGTGTGTATGTGTGTGTAGGCAGTCACAATATTTTTGGAAGCGTCAGTGTATTTTGGAGTGTTGTTCTGGGGGGAGGGGGGGGAGGAGGAGGGTGTGTATTTGGGGAATGTCACTGTATTTTGGGAATGTTGCTGTATTTGGAGAGTAGTCACTGCACTTCGGGAGGGAAACATCAGTGTGTTTTGGGAGGTATCATTGACTGTTGCAATATACCACAGTATTTTGGGAGGTGGTGTTACTTTATTCTGGGTGGTGTCACTGTGGTTAGTGAGGGGTCACTGGCAACCAGTCGGATGCAAGACGGAGTGCCAACAGGCATCAGTTGTGTTTTATCAGGGTTCATCATCAGTTTGCTATCGTTCATCCAGAGCAAAACATCACTGACTCATAACTGAGTGTGTTTGGCACAGAATGAAAATCTCCAGGTGAAGAGCTCTTATACAGGTAACAGGCATCACTTGTATAGGTTGCCGGAAGCGTCGCTCATTTGGAGGGCATCTTTCCCACAAACAGATCAGAGACTTGTCACTCCACTCATCCCACATAAATCTGAATGCATCTTATTCCTCACATCAGTGACAGAACAACTCATGCCCTGCGCGTATTACTGGACGCTTCAATCCACACAAAGAGGACAGTTCATTCCACCACACAAAGATGGTATTTCATTCCACTTCACAGAGAGGACAGTTCATTACACCACACAAAGATATTTCATTCTACCACACAAAGAAGATATTTAATTCCACCACACAAAGATATTTCATTCCACTTCACAAAGATGATATTTCATTCCGCTTCACAAAGATATTTCATTCCACTTCACAAAGATGATATTTCATTCCTCCACACAAAGAAGATATTTCATTCCACCACACAAAGAAGATGTTTAATTCCACCACACAAAGATATTTCATTCCACTTCACAAAGATGATATTTCATTCCGTTTCACAAAGATGATATTTCATTCCACCACACAAAGAAGATATTTAATTCCACCACACAATGATATTTCATTCCACTTCACAAAGATGATATTTCATTCCGCTTCACAAAGATATTTCATTCCTCCACACAAAGATGATGTTTCATTCCTCCACACAAAGACGATAGTTCATTCCACCACACAAAGAAGATATTTCATTCCACCACACAAAGAAGATGTTTCATTCCACCACACAAAGAAGATGTTTCATTCCACTACACAAAGATGTTTCATTCCACCACACAAAGATATTTCATTCCACCACACAAAGAAGATGTTTCATTCCACCACACAAAGAAGATATTTCATTCCACCACACAAAGAAGATGTTTCATTCCACCACACAAAGAAGATATTTCATTCCACCACACAAGGAAGATATTTCATTCCACCACACAAAGAAGATATTTCATTCCACCACATAAAGACGACAGTTCATTCTACCACACAAAGGTGACATTACATTCCACCACACAAAGAAGATATTTCATTCCACCACATAAAGACGACAGTTCATTCCACTCACAGATCAGGGGATGAGATGTCCATAAACAAATTGGAGATCATCACATTCCATACAAATCAGATGACATCACAGACCCTGGGACATCTCATTCCACACGCATCAAAGGACATCTCATTCCACACACATCAAAGGACATCTCATTCCACACACATCAAAGGACATCACATTCCGCACACACCAAAGGACATCACATTACACACAATCAAAGGACATCACATTTCACACATCAAAGGACATCTCATTCCACACACATTAAAAGACATCACATTCCACACACATCAAAGGACATCTCATTCCACATACATCAAAGGACATCACATTCCACACACATCAAAGGACATCACATTCCACACACATCAAAGGACATCACATTCAACACACATCAGACACAGCTGTGTATGGAGGGCTGTTTGAAATCCCCAGGGTATTCAGATTTGTTCATGGAAATAAACAGTCTGTCCTGGGAATCCAGTTTTCTGGTTCATGTCTAGGGGGTGGGGAGAACCTGAAACCAAACATGTACATACTGGCGTAGACTGATGACCAGGACTACTGAAAGTGAAACTGAGAACTACCCGAATTTGCTGAACTGATCAGCCGGCATGCATACAGAGTGAATACAGAAGTTGTGAGAAAGACAAAATGGTGGCCAAACAAACCGGAGGCAAGGCATGTGATTCATACTGCGGCACTTGGCAACAGCCAGCTGCCAGGTCTGAAGAGCTCGTACCATCGATCTCCTCAGCACAGACAGAGCTGACTGCAAGATCTTTGCAGAGGCTGGACACAGTGGAGGATGAAGGCAGGTCTTGCTTGGTTTTTGTTGTGGTGGTTATGCCTGACATCGTGATGTGTGCTCCTGAAAATCAGTCTTTGTTTCTGGATTTTACGAAATGTGCCGTGGAAGATGGGAGGGAGAGAGGGAGGGGTGTGGGGGAGGGGTAGGCAGCCCTGTGTTTGGGGAAGCTGGAACGAGGGTTTGTGCGACAATGAGGGGGGAGGGGGACAGAAGATGAGACGGTCGATGCCTACACACTTCACATGCTTGCAAACGTGTGTTTGTGATTGCACATACACACATGTATACACTCATACATGCATGCACATGCGCACTGGCATGCAAGCACACGCACGCACATACACACATGCACACACACACACACATTCATGCGCGCACACACAAACACGCACGCACGCTTGCATGCACACAACCCTCCAAACTGGGTTTATGGAATTTATGCATTTTGTAAGGTTATAATTCGTGGAAAGTATGCCAAGTTTGTATGCGTTCTGAGACTAAAGTTTTACTTCATTTAAGTGAAATTAGAACGCTTTACGACAATTTTTTTTTCAACCTTTTTCAGCAGTTTCAGAGTTGGTTTTTCTGAAATCTACTCATGAAATATTGATCTTTGTATGATAATGAGTCAACCATATAGAGGGCCTATTTTATTTTTGATACATTTCCGACACTTGAAATATGCCTGTACCTAGGCAAAGATGAAGTGGGTTTATGAAAAAAGACCTCACTTTCAGGATCTTTTACCAGTTTGTAAACTCACTTTATTGGTTTACCCAGTACACTACACTATACCGCACACACACACACACACACATATATGCACATGTACACACACACACACATATATGCACATGTACACACACACACACACACACACACACAAACACAAACACATACATATGCACATGTACACACACACACACACATATATGCACATGTACACACACACACACACACACATATATGCACATGTACACACACACACACACACAACACACACACACACACACACAAACACATACATATGCACATGTACACACACACACACACATATATGCACATGTACACACACACACACATATATGCACATGTACACACACACACACACACACACACACACACAAACACATACATATGCACATTTACACACACACACACAAAACACACACACACACACATACATACACATATATATGCACATGTACACACACACACACATGTTCCGTGATGAATCGGGCGTAACAGACTTGCGATGAGGTTAGTGTGTGTAAGTGATCTTGCTGCTGCCGAGGCAATACTTTACGGTGGTATTCGTGGTTGCTAACATGCATGGTGATGTGTCTGGCCAATGATGATGATGATGGTGATTGTGTCTGGATGATGATGATGATGATGATGATGTCTAGACAATGATGATGATAATGACGGTGACAGGTGGTGGGGGAGCTGGCATCGCAGCCGCCAGACCAAGGCCACACAGTGTCGGGCATCTTGGTCAAACGCAACTTCAACTTCCATCTGATGACTCCCCGCGACCTGCACAGTCGGTGTCTGTCTGTCTGTCTAACAGACTGTCCTGTCTGTCTGTCTGTCTGTTGCCTTTGTGTTTGTCTCTCCGCTTTTCTGTCTGTTTTAACTGGATGGAAACGTACTAAAGATGGATTTCTCATCATCTTAGGACATGTTTTGGCCAGTTGTTAAAATTCAGCAGACCTATACGAAGGAATCAAAGTATACAACCAGTTAGTGATTTGAAAGTTTACTTATGTCTTTTTGAAGCATGTCTTTAACAACAGATTTTTTGTGACTGCTATCTGTAAATTTCTGCAGTATTTGAAATTTATATCACTACATTGGAAAAAGGAAAAAGTGTGATCGGTATCTGTGCTTACTTTAGAATGTTTGTACTGACCATCAGCAAAAGCGCAAGGAAGAACAAGCCGATTTTTTTTTTTTTTTTTGAAAGTGATCTTCCCTTTGTGATATAAACATGCTCATTGTCGGCTCCTTCAGCTGTCACAGATTCGATTGTCGCTCAAAAATTGCCTTTGTTCCCCCATCTTGTTTCGGGAAAGAGCAACCTCTGTTTCAATACAACACTGTGAGACCTAAACACTCTACAGTAGACTCCATGAAGACCTTGTTCAGAGATGTCCCACCAGATGTGATCTTTGAATTTCTGAGGGAGGTTAACATTTTTCATCTGATCTAAGATTTTACAAAGGAAAGATTTTTAACAAAATTTCCGGTGTGTTTTTGGAAGGTGTGTTTGAAACAGTTGTGTGAATGAGGGTTTTTTTTTCTTCTTTTTTTTCAAATAATGACTTGTGAGTGGACTTCAACATGGTGACAACCCAGATATGGCCCTTTGTGGTCAGCTTGGCTTTAAACAACATTACCTTCCCCCCTCCCCGTAATACAACACTATCAGAGAGGAAATAACACCATCTTCAGTCTTTGGGAAGGAACTGATTCTAGTTGAATGGTCAAGAGAGTGGCGTGTAATTTTCCTTGAATTGAAATTTGTGTGTGTGTGTGTGTATGTTTTGAAAAACAAAACAAAAAAAAGGGGGGGGGGGGGGGTTGCTGAAGGGTTTTTACTTTTTTCTTTTTTTTTTTCAGCATACCACATGATGTGGGTTAGACTCCAAAGTTTAAACATGGTCAAAACCCCATTGTGTTCAGGTCATAGTGTCAGCATGACTTCAGCATGAACAGAGTAATGCCCAACACTGTTTTTTTTCCTTCTCCGTGTCTTTCTTTTCTTCAGGCTTTTCATTTTGTACTTCCACCTCAGTTTCCCTGTTCCTTCGCTCTTGCATCTTTCTCTTATGTTGCTCACGTCTTCCTTCCTGTCCCATTCTTCTTCTCCTCTCTCTCTCTCTCTCTCTCTCTCTCTCTCTCTCTCCCTCTCTCTCTCTCTCTCTGTAAAACACATTATGTTCCCCACTCGATAAGAAATGAACAAGAGAGCAAAAGAATGAGAAGTTTAAGGCTTTTCTTTTAACAACAACAAGTGCAGAATGTGCAGCATGGAAGTTATGCCGGTGAGGGTGCACGGTAGGAGGAAACTCTAGGGAGAGCTTGACAGCAGAAGGTCTTCAGAGAACCCCCCCCCCCCCCCTCCCCTTAGACAAGTGTTTCAACCCTGAACTCCTTACACTCTAAGGGGGATGGGCTGCCTCCAGGTCATGACTCCCAGATTCCCTTCTACTGCCAACCTTTTTTTTTTTTCTCTGGCGCTGCCGGGATTCGAACCGGCAGTTATGCAGGTGAAGGTGCATGGAAGATAGAATGAAAAAAAAAAAAAGAAAAGTTCACATCACTGGTTTGGATGTACCACGGTTCCTTTGGCATTTTCCGGAGAACTCATAGATTAATGGCCTTTTTTTTTTTTTAGACATAATAAAAAATGTGAATATGACATGATGATTTGGGCAACAGCCTGGGTTTTTGTCAGCATAATATCCTTAGATTTATCTGAGAAGTTCTTTGTAAATGCAGACTCTCCTCCCCCACCCCCTACTCCCAACCCCACCCCACCTCCCCTTCCATTTTTTTTTCTTTTTTTATTTTGTTTGCTACATGCGTTCCTATGCAATGTTATCGTTACCAGGTTACACAGACCTAGCCATGAGCACGGTGACTCAGCGGCTGAGCATTGCATACTCAGGAAGCGTGCAGCTGCTGACCTTCTACCTGGGCCAGCTGGCGGGCGACGTGACACAGAGCACCGTGAGCGGCAACGTCGTCCTCACCGTCTTCAACTCCATCCTCCTCACCCTCCACCCCAACATGGTCCTCGTGGAGGTCAGAGCTGCTCGACTGGGTCTGGCGACTTTTCATAGATCATCTCCCCTCTGTGGAGATGGCAGGGCAGGGAGGGTGGGTGGGAAGGGCTGGAGGGAGAGGGGGTGTCTTTTGATACCTACCATCTGGAAATTTCAGTGCTAATAATTTCCCCTTTACAGTTGCTCTCTTTGGTTTTGCTTTTTCTTTTTTTTTTTATTTAAATCATCTTCCTGTACTGTTGTTTACCGTTCTCCTGCCTCTGTGGCCCAGTGATCTGTCTTTGTTGTGGAAGGTTTTTGCACTTTTTTGTTCTCTTGTTACAGTAGGTAAGATGCCAGTTGATTCATTGCCGTCTGACATTGGGGCTGTGAGACTGCTCACACTGTCCACTGTGAGCAGTAGCCGTTCCTTTTTGCAGTGTTTGTGTTTGCCCAGATAGTTTTTTTTTTTTTCTGGCACTGCAATGGCTTATATCCTCAGCACAGAATGTTTTATCAGCCTTGAGGTTTTCACTAGTTCAACTGTGACATCATGAATTAATGTGTCTGAATGTACACCACTTAGTTCTTTATTATACAACAGATTTTTTTTTTTTTTTCTTTTGTTTTTTTTCTGTGGTGACAGCCTTGAAAGGACCGTTTGTGGTCGGCTGGACTCTGTTAACACTGAAAATTCATGGGTCATGTGTTTGTGACCTCGTGTTCGTTTAATGAATAGCTCATCTGGTAGAAAAGGGTATGACCCATCTTCAGTCCTATGCTTCTTAGCCAAGATGGCCCCAGTGAAGATGAGGTACTCGAGGGCAAAAAGTGTGCGGGTTCCCTAGATTAAAAAAGAAAAGGTTTAAAAACTGATGACTACAGGAGAGAGAGAGGGGGGGGGGGGGGGGGTGGAGTTGAGGGTGCTAGATGTGGTATGGAAAGGGGCTTGCAGAGGGAGAAGAGAGAAGTGAGGCAAAAGGGGTGGAGGGCATGAATGATGAACAGGACAATAGATTATAGATGATGACCGTGGAGGGCATGAATGGTGAACAGGACAATAGATTATAGATGATGACCGTGGAGGGCATGAATGGTGAACAGGACAATAGATTATAGATGATGACCGTGGAGGGCATGAATGATGAACAGGACAATAGATTATAGATGATGACCGTGGAGGGCATGAATGGTGAACAGGACAATAGATTATAGATGATGACCGTGGAGGGCATGAATGGTGAACAGGACAATAGATTATAGATGATGACCGTGGAGGGCATGAATGGTGAACAGGACAATAGATTATAGATGATGACCGTGGAGGGCATGAATGATGAACAGGACAATAGATTATAGATGATGACTGTGGAGGGCATGAATGGTGAACAGGACAATAGATTATAGATGATGACCGTGGAGGGCATGAATGGTGAACAGGACAATAGATTATAGATGATGACCGTGGAGGGCATGAATGGTGAACAGGACAGTAGATTATAGATGATGACCGTGCTATGTAACACATGTGATTGATTTGGTGAGGTATTCCTGACAAAAATTAAAAAATCAAACTTGCATGTTTATGACATTGAAATAAGCTGTGTGGGTGTTAATTTACATGATTTGGGTCTTAAGTTATGGGTGTGTTGTGTGTTTCAGTGGGTTTCCAATCCAGTGACCGACATGTATGCTGACTCGGTGATCACAGTCATTCTCAGAGCAGAACGCGACCCCATGCCTCAGAAAAGTAGGGAGAATTTCTGTGAATAATGTCTGTGTCTCTTGTTAGCGACAGTCTGTGTGTGCATGGGTCTGTCTTTTCCTACCAACTTCTGCATGTTCGTGTTGTGGTTTTTCGCATGTGTCTGCGTACCTATTGTAAGAGTGGATCTGTGATGCTTGTTTATTTAATGTCTGCACTTAAGGAAAGCTATTTTGATGTGGGAAAACAAAAGATGGGGAGGGAGGATAACAAAGTGTGCATGTTTTTGTTCATTTTCAGTTTAACGTTTCTACTGAAAGTGATACTAGACAGTTGAAAAAAAAAGTAATAAGAATTGAATGTGTGAGGATGGATGGGTGGGTAAGAGGGGGGGTCACGGAAGCGTATGTTGTTTGAGATGTGTGTTATGTATGTGCGCACACTTGTGAGTCTTAATGCTTCAATGCAAGTGTGCACGGCCATTTACACAAACATTTTTGTGCATGTATGTGCGTTTGCGCAGAAGAGGAGAAAAATATACAAACATTTTGGCCTTGGAAATACTACTATAGATATAAATAAGAGATGGTAAAACATTGATCCTTGAAAGAAAAAGAAAAAAAACTTTCGTCCTAAAAGGATTTCTTCAGGTAAATATGTTTTGTTGCATAAGGATTTCTTCAGGTAGATACGTTTTGTTCTGTAATGATTTCTTCAGGTAAATACATTTTGTTCTGTAAGGATTTCTTCAGGTGAATAGTTTTTTTTGCTAGAAGGATTTCCTCAGGCAAATAGAGTTTGTTCTATAAGGATTTCTTCGGGTAAATATGTTTTGTTCTATGAGGATTTCTACAGGTACCTTAACCTGAGTATGGGATGAGACATTCTATTTTTTTTGTTGTTGTTGTTGCTTTTTTTCTAATTGTTGTTTAGTTTTCAAGCATTGTTATTTTACAACCTTTCGTCTACCTGTGTGATTTTTGTGAGCCAGTCCAGCAGTCAGCTTGTTCATTTGATGCTTACATTTAGGACTGTTGGACATGACGCGCTTCCAATATCAACCATGTGTGTGTGGTGTGTGCAGATGTGGCATCAGTGCTGAGCGTGGACAGGGCCCACTTCCAGGAGTGCCTGTTGGAGACGCTGCAGGAGATGTTTGGCTCGCAGTGTACCGACAGGCTCTTCCAGCGGGACCGCCTCTCCATCCACATTGACGGCAAGCTGGCCGTTGTTAACTTGGAAACCCTGGTGAGGGACTGTGGGGTGTTTTCAGAGAGTGTGTGTGTGTGTGTGTACGTGTATGTGTGTGTGTGTGTGTGTGAGCGCGTGTGCATGTTTGTGTGTGCTTGTGTATGTGTGTGGTGTGTGTGTGTGTGTGCGTGTGCGTGTGTGTGTGTGTGTGACAGCAAACGGGCCGTCGTTAACTTGGAAACCTTGCTGAGGGACTGTGCGGTGTTTCCAGAGTGTGTGTGTTGTGTCTCTGTTTGTGTGTGTGTATGTGTGTCACTCTGTGTGTGTGTGTGAGTGTGTATATGTGTGTGTGTGTGCGTGTGTGTGTGTGTGTGCGTGCATGTGTGTGTGTGTGTTTGGTTCTGTGCATGCACGCTTGAATATGCATATGTGCATGTGTGTGTGTGTGTGCATGTGTGTGTATAAGTGAGTGAAAAAGTCATGACATTTTCAAGTCGTGGGAATTGAGTCCGAGAATACCTTTGGTACAAATATATTCAAAATGAGGCACTGCCCCAATCCCTCACATAGGTTGGGAAAAGTTTGGGTTTGCACAATATCATCAGAACAATAAATGTCTTCGATAGAAACGCAGTAACCAGAATCATGATGGTCCTGGAAGCATTCGCATCTAACTTCCCCTCAAAGACCACATTGTTTGAGAATGCATAAGATCTAATAGAACCTTTTTTTGTGTGTGTTTTTAAATTGTGAGAAAACAGTAGGCTACTTGGAAAGTTTTGTTCAGCTCCACACGGTGTCCCATGTCAAACTGGTTGCAGGCTATGGTCTGTGCATTTGCTCTCTTTGGCCAGATGATGCGGTTACTGCAGTATGAATACACCTGTCATTACCTGGCAAGGTGGTTTGTGAAGGCAGTGTCATGGTATCCATGGACTAAAGCCATTTAACTATTTTAAGTAAGGAGTGGAAGAAAAATAGCTACAGACGATAGTGATTTTGCCAACTAATCAGTTATTTTCTATATCGGCCATTTTTTTTTTTTTTTTCCTTGTAGGTTGAGTCAAAGCCATATGACAACACGCAAGATTTCTGTCTTAATCGTCTGCCATTATATGTGAAAAAGCGAACTGCGACTCAAAGTGCTAATGAGTCTGACTTATCAGGCATTGAAAAGTCACAGAGACAGTTTCAAAGTAAAACGAACAAAACAGAATTCCCACTACAGCTTCAGTAATATTGTATGTGAGAGCTATGTTGAGATTATGAATGCTGCACACAGACTGTCAGAATGTCACACTGTGGGCTTTGGGGGCCTTGGCAGCTCTGTGAGATTAAAAGAAAAAAAGTCTCATAAATTTGGTCGCAATCTGCTGAACTGTTATCAGCATGTTGAACAAGTACGCACACTCACACACATGCACACACACATGCGCGCGCATATGCACGCACATGCATGTGTGCGCGTGCGCACACACACACACACACTTACACACACACACACACACACACACTCATAAGCGTGCACATGCACACACAGACACAGACACACACTCACACACACAATTTTCCTGGAAACTGTTCACACACTTCTTGCGATCTATCTCATTAGGAAATAATTTGTTGGTTTATTACATTATCATCAGTCTTGTAGTTTCTAGAAATGTGAAGCACTTCATTAATCCATAGGAAAAAAAAAAACTCTCAGCAAGTCAGTACTAATGATGTATATTTCATCAACAGTTTTAACAGTAACAGTTCTTGTACAAGAAGAATATTTTTCTTTTTGGATGCCTGTGCAATTAAAATCTCTCCTCCTTGTCCAAAAACAAAGCTAGTGTTTGAACAGTAGCAACAACTTTTATCTACAAAGTTTGAAAACCGGATGCGCTTAGGTATCCAAGCATGCTCAGAGATGATGTAATTTCATTGCCTGTGTAAATTGTGATGTTTGATGTGGTGTTTGGATAAGACAAGAAGTTCTGTACTGCTTTTTGCGTTGCTGTTTGTGTAACCCCTTCAGTAAACAGCTGTGGCCTGTACTGAAGAAACAGAATTATTTTGATAATCGTGTTTAGATAAAGGGAAACTGAGTTGTGTTGCGACGTTGTGGGTTCCAGGAGGTGGATTGTGCCGATGAAAGCCTCCAACAGTTGCTGCACTCGGTGGTCCTCAAACTCCACCAGGCCATCAACCCCATCAGGACCTCCACAAAATAACACCCCACCCCCTCCCCTCCTTCCCCTCTTCCCTCGACCTCCACCCTGAACCACTCGCCCACTGACACCGTCCACCTCCACCACCCCCTTCTTCGGCATCTGGACCTTCCCCACGATGATGGTCTCCTTTTCCAGTCTTTGTTTTGGAAATGGTTCAGATGGGTATCCAGAAGATGAAATAACACACACACAAAAAAAACCTTTTCGTTTACAGGTCTCCAACATCATATAACTGTAGATTATGACACCAGATGCTCCACAAATAACTTTTTTTCCTCCTCTGATAAAACAGAAGAAACACAGCAGTCATGAAAAACAGTTAACCTCAGAATTCTGTTAACTTTTTGGATTTATATGCTGCTTTTCTGTGTTTGAATGATCTGTATGAAGTCTTAAATCTTAGCTTTTACAAGAGCCAGCGTTGTAGATTAGCTGTTGTCAGTGGCAGAGAGTAATCAGAATGTATCCAGTCACAACTTCTGGAAACCTGAGTCAACCTGCTGGTCTGAACAGGTAGGATCTCAACACTGTATGTGCTGGCTATGGAAAGAAAAATTCAGGAGTGCTGTGATTGATGTGGTCTTCACATGAGAGTGCAAGCGATGGATTGTGGTCTGGCGTGTTGAAGCCCTGGGGACATTGAACATTGGCAGCAAACATACACTCAGGAACTGTCCACCAAGATTTGAAGGGTCCTGGAGAGGTTCGAAAAGGGATTCTTCCTGGAGGTATCTGGATCTCGGATATGTTTTTGATAGAGGAGGGAAGGGTGACAGGTATTTCAGACTGCTTTTAGGTCAAGTGTGCCATCGTTTGTGGACGTTGAGCTGGTAGGTCAGGTGATCATAGTACAGGTAAAAGTCTGGAAGACTGAATATCGTGCATTGATCTTCATGAAAGGCCAAGTTAAATGGTGGTTGATTTTTACATTGCCAAAAGCAAGAAGTTGGCAGTAATCTTTTGTTGGTATGTTCCAGAATGCATGTATGTTTGTGATCAGATTTATGAGGTGTTGTACGTTGTGTGAATACGAAAATTGTGGTACTGACATTTGAACATGAAAAGTGTGGTGATGACAATGTGGTATTGTTGACATTGTGTTTTGAAAGATGCGATGAGCAAGTTCTCCGAACCAAATGATGAATTTGGTGACACTTTGTGAATTAATTAAAACATCTCTTGCTCAGCGTCTCTTCTCCGTGCCCTGTTTCTGCTTTCATATGCGAGCTCAATTGTTCATTGAAAAACATGATATTCAGAAAAAAAAATTAACAATTTAACTGTCTTTCAGTCCTAATCCTGTATCGTCCATCAGCCATAATCTAGCACCAACCATTTCACCCTGTGCTGCCCATCGAAGGTAAGCGTTCAAAACATTCTGATACAGGTTATTGGAAAAGCTTTCAGGTTAAGTCACTGTTTGATGATAAGAGCTATTGTGGAAGGTGAAGTCATTTGCAAAGTGGTTTAATTCTACTTGAAGCATTTTTACATATTATTTCTCAGCTCATGTCTAGTGTTATTCTGAACAGTATCGATAGAGAACTGTCCATCCAACACGATTTAAGGATAGTTCAGCTCCCCAAGTGCCACTGAATTAATCACCATGAGTCGAAGAGCCACACAGGCTGTGTGCGGCTGTGTCGGCACTGATATAAAACTTCAGTGGCAGTGTGTGAGACAACCAAGAAGTAGGGAGTTGACATGGAGATAACAGACAGATTCCAGATCTGTGGAACGAAGGCCCGTGACCACAATGGTTGATTTTGAATGTCAACAGCACACAGTCATGTGAATAGCAAACTGTGTCACCTGCCAGATGTTTATACAAAATTTGCTGCGATTTAAATGTTAAAAAACTTTTAACAGTTACTTGGTTTCAACAGTTCAATTTAAGTTCGTTTTATGCTTTAGAATATTAACTTGGTTGTTTTCGGAATGTTATGGTGGTACAAAAATTCTGGAAATGTAAGGGTTAAGATAAGAAATGTTAGTTGCCTTTGAACTGCCAATAGACTGGACAGACATTTCTAGAGTTGTAGCTTTCTTCGGAAGTCGTTTCTTGAATATTATGAGAATCCCTTTCTGGTGACAGTAGTGTTGTATGACTCAGCTTTGCGATACCTGCCCTGATGCAGCCAAAGTGTGCACTTAGCTTGCTTAGTTTCTGCTTTCCATCTCTGCTGTACAGGCCTACTGTGGCTTAGCTGGATGGGGGCGTGAGCACAGGGCTGTCAAAGCCCTGACCAGTCAAAGTGCTGCGGCATCATTCAAACAGCCAGTCAGACAATAGCTACAGTCATCATGTTGCGGCATAATTCAGTCAGTCAGTCAGACAATAGCTCCAGTCATCTCCATTTTGCTTTGCGAGTTAGCATGTTCTGCGATGGACTAGTGAGCAGATACAGCATCTTTGGGGACATTGTGTGTCCCCAAAATAATTATCAAGTCACTTAGAGTGGCTTGGCCTGTAGCGCATGCCTCTGTGTTCATACATCTCTGTGTATGTCTGCTAACTATATTTCTTTACTGTGGAAATTGGTGTATAATTTGGGAAGACAGATGTAGAGAGGGTTGGGGAGGTGAGAGGCTGGGGGAGGGGTGAATAAAAAAAGAGACAAGGATTTAAGCAGGCCAGTGCATTCTGGAATTGGTATGAAGCTGAATGACATACGTTTGTCTCTGTGGCCTACATTGAACTTTAAGCTTTGTCAGACGTTGCTTTTGACTGCACACTTTCCATGATGCAGGTCTCTCACACCCATACGTTTGGCAAAGGTTTTGTGTGTAAAGAGAACGAGTCTTTGAAAGATCCGCACCATTGGCTGAGGGCGAGACACAGTAAACCCAGAGTGAGATATACTGGTAGCGAGAGGTCTGCATCATTAGGAATGTGCAGTTGAAAGCGATGTCTAGTAAAGATCATAGTTTACGGGCTCTGTATGATCCTTGCCATTGAAAGTGCGAGGTTTTGATTATGTAATTGATTACTTTTGTAGTTTTTCTCACAGAAAAACAAAAATTGGATGACAAATGGATAATTAGGTTTTTGACATACACCTGAATTTTTATTTTTACATTTTTCATTGTTAGAGACATTACGGATTTTTTTGTTGTTGTTGGTTTTTTTGTTTTGTTTTTTGCTGTACCATCCTCCGAACCACCTCAGTGGCAATGCAGCCATGCTGCTCATTCCAACACCCTGTCAACAGCCACAGTCAGGCCCGGCCCACCGCAGCCCCGGCACCACATTCTGGTTTTATTGTGTCTCCACGTTGTCAGTCATCTAGATAGCGTGGTGATGGTCAAGCTGCCATGGGATGTGGTGGGGGGAAGGGGGGGGGGGGGGGGAAGGGGCGGGGGGGCATCGGTCCTGGTCAGTTCCCAGCTTATCTGTGTCTGTTTGACACTGTCAGCCGTTAGGTCTCCAAAGACACAGTATGGCTTCCAACAAGGCAAGGCTGCCCATGACTTGCTGCCACATGTGCAACCTTTCTAGGTGAAATGTACCAGTTGGCTGACCCAACGTTTTGCTTTGGAGAGGGTGCAGAGGGTGAACAGACATACACTGTTCGACTGGGAGAGGGTAACATCTGTGCATGATTGTTCTGTTTTCTGTTGTTCCTATGCCGCTCACTCCAACTCTACTATACATGCCCACTTCCCATGTCTGCATGATTCAAAGGGCTTGTTTAAGCATACAGTGAAACCCGTCTAATGAAACCCTTCTAAAATAACCTCAACCCCCCCCCCCCCCCCCAAAGTCTTTTCTGTGGGAAAGGATCTCATTGGGAAGCATGTGAAATACAGTAGGTTTAATTTGAAGTTGAAATCTTCACTGTTTACTGAGAGGCTTGGGTAGGCAAGTATTACTGCTGTGTCATCCCAATAGTTTGCACCTGGTGTGTGCACGAAACGGGATCTCAAACACCTTCCCATACACCCACCACCAGTAAGTCACATGACAGCTGTCGGTCCACGTGATTTATTTTCAATTACCACAATGGCTTGCACACAATACCTTGGATGACTCGTGTACAGCAGCAAGCCGGTTCCTCCCTCCAGACATCACAGACACACACTCATTCCATTCCTCCTCCCCCTTTCCCTTCCCTTCCCTCCCCTCCCTCCCTCCCCGAACCTTCCACTCCCAACAAGTACCCAACCATGAAGCACAAATGAAAGAGTTATAGAAGGGGAAAAACAAGTCCTGGAAATTTCCATCAACAATGCAACGATTTTTTTTTTTTTTTCATACAATGAGAAGAAATCAATCGACAAGTTTGCTAACAATGCAACAAGAAGAAACAAGTCTTTTTTTTTTTCCTTTCTAACAATAACGTTTGTACATTTAAAAAAAAAAAAAAAAAGGGGGGGGGGGGGGGGGGGGGTTGGGAAGGGAAAGGGAAGTCTTCAATAAAAACAATGCAAAAAGTTCATACATGAAATGTACAAATGACTGACTGGCTCGCACATCACGCCTCTCCTCAGCAGCACCAAGCACTCGATTCCCAAGGACACAGCACAAATGCAATCACTTTCCCTTCTTTCAGCCTACCCTCCCAACTCCCTACACTATAGCCAGTCCCCATGGATGTAATCCCCAATTAACATCTTGTGGACTGCCACTTTTCGTACCTGGGTGGGATACCAAAACAGCAGGGGCTGACAGCCAGCCGTTTTGATTTCCAAAATAGATTGGCAGCCTCTTGCTTGCCAACTTTTTTTTTTTTTTTTTTTTTTTTTTTTGGGATATCTGTGACCATTCTGATGTGAATACCAAAATAGTGGGGTGCCATTTGGTCGTCAATATTTTGCTTTTTCTGATGTCAGTCATGTTATTCCTTACACCAAACTTGCTGCGGAGGGAGAGCAAACGCTTGGCAATAACAACCATACCAGTGCATCATTCTGGCTTGAGATTCTACCAGGCTAGTGACTTTAAGCTTTAATGGATGTTGCTTTTGATCGCACACTCCAGAAGACGTGGGTCACCCATGATTCACACAAGGCTTTACTGCAAGTTGTTTTCTTAAACATTCCTCAGCAGTTTATATTGTAACTGGTAATGCAAGTCGCCCGCAACGGATGAACAGGGTGCTGACACCCTTTTTAAGCATGGGTTCACAAACCACAACATCCGAAGTGTATGATTCAAATGATATGTCAGACTATTTCTTTCTGATTATTTCTTTCCCTCTTAATGTATATACACGAAAATCAGCTGATGAGAAAGCTATTTCGGTTTTTGACAAATGCCCAAAATTTCCTGGGAAAATGGAAGCAAAGGTTGTCAAACTGATGCTGAGCCAACTTAAACAGTGGGGATAAAGTGCTCATTTCAACCCTTTCTGCCCAGCATTCATGGATACTAAAAATGGCAGTCTGTCTACCACTCTGCTGTTTTGGGAATCTGAATACACTAAAAATATACTAAAAGATCCACATCTGAATACCAAAATATCCGTCTACAATGTCACCCCTCCCCTCCCAAGTGCTGAACCACACCCCTACAACTGCCACTCCCCAAAACTTTGTGCCTTCACCATCCCGTCTTGAAGCTGTGCAGCTTCCACAGGCCCGATGGGACCTCTGACTGGCTGGGCCATTATAAATTTTAAGCTGTGCAACCTCCACAGACCTGATGGGACCTCTATGACTGGCTGGGCCATTATAAATTTGAAGCTGTGCAACCTCCAGACCTGATGGGACCTCTATGGCTGGCTGGGCCATTATAAATTTGAAGCTGTGCAACCTCCACAGACCTGATGAGACCTCTATGGCTGGCTGGGCCATTATAAATTTGAAGCTGTGCAACCTCCACAGACCTGATGGGACCTCTATGGCTGGCTGGGCCATTATAAATTTGAAGCTGTGCAACTTCCACAGACCTGATGGGACCTCTATGGCTGGCTGGGCCATTATAAATCTGAAGCTGTGCAACCTCCACAGACCTGATGGGACCTCTATGGCTGGCTGGGCCATTATAAATGACATGATGTGCAGGACGCTGGATCATGCACAAGAAGGCGAACAGAAATAAAAGAGCTGAAGACTTTGCTCAACACTTAGGGGAACTGGTGTCTACGTGAGCCCCATGGTGACTCTGGGGTGCCACAAATGACTGCAGAGGATCAGGTAAGGCAGAAGAACAGGGGAGCACTTGAGAGGCATAAGTCCATGGAAGTACTAGTAGAGCAAGAGATTTGTACAGGGGAATACAAGCAGGGCAGGAGATGAATACAGGGAGTATTAGTTGGGCAAGTGTACACAGGAGTGATTGAGGGGCAAGAAACAGGAACAGAGGTATACTACTAAAGGGGCAAGAGGTTTGCACCGGGAAGCAACTACAAGGGCAAGAGATTAGTACAGGGGAATAATGGTGGGACAAGAGATCACAGTAAAGGGATGTACAAGCAGAAGTGATTGGTATAGGGGAGTAATACAAGAGCACTATATTGCACCACGGAATATCAAAGGAGCAAGAGATTCGGGAGTATCCAAGAGATGAAGGGTGCAGACAAGTCCTTTACGGCCAAGGGGTTGGGAGAGGGGAATGGTGGAGGAGCACAGGCTGCATAAAGGGAGAATCAAAGGCAGAAGAATACACAGCAGTACAAGGAGGCCAGGGCTTGGAGGAAAGTGGACAGGATTTTCAGAGAGAGATGTGGTATTAGCGCAGCAGAATCCTTGGATTAAGAAATTACTAATGGACTGTTGAGGAACCCTGAAGGGGGCAAGTGACTGACACAGGTGAATCCTAGAGATGTCCACGGGACTGGTACAGGAAATAGGATAAGCAAAGTCCTAAAAGAGGGCACGGATTGTACACTGGAGTCCTGGAGAGAGAGCAGAGAATTGGTTTATGACGCTCTTCTGAATGGGCACGGATTTCAAACATGGCAGTCCTGGATAGGGACCGTACAAGGGAGTTCCAGAGAGGGACCAGTGATTGGGGGGGGGGGGGGGGGGGGGGGCAAGGAATTAATTTGAAGGAGTCCAAGAGGTGGCAAGGACTTGGTATGCAGCACTGTCAGAGTGCAGGACATGGGGTTTGTACAGGACAGTCCTAGAGGGGAGACATGGACAGTCGTAGAGAGGGGCAATGGACCAATACAGGGCGGTCCTAGAGACAGGGGCATTTGTCTTGTGAAGGACCACATTTGTTAAAGGCGAAAACCTAGTTAGGGATTGTCCCAGAGAGGGCGAGGGGTATAATACAGGGCAGTCCAGGGGAGATAAGTCAGCAACCCTTTACTCTGGACTGCCCTGTACAAGGGCTGGTACCACAGGAGTCAATATGAGAAGTGGGGGAGGGATGTTCAGAATTGGTACAGTGGAGTCCTACAGTGAATTGAGAGGACATACACAGACTGGCACAGGGAAGCTGTGTGAAGAGTGCCAAGGACTGGATACAGGAGTTGGTGGGGGGAGTGGAAGCTTTATGAACATACCCTGCTGCCTTCAAACACAACATGATCGGCTAAAACTCAAAACTTGGTGCCCGCTAATGTCTTGTCAAAACCAGTTATCCGGCTCTCTCCCCACACCTCTCCACCCTCGTCAAGGTAAAATTGCGGCTTCACTATGCCCAGCTTCCTATCTATGTGTGTCTTCCCCCCACCCCCTCATTGTCTAGTGCCTAGAATCGTTGCCACGCCTGGCTTCCTATGCATGTCTCCATCATGCCCAGCCTCTAAGTCTACTCTCTCGATCCTAGCTTTCACGCTTCATTACCATCACATTAACAAACATGTGTGCACACACACACCCACCATCCTGTACATTCACCTTCCACCATAACTTGGTTGGCACCAATCCACCACAGTGTCCATGACGGTCCCCGTTTCTTGCATGGCACCCACACACAGCACAAACCTCAGCCCTCAAGTCAGCCACCTGCATCCACCCCGCACCAAACCTCACCTTAAGCACACACTCACAGTTGCAGGCACACGCACACACACACCCCAGTAAGCAGTAAGCAGTGGTAACCTCAATAAAGAACAACAAAAAAATCATCCAAAACCGCCCAAAAGAGGGACACACTGGTCATCAAGATTTTACAAAACGCATTCTCGCAGTGTTTTCCAGGCAGGCTTATCAACCCATTCTTTCAGAGAGTCTGCCTCTAGCAAAACTGGCACTAGAGAGGCGGTGTGCTACGCACACAAGTCTACACCCCCTTGGCCACGAGACATCAAGATCAATAAATAAGTGTTGACTTGAAGCTTTCTCCGGGCCGCAGGCCGCTTCAGCCCATGGCACAGACAAGGTGTTGACAATCTCTGAATCGTGTTTGTACAGGTCGTTCTGTTAGGTGTGCAGTGTACTATCTACTCACAGCTTTGAAGAACTACAGTGTTATGTCAAAACAACTACTGCCTTGTTCATGGTCATTTGCACCACATCTATCATGTGTACACATCGACACACCATCCGTTAACAATAGCACTTGTTAGCGAGGTCAAAATATTCAGCAAAAAAAAAAAGGTGGTCTGGCCACAAACAACGGTTTCAACATGCTCGCTGACAATCTCCTCAACAACAACAAAAAATGGTGTCCATTTCGGGGCAAACTGGTCCATAAGCACTGAAAGCAGCATGCAGTTAAAAGAAAGGCTCCATCTACAATGCCCCCCTGTTTCAAATTGAACGTCATAAAGAAAAATGTATTTTTTTCTGTGACTAGCGACATCTGTGTGTACACACATGGCAGTCCATGAGAACTGCATTCTATGGCAATGCTGCTCAAAAACAGGTCATGCGCTTCCTTGCATGTTACAGATAGGACACTTCCATGTTACAAATTGGATATGTCCTTCCTTCCAAGTTACATACAGGACACTTCTTCCTTCCGTGTTACATATGGGACACTTCCTTCCATATTACAGACAGGACACTTCCTTCCATGTTACAGACTGGATATGTCCTTGCTTCCGTGTTACAGACAGGACACTTCCTTCCATGTTACAGATTGGATATGTCCTTCCTTCCATGTTACAGACAGGACACTTCCTTCCATGTTACAGATTGGATATGTCCTTCCTTCCATAATACAGACAGGACACTTCCATGTTACAATTAGGACACTTCCTTCCATGTTACAGATTGGATATGTCCTTCCTTCCGTGTTACAGACAGGACACTTCCTTCCATGTTACAGATAGGACACTTCCTTCCATGTTACAGATAGGACACTTCCTTCCATGTTACAGCCAGGATACTTACTTCCTTGCTACATATAGGACCTTTGCACTTCATTCAATGTTACAGACAGGACATTCGCATCTCATTCATTCAGTGTTACAGATAGGACATTTGTCCTTCATTCAATGTTACCACTGTGACATTTGTACTTCATTCAATGTTACCACTGTGACATTTGTACTTCATTCAATGTTACCACTGTGACATTTGTACTTCATTCAATGTTACCAATATGACATTTGTGCTTCATTCATTCAATGTTAAAGATGACATTTGCACTTCGATCAATTTTTTCAATGTTACAGACTGGACATTTACACATCACTCATTAACTGATGTAGACAGGACATTTGCACTTCACTCATTCAATGTTACAGACAGGACATTTGCACTTCACTCAATTTTACAGACAGGACATTTGCACTTCACTCATTAAATGTTACAGATAGGACATTTGCATCTCATTCATTCCATGTCACAGACAGGACATTTGCACTTCACTCATTCAATGTTACAAACAGGACATTTGCATCTCATTCATTTAATGTTACGGACAGGACGTTTGGATCTCATTCATTCAACGTTGCAAACAAGACATTTGCACTTCATTCAGTGTTACAGACACACATTCTTCATTCAACATCTGAGAGACAAGACTCATTACATGCATGCTTCCTTCGATGCTACAGATGCAACACATAGCACAATGTTCAATGTTACACATACAAGATGCAGCACTTCGTTCAATGTTACACATACAACATGCAAACTTCCTTCGAAGTTACACATACAACATGCACACTTCCTTCAATAATATGCATACAACAGGCACACTACCTTCAATGTTATACATACAACATGCACACTTCACTTCTTCAACATCACACGTACAACATGCACACTTCATTCAATGTTACACTTAAAACATGCACACCACCTTCAATGTTACACATGCAATACGGGCACTTCCTTAAGTACTACAGGTACAACATACACACTTGTTTCACATACAACATGTGTGCTTCTGTCAGTATTACATATAGCACATGCACACTTCCTTCAATGCTACATATATGACATGCACACTTTTCTTCGATGATACACATACATCACGGACGTCTATCAGTGCTAATGATATGACATATGTACTTCTTTCACTGCTACAGATACCACATGCACACTTCTTTCAATGTTAACAGATGTATTATGCAGACTTCAATGTTACAGATATAATTGGCACTTCTAAGCTTCAGGCAGGACACGCGCAATTCCTTAAATGCTAGAGTTGCAATAGATGCACTTCTTTCAATGCTATAGGCATGCGCACTTCCTCCAAAGCTACAGCCACGAGATGCACACTTTCTTCGAAGTTGCATCATCTGCACCCTTCTTTCAATGCTATGCATGATGGCGCACTTCCTTCAATGTCACCAATACAACATGCGCCCTTCCTTCCTACTGATACAACATGCACACTTCCTAACAATACAACACGTGCATTTCCTTCTGATGAAACACGCATTTCTTTCCTACTGACACGACATGTGCATTTCCTTCCTACTGATAAGACGGGCGCACTTCCTTCAATGTCACATGACATTGTGTGAGCTACATTCAATGCCCCCATAGCACATGCATCCTCTACTCCTTGTTACACACAGGACATGTTCACTTCATTCAATGTTATACAAGAACATGTACACTTCGTTCAAAGTTACGCACAGGACATATGTACTTCTCTCAGTGTTACACATAAGACATGCACACTTCAATTCAATGTTATACGAAGGACATGCATACTTCATTCAATGTTACACAAAGGACATGCATACTTCATACAAAGGACAGGCATACTTCAATCTACGTTCACACAAACAACAAGCATACTTCAATCTATGTTGAAATTACGGACACACATACCTCAATATTCATTCAGCGTTACAGATACAGGCATTCATCATTCAATGTTACACACATACTTCAATATTCATTCAGTGTTACAAACAGGTACTGGCACTCATCATTCAATGTTACACACATACCTCAATATTCATTCAGTGTTACAAACAGGTTCAGGCACTCGTCATTCGGTGTTACGTTACAAACACGTACAGGCATTCATCATTCAATGTTATACATACACACATACCTCAATATTCATTCAGTGTTACAAACAGGTACAGGTACTCCTCATTCAATGTTACGCCCACATACTTCAATATTCATTCAACGTTACAAACAGGTAAAGGCATTCGTCATTCAATGTTACACACACACATACCTCAATATTCATTCAATGTTACAAACAGGTACAGGCATCCATCATTCAATGTTACACACACACCTCAATATTCATTCAGTGTTACAAACGGGTACAGGTACTCCTCATTCAATGTTACGCCCACATACTTCAATATTCATTCAGTGTTACAAACAGGTAAAGGCATTCGTCATTCAATGTTACACACACACATACTTCAATATTCATTCAGTGTTACAAACAGGTACAGGCATCCATCATTCAATGTTACACACACACATACCTCAATATTCATTCAATGTTACACACACCACATACCTCAATATTCATTCAGTGTTACAAACAGGTATAGGCGCTCGTCATTCAATGTTGCATACACATACTTCAAAATTCATTCAGTGTTGAAAATGGGTACAGGCACACATCATTCAACGCTACAGATAAAATATGCACTTCAATACACAAAGAGGACAAGTACGCTTCTACATCAGGATTGAGCAGACAGCAGTGCACAGCATTTTCTCCGATATCATGCACAGGGTTCACACTGCGGCTGAAGCGCTATCACTGGCTCTACCAGGAATACTGTCCAGCATTACAGACGGTAAGAGACATCGTTCCTGGTGGACTGGTCCGTTGAGCTTCGAATGGATTTCCAAGGTACTCAAAAATAACTACTTCCTGACGAAATAGAGTCTTCGGGATTTCCCGACCACAACAATAAGGGAGCAACAGTAGACCGCCTTCATTCCTCGTCTTTGTGAACATGTTATCAAGCTCTAATACACAACCATTTTCATGGCCAGTCTCGTTCCTAGTCGAACAAAATGGTAGCTTCTTTGTTTTCTGTCGACAGTGTGAAACACTTAACCTGCCGCACAAAAGTGATGGGATGTGACACAGACAACCTAAAATTTGGGTCGAAGCAAGATGGCAAAAGAAATGGATTGGTTCAAACTGCAAGGAAAGACCCCGAAATACCAAGTTTCAACTCTATACACAGCAACAGGTCCACATAGAAAAGTTCAAGGAAATTTTACCCTGTTCTTTGGACCAATCTTCCATCCTTTTTTCTGGTCTTTTGTGGACCAATCTTTCACCCCTTTTTCTGATGTTGCTTTGTCAAACCAGTCTTCCATCCTTCTTCTGGTATTTGTCGCCCTTTTTCTACTGTTCCTTTACAGGCAAATCTTTCGTCTTTTTTTTTTTCTTGCTTATCAGACCAGTCTTTCACGCTTTTGCTCACGCTCCTTTGTTGGATCAATCTTTCACCTGTTTATCAGACCACTCGTTCACCCTTTATCTGTTCCTTGGTCAGACCTATTCTTCACTCTTTTTCTGGTTCTCTGTTGGACTGGTTTTCATCCTTTTCCCGTTTCTTTGTCTGTTTTTCATCCTTTTCCGTTTCTTTGTCTGTTTTTCATCCTTTTCCGTTTCTTTGTCTGTTTTTCATCCTTTCCTGTGTCTTTGTCAGTTTTTCATCCTTTTCCTGTGTCTTTGTCAGTTTTTCATCCTTTTCCTGTGTCTTTGTCAGTTTTTCATCCTTTTCCTGTGTCTTTGTCAGTTTTTCATCCTTTTCCCGTTTCTTTGTCAGTTTTTCATCCTTTTCCTGTGTCTTTGTCAGTTTTTCATCCTTTTCCTGTGTCTTTGTCAGTTTTTCATCCTTTTCCCGTTTCTTTGTCAGTTTTTCATCCTTTTCCTGTGTCTTTGTCAGTTTTTCATCCTTTTCCTGTGTCTTTGTCAGTTTTTCATCCTTTTCCCGTTTCTTTGTCAGTTTTTCATCCTTTTCCTGTGTCTTTGTCAGTTTTTCATCCTTTTCCTGTGTCTTTGTCAGTTTTTCATCCTTTTCCCGTTTCTTTGTCAGTTTTTCATCCTTTTCCTGTGTCTTTGTCAGTTTTTCATCCTTTTCCTGTGTCTTTGTCAGTTTTTCATCCTTTTCCCGTTTCTTTGTCAGTTTTTCATCCTTTTCCTGTGTCTTTGTCAGTTTTTCATCCTTTTCCTGTGTCTTTGTCAGTTTTTCATCCTTTTCCTGTGTCTTTGTCAGTTTTTCATCCTTTTCCCGTTTCTTTGTCAGTTTTTCATCCTTTTCCTGTGTCTTTGTCAGTTTTTCATCCTTTTCCTGTGTCTTTGTCAGTTTTTCATCCTTTTCCTGTGTCTTTGTCAGTTTTTCATCCTTTTCTTGATTCTCTGTCTGATCAATCTTTCACCCTTCTCCTGATCCTTTGTCAGCCCCATCTTCTCCTGTTATATAATGCTCTTTCTTCTAAGCAACATTTTTTTTTCTGATGTTCTTACTAAGACCAGTTTTTTTTTTTCAGCTTTTTCCTGATGATCCTTCTCAGGACCAATCTTTCTACCTTTTTTTGATGTTCCTACACTGGACCAGTCTTCATCATGCTTTCTAAAAGTTGTCCCTGCAGTTCATCATTTCTTCCGGGGGTTTTTTGTTTGTTTTTGGGAGGGGGAGGGGGAGGGGGGGGGGGGGGGTTCTATTTTCTGAGTATCACCTTCACATTCTTGTTTGTTTTTGTTCTTCATCCTCTCAGGTTTCAACCAATCCACATTCTTGTAACAGAACATGCTGCTCTCTTCTTTGATGGAATACACAAAACATGAACAAGGTCCATCAAACTTGCATTCAATTTCTGCTGGGTAAGAAAAAAAGATTCCTCTTCGTTTCTTTATCTGTAGACTTGTGCAAGAACGAATGTTTATGGAACACACTTGAACACTAATGACTACATGGGCATGCAAGTTCAGTTGCTCCTCCCCCCCATCCCCCTGTTCGAATTCTGAGAGGCCTGGAATGGTCACAGGAAGTGGACAGTGGAAGAGGCATACAGACTTAACACAGGAAACAGCTAAAATTCCAGCCACAACTCTTTCAACAGCTGCAAAATTTTGACGGTCAAAAAATGGTATCAGTCCCATTCCCAGGCATGACAGACCACACCCACACTGGCTGTCACCCCATGTTTCTGGGTCTCACAACAACGTCTGTTTGTTCCCCAAAATCCACATCTTTCATGTGGTCTGAATTCGGAAGTGTGTCTTGTGTCTGCGTGTCGGTCCTCGTTGAGGGTTCTCAATCATGTCTCCGTCTCTTTTTCTTTCACCCTGTTGCACTCCCCACGCTGGAGAAATCTCAGTCTTTGTTGTTGCCAGCAAGATGCAACACTATCTTATTCGAAATTTTGTTAAAAAGTAACTGCATCCTTTCACAGCCTTGAAGCAGAAAAACCAATGAGTTCACTCCATTTACTCACACAGACATGTGCAACTCTACGTTTCGTTTCTCCTCATAATTTTTTGAGTCTCTGTTTCTCATGGCCTTTTTAGGTTTGGTACAAAAAAATAGTTATGCCACCGTCTTCACACAGACACACCCGCACGCATGTGTTAAGCACATACACACTCTTTAAGAATTAAAAATTTGCCCATTCTAGCAAATAAAGTAGGAGTATCCAGGTTCCATGGCTTGCAATTCACAGCGGAGTCTGACTCGATAACGAAACATGGCACAAAGCTTCCATCATTCCGCACAAACTCGGCATGGCCTGTTGCTAAGTGGCGATGCTTCCACCAGACGGCACAAAACTTCACATTGCACAGACACGGGTAGTGTTTAACGTCTAGTTGCCAGTGATAACGGGTCAAATCTCACTGTCACCGCACACTTCCGCTGGCACTGAACAAAACGGACATAGGGAGCATCTGGTTGCCAGTGGTAACACGTCCTAACCTCATCAATGCCAAACAGTTCCAACAACGGCCACATGACCAAACACGGCTCAGATGTACAGGAGCATTCAGCAATGCTGCCGCACAGCAATGATCAAACCTCGTTGCCCCCGAAAAAGAAGAAATGACACTGGTGGATGAGGGTGAGCACAATCTCCTCAGGCAGGGGGGAGAACTGCAGCATGGACTCGTAGGAGGTGAACTCCATGCGCATGATGGTGGGCCACCAGCAGCGCGACAGGTTCCGCTCGTCCATGTTGTTCTCCTCCTGGTGCTCAGACACCCTGAAAAACACCCTGCTGTGTACTGCTCTGAAAGACTGACACTAAAACCCAATAAATCCTGAACACCCCGCCCACATGCACTGCTCTGAGAGACTAACACTAAAAACACAATAAATCCTGAAACACACCCTGCTGCGTACTGCTCTGAGAGACTAACACTAAAAACCCAGTAGATCCTGAAACACACACTCCAGTGTACCGCTTGGAAAGACAAAACCCAAAAATAAATCCTGAACAACCCCCCATGTACACTGCTCTGACAGACTAACACTAAAAACCACTGCTCTGACAGAACACTAAAAACCCAATAAATCCTGAAACACTAACTCCTGTGTACCGTTCAAAGAGAAAAACACTAAAAACCCAAAATCTAAAACACCTGCTGTGTACTGCTTTGGGAGACTAACACTAAAAACCCATAATCCTGAAACACATACTCTGTGTACTGTTCAGAGAGAAAAACACTAAAAACCCAATAAATCTAAAACACCTGCTGTGTACTGCTCTGGAAGACAAACACTAAAAACCCAATAAATCCTAAAACACACACTCCTGTGTACTGCTCTTGGAGACTAACACTAAAAACCCAATAAATCCTAATATACCCTGCTGTGTACTGCTCTGGAAAACTAACACTAAAAACCCGATAAATCCTAAAATACCCTGCTGTGTACTGCTCTGGGAGACTAACACTAAAAACCCGACAAATCCTAAAACACACCCTGCTGTGTACTGTTCAGAGAGGCAAACACAAAACCCAATAATCCTGAAACACATACATCTGTGAACTGTCAGAGAGGCAAACACTAAAAACCAATAAATCCTGAAACACATACACCTGTGTACTGTTCAGAGAGACTAACACTAAAAAAAAAAAATAATAAAAAAAAGCCCTAACATAATCTGACCCCCAGTCTTAATTTTCGCTTGATAACCAAGTTAGATTTTGGCCGGTTGTTCAGGCTGGCTTCACTGTTAACAGGCACTACAATGACACTTTCCTTGCTCCCTTAAAAACAGGAAAAAGACAAAGAAATAAAGGAGCTTGAATGAAATTTCATCCTTTAGGAGAAAGAAGTCTGGGGTAGGAATTTTCCATCATTCAGCACAGGAAAAGATGTCTTTCAGGGATTTTCCATCATTCAGCACCGGAAAAGATGTCTTTCAGGATTTTCCATCATTCAGCACAGGAAAAGATGTCTTTCAGGGATTTTCCATCATTCAGCACAGGAAAAGATGTCTTTCAGGGATTTTCCATCATTCAGCACAGGAAAAGATGTCTTTCAGGGATTTTCCATCATTCAGCACAGGAAAAGATGTCTTTCAGGAATTTTCCATCATTCAGCACAGGAAAAGATGTCTTTCAGGAATTTAAAAAAAAAAAAAATTTTACAATCATTTTACAATTTCACCCTTGAAATTTGAGTGGCTGTTCAGACTTTCTGAACACAGTTATTAATTCAGATGCAGTGTTCAAACTTATTTTGAATTATGTGTAAGGATAAAAACAACAAAATACGTACGGCTTTTTATTCATTTGAAAACACACCTGCGCACTTGCATTATAATTCTATTTTTGATTATTACAACAATATATCAAACCTATCATTACAAACATTTGCATCAGTTTGAAGTGCAATCATTCAGCTTTGCAGTGGGGTACAACACAATATCTTTTTGACAAAATCAGTCTTCAAGAATTGTTTTGCCTGCCATTTTAACCTCGCAAGAGCTGAATATGGTGCAGGACATAACAAAACTCTTGTGCGTGCATGCAAGCGTGTGTGCGCATGTGTCAGAGTGAGATACCTTTTCATATGACAACACTTCATTTGATCTCACAGACCGACACACTGCTGGGTGAGAAGCTGCTTCCACTGATCTTTGCACTTTCTTGCCTCTGCTTTGCATTTTGAACTTCCATTCTTAACCTGCAGGCATTCTTTCCTTCACCTCTGCCAAAGTCCCCGTTCAGTTTTAAACATGCCTCCAGCCTGGACGTAGTCTCCATCACCAACAGGGTTATGAACACTGACAAAGTCCAACCCTCTTTTTAACTTTTTCACAGCGCACCGTGCAATAGCTATAGCAACTCAGTCATGACTACCCATTCCGTGGTTGTGGTAATGCTGCCGTACTCCCTGGACGAGCACCTTTCCATCACAACTATAAAAAATCCCATGTTCTCTCGTCTATCGTCTAAGGGATGCAGCTGCCCTAAATATTTAGAACAGGGTTCTAGCCACTGGAAAGAGTAAGTTTGCATACACTAGCAATGACCTTTGAGACCCCAGAGTGTCCGAACAAACAGACCCGTCTGGCACAGGGAATTTCTTCAATAGGCATGTGTAGAATTTCCTGCCTCGCCAACATGTTGGGCAGAAGAAGAAACGTGGCATTACATGAGGTGTTAGAATTGGTTCAGCAAGGTGGTTCAGAGGATGAGGGGGGTAAAGAAGATGTACAAGTTCATCTAAAAGAATCTGAGTTTGATTTATTTGCTCTGTGTACTTAAAGTTTTATATGTTGTATCGTTTGAAGCCAAAACAGTTAAAAGTGTGTACTGTATGCAATTATTTGTTTTCTTTTTTTTTTTTAAATACAAGTAACATGCTTTGTGTTGCCAGAATTACTCCTGTAAGCTGCTTACCTGTACAGGTGAGAGATGAGATACTTGAGTACTTCAAAGTTCTGCTCTGGTAATTTCTTGATGACTCCCCGCAACATCAGCAGCCGACTGCTTTTATCTGGCATCCCTGGGAACGGAACAACGTCATCAACAACAGGACAACACCATCAGTGACGGGACAACACATCACTAATTCAGCAATACACTCAAACAACTCATCCCATCAATAACACAACATCGCAGATACAGCGAAAACCATAGCAGAACAACATCTTGATAACAGGCAACATATTGGTAACAGAACAATGACATGACAGGATGATACATCATTATCAGGACAACTCATCACAAGGACAATAATCATTGACAAAACAACACATCATTATCAGAATATCTAATCAGTTACAGGATAACATGTAACTTTACAATATCGGTTACAGGGCAAACATACCTGTAAAGGGACAACACATATGTAACTGGGCAACACACAAGAAACAAAATGACAGCAGTGACAAGATAACAGAGCAAATGCACCTGCAACAAAACAACATCAGTCACAGGCCAAACTCATCAGTAAAAGGGCTACACATGAGCAACACCAATAAAACAACAACGCACCAGTATCACACACATGTAAAGGGCAACGCAGCCTCAACACAGAAACACACTAGTAACAAGGCAATACCCCTTTAACAGGGCAGCACACCTCACCTGTATCACGTCCATGCACAACTAACCAACAACATTACCTTGCACTGCTGTTTGTTTGTCTGGCAGTGCAATGACCTCACTTTATTCCCTTACTTCAAAACCTAACGGCACTGACTCCACCTAAAAAGAGAACAGGTAAGCCACACTAGCAGCTAACATTTTCCCTCTGCTTTGATCCTGTCCTCTTGCCCTGCTTCCTGGTCGTCACACAACCAGGGGACACAATAAAATCATGACATCACTTCGACCATTCAGAACATTCCAGTGACAACCTAGGTATTTGTCAAAGCCCTAACCATCTCTTTGTCACCTGGTTTTAAATTTCCTGATATAAAAAGTAAAACTGTACTCCGTTTGGTAATTTGATCTACACGCTTCCAGCGACACAGGTCCTACAGAACCTGTGTGCTATGACCTTTAGCAGATATCACTTTCACTACACACTCTTAATGATGCAGCCTCTCACTACCCACACTTTTTACAGAGGCTTTTCCATGTCTCACTTTCTGTCCAGTGATACCTGGTCTTCCAACAGGCACGCTCTTTAACGGCAAAGCCTCTGTGAAATGAACAAGTTGTGAGAGACCATCATCGTCCGGATTGTGAAATCATAACTGACATCTGGTAAAGGTTGGATACCAGCAATCTTTAAGTAAACAAAAATTCTGATAAATTGGGCCTGGCTGACGCCGGGATATATCATGAAAGTAAGCGTAGAGCACAGCCCTGTCATATGGTCTCAGACTTCAATGGCCATCTGTAGCATCATCTTCATCATCCTAATTCCCATCAATCAGCGTAAAATTAAAAAAAAATTTTTTAAAGTCTCAAATTCTGTGGTTCTTCATTTCCTGCCCTCATGTTGACCTCAACTTCGATGTCTTCTCCACATCAATGACCCTGGTTTGATTCCGTCGGGGTCACCGGTCACCGGTATCGGCAACTTCATGGGGGCTGTCGTTGGATGGATGTGGTAGCGCCCTCCAGAGGGCCAGCTCACTCATGCCAGCTCCGCGACCAAGCAATTATTGTCATCAGCAGGGGGGCTTAGTAGGTGGTGGCCTGCATATGTTGGATCAGAAAAGGCACCACTGGACACCACTGAAGTGACTGGGCAGCGGTGCAGTGTCTCGTCTGGTGGGTTACTTCCTGATGACTTTACACTGACCACTCCCAGTGGATTGCTGGTACTGGGGCTAAGGTGGGCCGGGCCCAGCTGTGGCTGTAGAGGCACTGTGGGGCACTCAGAATGAGCAGTGTAGGTGCAATGCCACTGAGGTGGCACAGAAGATGGGACAGCAAAGAAACAAACAAAAAATGTGACAAATGATACCAACAACACTTCAGTGATGATGTCCCTACGATACAAGACAGATTCTCCACATGCAGCGTGGTGCACTCTCACCTGCTGCTTCTATCAGCTCAGCATGCAGAGACCTTGGCACCAATGGCTCCGACAGATCGTTGAAGAAGCTCTTCAGTACAGTTCCCACAGCATTGATCGGGATGTCCAGTGACAGGATATCAACGTTGGGATCTGACCACGCACACATGATCCGTATTGTCAGTAAACACAGTTACGATGTAAGACATCATGAGTGGCAACAGTTGTGCAATATCAGTGAAAGCAGAGGTACATCAGCAACAGAGAAAACTTTATTTTATAGTACTGACAATGATCATGTTGTACGACGACTCTGATAGTACTATATATAATTTCTGTTTGAGTTTTAATCTGTATAGACCAGGCAACCACAAAGATCATTTTCAGGGCTGCCAAACTCATACAGGCACAAACGTCAAATCACAAACACGTTGGACCCATCAAATGAAAAAGTATATCCCGAAAAGAAACAAACAACAACAACAATTTGTGACATGGTTGCTGAACTGACATCTTACAGCAAAGAGAAATGTGGTGTGGTAAGTGTAAGTTCTCTATTCCTCAGACAGATCTGAAATCCAAAGCTTAGACTTTAGTGAAAAACTTCTGCCAACAGGACTGCAACACGCACACAGATTAACAAACTCTTTCAAATCCATCCAAACCCTGAAGAGTGTTTATCATCGGCAAAAAGCAGCCATAACGAAGACAGTTTTGAGCTGATTACATACAGACCTCTCCTTTTACATTCACATGTCTTCTAAAAGGAGGAAGAAGCTTTGTTGTGTATTCCATGTGCTGTATACCATAAAACATTCCCAAAACAGACTCTTTTAGTAACCCATGCATGCACTCTCTGAAAACTGGCAGCACGGAATGAGTTAACAGATACACCTGACTTTTTTTGGTATGCATAAACACACGATGAGAAAAAAAAGTGGGGAGAAAGAGGGAATCAAAATAAATCAAGTGTTAAAATCCCAGTCTGGTCCTGACGGTACTATGGGAGAAGGGTTAGGTTTAGCTTCAAACATGAAATAAAGGAACTACTTAGCACTGACAGATCTGGAAAAAAAAAAAAGAATAAAGTGAGGCAAAGCAAAAAACTGAGAGGAACATGTTGTTGAGTGTTTGGCCACAGGATGAAAGGATATGGAAG
Source organism: Conus canariensis (assembly GCA_033310375.1). NCBI lineage: Eukaryota > Metazoa > Mollusca > Gastropoda > Neogastropoda > Conidae > Conus > Conus canariensis. The sequence goes on along the minus strand of CM065737.1, from coordinate 33,077,575 downwards.
CAGACACCTACTGTAAACAGATAATGCATGGAGGCAGACTGGCAGTTACTTGCAAAGAGTTTAATACAGTACAGTCTTTTTTCCCCTCTTCTTAAAGCCTCAGTTGCATGCAGGTTATGGAGCACCTTTCTTTTCTATCTCTTTTTTTCCCCCTTTTTTTTTCTTTAAGTGCTTCACATGCCTCTCTTCATAGGCATTTTCTCATGGGTTTTTTTTTTCTCTTCCTTTAATCTTTTTTTTTTACTTTTTTCTTTTTCTTTCTTTTTTCTTTTCTTTTCTTCTCTTTTTGGGGGGTCTTTTTTTTACCATCTTCTTTCAGTTCAATTCCACATCAAAACCTGCTAACATATCATACTGGACAGTTCAACTAGTGTCTAGGTTTTATCTATCCTCTAGTGTCTAGGAGTTGAGGACTTGCGAGTGCTTTCAGGTGCCTTGGTTAACACAGTACAGCTTAAAACGCCTACATGACTATGACCTAGCCATTTGGCCTACAGTTTTCCTTTCACAAACCATTACAGACATCATCACATTACACACCCTGCCAGAGTCAGACCACAGACAGTATTAACTCTCAGGACAAAGTCGAAAAGTTTTTACCGCTTGGCTAACAACTCATCAATCTCCTATGCAAATTTTGCGCTCCACACTAACTATATATGTGGCACCACAATGGTTCATCGGTAGGTGTGGCACCAGAAAGATCAGTACTTGTCCACACCAACAATGTAAGCATGGGCACCTTGATGTTCAATGCATGCTGCATCGCAAAGAAGGAAGCATGTGGCACTGAATGATCATATCAATTCAGTATGTATACCACAATGGCAAGTACCAAAACGATAGGTACAAAATTACCTTCATGGAACTTGGAGACAAACAGTTCCCCTTGAGCACGATTTCCAGGAATGCGATAAATGCCTTCTGTACACATCCCTGCAAAGCACGTCACAGTACTCAGAATACATTACAGCAAACAGAACACATTACAGCAAACCGAAGTCATAGTACTCAATACAAATCTTTCATACACACCACTGCATGAAACAAGTTGCCGTTCAAAATAAAAATTTCCTGAACACATCACTACCAGAAAAAAAAAAAAAAAGATTGATATCATACAGTACATATCTTCAGTACACATCACTTTATTACACACATATCTTCAGTACACACCACTGAATTACACAAATCACATTAAACAATGCGTATCTTCTATACACACTGCCGCGAGTAACAAGTAACAGTACACAATTCATTTGTGTGCACATGACTGCATAAAACAAGTCACAGTACACAATGCATTTCTCTCTCTCTCTCTATCTATATATATATATATATATATATATATATGTGTGTGTGTGTGTGTGTGTGTGTGTGTGTGTGTGTGTGTGTGTGTGTGTGTGTGTGTGTGTGTGAGTGAGTGAGTGAGTGAGTGAGTGAGTGAGTGAGTGAGTGAGTGTGTGTGTGTGTGTGTGTGTGTGTGTGTGTGTGTGTGTGTGTGTGTGTGTGTGTGTGAGTGAGTGTGTGTGTCTGTGTGTGTGTGTCTGTGTGTGTATGTGTGTGTGTGTGTGTGTGTGTGTTTTCTGTGTACACCACTGCATAAAGCATGTTGCAGTACATGATGCATATCCACTGCAGGCATCACTGCATTAAGCAAGTCACAATACACAATATACATCTGTACATGTCACTGCATAAACCTTGACAAAGAATACAATACTTTCTGAACTAACCCTTCACAAGCGGCTGAGTATGTGATAGATATACGTTCTCTCCATATTACAATGTTTAATAATGTTGATAAATATCTTCTGCATGCAGTCCAACAAGCATCACAAACAAGGCAAGCAGCACCTGAAAACATGCTGAATATTCATCTGTCTTCAATGTACACCCATTCAGAAACATCACCACCTCAGAGTACTAGGACACTGTGAGAGTTAACTTCTAGGGCACACACCCTCAATGCACATTATTAAAATAATGTCTATCACCAATTCACTTGTGATATCCACCCTCTGTGAACATGGGAAAGATGGACACCAACAGAAAATCCCACATGAAAAATTCAGGACCTAAGAGACAGAATCCTTGCGTCCCATACTAGGAACAATCAAACCAACTGCCATGTTTGCCAGCAAGTCAAGGCACGCTCTGACCTTTCCTGGTTCCTCCATTTCTCTTGTCATGACCAAGACTCTCTGACAAAACAGACAGAGGGCGGACATCCCAGAGACGCAAGTCCTTGATGGATAAGCTAAAGATTGGATAGGTGACAACATATCTACCCTGTTGCGCGTCTGTCCAAGGATCCTTTTGGCCGACTCTGGGGTAAGATCCAGTGATGGTGAGGAAAGACTCCTGCTGACAGTGGGCAAGACTGCGACTTGGGATTCTCTTCAGAGAGCATGTGAGACCTCACTGCGAAAGCTTGGCCACGTCCGGAGTTGAACTGTCATCATCTGTCAGCGGAACGGCAACAAACGAGGCAACAGGATGTACACGGCAGTTGCTTGACAGTGGCATTTTTTGCCCGTGGGCTCTGCAGTCATGAAATATAGGCTGGTACACCCAAAGGAACACTCCCAATGGCATCTGCCAGGGAGCATTATTCCCTTCACATGTTGATGGAATGCCCTGTGCATGCCTGCACCCAATGTGAACATAGCGTAGGCTTTCAAGCGTGGTGCAGGATTGCTCCTTGCTGGTTTGTTCAGCAGTTGAGGACAGTACTTCTCTGGGTCCTACCCCCACCTTTGGTATATCTTTTTCTATTTCATGGCTACCCCACAGCTCCTGTCATGGCACAATAATCATAATGATGACTAGAGGTGGAACTGGGAGACAGTCGACTCACTGGCCGACTTCACAAAGCCGGTGATGGACACTCTCTCTTCCACCTACCATCACAAACTCCACAGAAATCTTAGAGTCCCGCCTGAGTCTCCTCATCCTGACACCTCTTGGAAGAAGGAAAAACAGAAAAGTGAGGAAAAATCACCAGGCAAAACCCCTCCTTTTCCGTCAGTCTTAGCCTTGGGCTGTCATGGCCTGGCACTGAATGTAGCAGGCACGCAGCAAGCAAAATAATCGAGTCAAATCATGGGTTAGAACAGCTGACCTAACTTTGCAAGTACCGCTATGAGGGGGTTAACATGACCCATGAAAAGAATCAAGGAACACCACCACATTGTTACAAAAAGACAGAGTAGAAAAACTGACTGGGTCCTGTTGTTCAGCATCCGCTACCTGAAAGGAAACAGATGCTGCTGTGTACTAAGCCAGCAGAATGACACAGTCTACTCCGCATCTTAGTACTGCAGTGGCCATGAAAACACTGGTCTAACAGAACTACCAAACAGACTTTAGCTTGCGTAAAACTGACCTGGTATAATACACAATGCCAGACTACATACTGTATGTTTTCATCATTCTAAATCGCATGATATTCCAATCATAAATACAGATATGCAACGTACCCTTTCAACTCAATTGAAACGAGGGACACGATCACTCCACACAACCACACAAGCACGCTTACCTTCAGTCTCGATGAAGGTGATGCACTTTTCCACAAAGAGAGGCACCATGGGATTGATGGCTGACGGGGGAAAGTCCTCCAAGTAAGACCCGCTTTGTGAGGGAGAAAATGTTTTGCCGTCCTTCTTCTTGTACTTCCTTTTCTGTGTCTCTTTGGTCCGCTTCTCCTGGAAACACAGCAGTAGTCATGATGATGATTGTCCCACTGTACACACAGTAGTCATGATGATGACGATTGTCCTACTGTACACACAACTGTAGTCATCATGATGACAAATGTCCCATTGTAAACACAGTAGTCATGATGACCATGACAAATGTCCCACTACACACAGCTGTAGTCATTATGATGACAAATGTCCCACTGTACACACAGTAGTCACGATGATGGCGACTGTCCCACTGTACACACAACTGTAGTCAATATGATGACAAATGTCCCACTGTACACACAGTAGTCATGATGACCATGACAAATGTCCCACTGTACACACCATAGTCATGATGACCATGACAAATGTCCCACTGTACACACAGCTGTAGTCGTTATGATGATGACTAATGTCCCACTGTACAACACAGTAGTCATGACGATGATGACAAATATCTCACTGTATGCACAGCAGTAATCGTGATGACAAAAATCCCACATGAAACACAGCAAGCAGACATAATTGTCTCACATAAAACACAGCAGGCCATGATTAAAAATGTATCACGCTAAACACAGCAACAGTCATGATAAAAATGCACATGAAACACAGCAGTAGTCATGACCACAAACGTGCCTCACGAAATACGTATACTCATGCACAAGCGTGTGCAGGCTTGCTTGCGCACACACGCACAGTAATTTCAAACCTTTTTTCCTGTTGACATCAACAGAGACATGACGTTTCAGCCTAAATGTATACAAATATCAAGGTCATCTCACCTCCTCCTTTAGACGTCGACGTTCCTCCTTTTTGCGGTTCTTGTCTGGATCTCTAAGAGTCTTGAAACCAGGGATGCGTTGACTCCAGTGACCGCTGTCGTTGAGATCATACACCCCTTCCTCCAGACTGCCTGGTCCCCCATACTGCCAACACCACACAACTTATAACCCATTTCAACATACCAGAATCCAAATCATCTTGCCTCTAGCACAACTAGGAACAGACTGATTGAACTGCCTGGTGCCTCGTACTGCCAACACAAACACAAATCATTACCTCTTTCACCATCCAAACTTCCATATTTTCCTGCCTGTAGCATCACTAGGAACAGACAAATCAACTGGTCGTCAAATTCTCTACGATGAAGATTTCAGGCTTCGGCCTAAATCTTCACTACTTGCTCTTGTCATGCACATATTCTGATACATATTATTTGTAATGATAAGTAAACATTAAACAAAAAAAAAAAAACCTTACTGTAATATCAACGATTATAATACTAGCAGGTAATCTCTGCATTTATGGAATAATGTAAAGGTGAAACAACATGAACAGGAGAGAGAAAGAGAATGGGGACAGAGGATCTGAACTGGAGTGGGTCACTAGGCAGTGTATTCAAACTGCCTTGAACAGAAGAGTTTGCAAACAGATTTATCATTTTTAATTGAAACATGAAACTACTCATATAGGAGAAGTTTATGTAATGTTTCTTTCTCACAAAAACGGTTTCTTGAGTTTGCCGAGTTTGTAGAGTTTACAGAGTTCATAGAGAAGTTGGAAGTGAGTTCAAGACACACTGGCACTTCAGGCTTGTAAAAAGGATTTTAACATAATATGGAAAGGTATTTGTTACAATTTTACATATCAATGGAGCCTTTTTGAATTCATACTGCTCGTTCAGAGGAAATACATTTACTACTTTTAGTTTCCCATCCGATTAGACGAGCAGCTCCAAAAAGCAGCTTGGATGCCCATTGGTTGAAAGACTGTGGTCTTTTTCTGGACGTTCCAAACCCATCCATACAGTTGAAGCCAAACAGGTAAGTGACAAGATGTGCACCCTGACAAAAAGCTTTAGTCCTTAATGTTGATATATTTCAGTGCAGATAAGAAAGACATTATTTGAGACATCTACCTATTCAATAAAACTACAATTCAAATAAATATTCAGGCAAAGATGAGCTAACTGGTGTTTGGGAGAAGTGGTTATAATCACGGGTTTAGTCTAGGTTAAGTGTGTGAGCACTGAGTTTGAACTACACCAGTCTCATATCTCAACAAAACTGTGCTGAAGAATCGTAATCAGCAAATAAATTGGTTGCAACTTGAGCATCGAGTTCGAATTGCACAGTCTTGTACCTCAACAAAATTGTGTTGAAGAATTGATATCAGCAAATAAACTGGTTGCAACTTGAGCATCAACTTCGAATTGCACAGTCTCGTACCTCAACAAAATTGTGTTGAAGAATTGTTATCAGCAAATAAACTGGTTGTAACTTTCTCAGCTGAAGTGAATAATGCTTGATCACTGATGAAGTTACTAAGTAGGTGGCGACCTAGCACTGTGCCTCAGGGGACTCTACGTCTGACTGAGCTGGTAGCGGAAGTTTTGCATGTTATAAAATGTATAGAAGAAAAAAAAGTGAAGACTTTCTGGAAGTAAGACAGGCGAAGACATAAAAAGGCATGAAAACAGCAGGTGTTAGTAATTCAAGATTAAAAAGGCATGAGTCTGGCAGACAGAGAATGTGAAGGTCATAGCACAGAGTTTCCAGGTTGGCATACACATTAATTAAAAAAAAACACCCAGTAAACCCTACACGGGCACTTATCAATAAAACCCAACATAATGACTACCACGAAACATATCCATCTATCCAATATCAATGAATGTTCTTTCCATGAACAAACAGCAGTCTTTGACCACCAGTGTTTTCAACGGAACAATCCAATCATTAACTTCATCTGAAACTGACTTCAGAACACATCATATCTACCAGCTACTATGCACTGATTCTAAGAGTTTCGCAAGCTGGGCTGGTTTTGTTTCCTTTTTTTTTCATACTCTAATAGAGACGTCATTTATGAAATGGAAAACTTTTGCATCATGGTATGTGATGCCAAACAGACATTACTTGTGAAAAAAAAAGGACTCACCCTTCCTGGTAATGTTTGAAAATGTCGCATTGGTTCCAACAGCAGTACTTCATCCCCATCTACCCCTGAAAAAACGCACACACACACACGCACGCACAAACACGCACACACACACGCACACACACACACACACACTCACACACACACGCACACGCACACACACACATAAACAAATACACATGTCTTCAATATGTTATCAGCTCAGTAGTACCTGAATCCGTAAAACATGCTGTACATCATACCAGTGTGATCAGTCAAATTATATCAATTTAAGTGCTTTTGTCAATGGTAACACAACAGATACACAGACGAACGAGCATGATCTGCATGCGTGCATGCACCCACACATGTATACACAAGAAATATACACACACACACACACACACACACAGACACACACACACACACACACACACACACACACATGCGCACAATCAGAGCACATATACACATGAACATGCACTCACAAACACAAACACACACACACATGCGCACAATCAGAGCACATATACACATGAACATGCACTCACAAACACAAACACAAACACACACACACACACACACACACACACACACACACATATATATATGCGCACAATCAGAGCTTGAAGAGGACTATGGAGTGTCATTTTCAGTATATCAAGCCTATTTTTTAGTCCACAGTTTCTGAGATGACACAAACCTCGAAGCTCTTTATCTGACTCTGCACTCTTGAACTAGGCCACAGGTACATGTAACAAGCCAAAGGCATACAAGAGACAGAAACAGAAATGTACAATTGGGAAAATGCGAAAAAGGAATGTTACTACTGAGAGTAGTTTTACAATATATATATACCTATCCCAATAACCACCTTATCCCTACTTGGCATAGAACATTACTGCACTATCAGGATCCTCAAAAAAAAAAAAAAAAAAACCTACTGGAAGAGTGGGGAGCTAACCATGCCTCTATGACTGTTAAGCTGGAAGAGTGATTGATCGCCTTTAGTTCACGTTATGAGTCATACTCAAACATAGTTCAGTTTCTGCACTTTTTCCAAGCCAACCAGGAAGAATGTTTGTTTTCACCTGCCATCACATTGCAGATGCTCTTTGGCAGTAGTAACCACCTGATCTTGTGCCGACTAGGATAAAACAGGTACTTTCTGATACAAATTACTTTAAAACCTGATTTGTCAGCAAACTTTGGCATACGCTCATGCTCTCTAGCAGGTTTTTGATGTTACAGGGCACGTTGTTGAAGAAATAGACACTGCAAAACACGATTTTGCATGCAGAAGTTAGCAAGAGTCTGGAACAGTGGAAACAAAGACCGGAAGTTGGTGGTTCCACCTCGTCGCAAACAAGCCCATGTGAGAGCTTCCCAGAACTTTGCATACTGACCTTAAAACGGCCTTGTTCAACATCCATTCAGAGGGGAAAACCTCGGCCTTCCTGGACACGGAGCCTACAAGCACTTTCAGCTTGCCAGATATATGACACATGAGCAGAGAAATCTTCATACACTGACAGAACAGGTGAAAAAACCTGAGACATTTACTGACAAAATTCTACCTTGTGAAGGAAGAGAAAAAGACACTTCCTCAACTGAAATGACAGCAAGCTCAAAAAGACCATCTGCGGGGACCCACAAGCACCCTAAAAACTAGGGCCAAACTCCAAAGAAGTGAGGGGGGGGCGTGATCCCTCGCCAAGGAAAAGGAGAAAACTGAATTATGTTTGGGTAGAATTCATCAAGTGAACTTGCTAAGAGCAATCACTCTTCCTGCCTAACCAGTTATGGAGGCATAATCAGCAATCTATTTTTCTTTTTTTATGGATCTTGATAATATGAGAAAAAAAAACTGATAAAGTCTCTCACAGTCACAAACAACAAAAAAAAATGACCAACTCGATGCCTGAAAGACTGACAGAAAGAGCTGAGGAGAAATGCACAGTCTTCAGTGTTGAGGTGGTTAGGTGGGGTGGGATGGGGGTGGGGGGAAGTGGCAGAGGAAGTCACTTACCAGGTGGGGAGGTCAACAGGTCACCATCTGAGAGGGGAGGACTGAGGGGCACGTTGCTCTGCTTCAGGCCAGACTTGAACTTGCCACGCCTCAACGACTGTCGCTGGCGCTCCTGACGACCTGCCTGAAGCTCATCTCCTGTGCCCTCGCTGCCCTCTGACCCCGACAGCTGACCCCCTGACGTCAACATTTCATACACAAAGTCAGCTGTCATGATAGAGCACTCCTCAAGAGCTCAAGAGATCAATATCACTAATTTGTTAAAAACTGTGTTGGTGAATCTCGAACACACTATGCCATGTAACAAATGTGCATTCATAGAATGTAATAAAATCTAGCGATTGTAGATGGTCCACTTCACTTTTTTTTCAAAATGTCACTCTGTCACGTTTTAAAAAAACTAGCTGTTTCAAACAGTACTTAATACTCCTCAATTACTTTCTTGACAATGCCGTATGTGTGTGTGTGTGTGTGTGCGTCTATCTGTGGGTCTCTGTCTGTGTGCATGTGTTTGTGTTTGTGTGTGTGTGTGTGTGTGTGTGTGTGTGTGTGTGTGTGTGTGTGTGTGCATGTGCATGTGCGTGTGTGTGTATGTGCACACGCATTACCGTTGTGATGCAAACGTGCGCATGCAAACTTGTGTGTGGGTATTGTGAGCACACATATCAGGGTAAAAGAGCCCATTTTTGTGCACGTGTCTTAACGCAAACTTCAGTTATAGCTGCCACAAAGTTTCAATTTTCCAACATCTTAAAACCTCTCACTCAGAAGCATGTGTATGCTGAGCTGCCTAACTCTCAGCCACACACACACACACACACACACGCACACACACACACCACACCACACACACATATACACAAAAACACACACAGACAAAGACACACACACACATGCACAAACACACACACACACACACACACACACACACACACAGAGTATGGGCCTCTGACCTGCACTGTGTTTGTGGCGATGGCGGCGTGACGACAGCAGACCAGAAGCGGAGGAGCTACGATGCTTGCTTTTCTTCTGCTGCCAGGTGGACCGCGGCACTCGCCGGCTGCCCTCTGACCCATTCTTCTCTCTCTCTAACGAACTGAACTCGGAGTCTTCAGAGTCTGATCCGTCTGCAATGCAGAAGGAAGAAGCTTTATGGAGAACTGGACCGCAGATTTTCCAAGAACCCCCTCCCGTACAGTTCCTCAACTTATTACACTATACAGTACACTGTATGTGGGCTGTAAAGAGTTAGGGGTCAAAACACTTGTGAAGTGGGGGGGAGGGGGGGGCCCTTGTTATGAGTGAACGAACTGCAAAGCATATCATCATCAATTTGTCAGGGGTTTTTTTGTTTCTTTTTTTTTTTTTTCCTTTGCCTGCCTGCCTGCCTGTCAGTGACACTACTCCACATTGATTTTCGAAGAAACCCAGTTTCTGTCCCTCACTTGTATATCAAAAACACTAAAGTGGAACATGTAAGTGAATATAAGTATCTGGGCACTATTTTAGATGATAGGCTGAATTTTAATGCAAATACTCAATTTATCTACAAAAAAATGCCTATCTAGAATATACTGTCTTCAGAAACTTCGGTCAATTGCTGTTAAAAAGGACATATTGAATATGTTTTATCATTGTTTTGTAGAATCAGTGCTGTCCTTTGGCTTTTTATGCTGGTTTGGAAGTCTTAGCATGAAAAACAAAAACATTTTAAAGAGAATGGTGAATACATGTGGAAATATTACTGGCAAAAAAAACAAGAACAGCTAGATAAATTGTATGAATGTCGTGTCACACAAAAAGCTGTGAACACTGCTGACAGTTTCCATGTTCTTTCAAAAAACTACAATGTTCTCCCCTCTGGACGAAGATTCTAAATTTCAAAATGAATAGAAGTAAAAACAATTTCGTTCCCAATTCCATCAAACTCCGGAATCAAAACTGAACTTTCAATAAGATCCGGTTTCAAAAAAAGAGAGAGAGAGAGAGAGAAAGAGAGAGAGTGAGTGAGTGTGTGTGTTGGGCATGGGGGTGGGGGGGTGGGTGGATGTGATTCGTGATTTGTTGTTTTTATGGCCACTATTAATTTCTCTTTGGAGATAATATGGCCACTATTAGTTTCTCTTTGGAGATAATATGGTCACTATTAATTTCTCTCTGGAGGTAATAAAAGTGTTCTTGACTTGACATCCTCTCCCTGCTCCACTATACAGCAGGATTTCTATAGTCACTGTCCGCCACCACAAGTCTGGGTCATCTTCATATGAAAAGATATGGGAAAAGACACCGGACTGGGGGGGGGGGGGGGGGGGGGAGAAGGGGTTAAAGTAACAGAGTTGGTGGGAATGGGGTGGAGCTTTGGAGGACTGCGGAAAGACATGAAAGTGGAGAGACATGTCTTGAGGGTGGCTGAGTTGGGGGTGGGGGGCTGGGGGGGGGGGGGTGGAGGTGGAATGGTCTTGAAAGAAGAGTTTAGAAGCAAAGGTATAACACTACCTTGGGAGTGGCTGTGGGGGAGGAGCAGGAGGAGGATAGAGGTAAAGATACAGACACACATGTGGAGACAGTTGTTATTTGTGAGGAATGGGGTGTGGAGGTGGAAAGGGGGGGGAGGGGTCGTTGGAGGATAAAGGGGCAGAGGTTGAAGAAGAGACATACCATGGGAGTAGCTGTGGACAAAGGTGGGGAGGGAAGCTTGGATGAAGGTTACAAACAAACAGAGGAACACTGAGAAGCTAGTTGTAGGGGGAAAAGGAAAACTAGAGGAGGAGGAAGGAACACACACTACAGACAGTTGTGGCAGGGAGGGGAGGAGGACTTGGGGGAGCAGAAGGGAAGACTTGGAAGAAACCTGCAGGCAGGTGACCAATGTAAACACTGGGAGAAATACCACAGGGGGTGGTTGTGGTAGGACAGACTTGGGGGGGGGGGGGGAGGGGGGGGGGCTCAGAAGAGGAGGGGGGACTCAGAAGGATAGGGGGATAGACTGAAAGAATGACAGATATACCAAAGAGGGTGCCTGTGGTAGAGGTGGGGTTGAGGGGGTAGGGGGGTGGGATTGGAAAGACCTGGAGGCGGAGGAGAGAACAGATGTAAACATTGAGAGGTAAACCATATGGCGTAGTGGCAGCATGGGACAGGTGATGAGAAAGGGGACTTGGGGGGAAAGGAGAGGGACTTGAGGAGGAGGAAGGGGACCTGGAGGAGGGGATGGGGGGCTGAGGTAAAGGAAGAGATCTACTCTGAGGGGGGTTGTGGTGGGGGGACTTGGAGGAGGGGGTGGGGGGTTGAAGTATAGGGAGAGACCTACCGTGAGGGGAGTTGTGGCGGGAGGGGAACTTAGAGGACGGGGTGGGGTTGAACTATAGCGAGAGACCTACCATGAGGGGGGTTGTGGTGGGGAGACTTGGAGGAGTGGGTGGGGGTTGAAGTATAGGGAGAGACCTACCATGAGGGAGGTTGTGGCGGGGAGAATTGGAGGACGGGGTGGGGGATGAAGTACAGGGAGAGACCTACCGTGAGGGGGGTTGTGGCGGGGAGAATTGGAGGACAGGGTGGGGGATGAAGTATAGGGAGAGACCTACTGTGAGTGGGGTTGTGGCGGGGAGAATTGGAGGACAGGGTGGGGGATGAAGTATAGGGAGAGACCTACTGTGAGTGGGGTTGTGGCGGGGAGAATTGGAGGACAGGGTGGGGGATGAAGTATAGGGAGAGACCTACTGTGAGTGGGGTTGTGGCGGGGAGAATTGGAGGACAGGGTGGGGGATGAAGTATAGGGAGAGACCTACTGTGAGTGGGGTTGTGGCGGGCAGAATTGGAGGACAGGGTGGGGGATGAAGTATAGGGAGAGACCTACCGTGAGGGGGGTTGTGGCGGGGAGAATTGGAGGACAGGGTGGGGGATGAAGTATAGGGAGAGACCTACTGTGAGTGGGGTTGTGGCGGGCAGAATTGGAGGACAGGGTGGGGGATGAAGTATAGGGAGAGACCTACCGTGAGGGGAGTTGTGGCGGGGAGAATTGGAGGACAGGTGGGGGATGAAGTATAGGGAGAGACCTACCATGAGGGGGGTTGTGGCGGGGAGAATTGGAGGACAGGGTGGGGGATTAAGTACAGGGAGAGACCTACCGTGAGTGGGGTTGTGGCGGGGAGACTTGGAGGAGTGGGTGGGGGATGAAGTATAGAGAGAGACCTACCGTAAGGGGAGTTGTGGCGGGGGGACTTGGAGGAGGGGGTGGGGTTGAAGTATAGGGAGAGCACCTACCATGAGGGGAGTTGTGACGGGGGGGACTTAGAAGGGGGTGGGGGGTTGAAGTATAGAGAGAAACCTACCGTGAGGGGGGTTGTGGCAAGGAGACTTGGAGGAGAGGGTGGGATTGAAGTATAGGGAGAGACCTACCGTGAGGGGGGTTGTGGCCGGGAGACTTGGAGGAGAGGGTGGGGGTTGAAGCATAGGGAGAGACCTACCGTGAGGGGGGTTGCTGTATGGGGACTTGGAGGAGGAGGAAGGGGACTGGGGGGAGGGGGGGGGGGGGCTGAGGTAAAGGGAGAGATCTATCATGAGGGGGGTTGTGGCAGGAAGACTTGGAGGAGGAAGAAACAAGTGGGTGGAGGTTGGGGTAAAGGGAGAGACCTACCGTGAGGGGGTTGTGGCAGGGGGACTTGGAGGAGGAAGAAAGGAGGGGGTGGGAGGATGGAGGTAAAGGGAGAGACCTACCGTGAGGGGGTTGTGGCAGGGGGACTTGGAGGAGGAAGAAAGGAGGGGGTGGGGGGATGGAGGTAAAGGGAGAGACCTATCGTGAGAAGGGCTGTGACGGGGGGACTTGAAGGAGGAAGAAACGAGTGGGTGGAGGTGGAGGTAAAGGGAGAGACCTACCATGTGGGGGGTTGTGGCAGGGGGACTTGGAGGAGAAGAAAGGAAGGGGTGGGGCTGAGGTAAAGGGAGAGACCTACCATGAGGAGGGTTGTGACCGGGGGAGGGGGGGGGGGGGGGGACTTGGAGGAGGAAGAAAGGAAGGGGTGGGGGCTGAGGTAAAGGGAGAGACCTACCATGAGGAGGGTTGTGACCGGGGGGGGGGGGGGGGGGGGGGGACTTGGAGGAGGAAGAAAGGAAGGGGTGGGGGCTGAGTTAAAGGGAGAGACCTACCATGTGGGGGGTTGTGGCGGGGGGACTTGGAGGAGCGGATGCGGTGCAGCTGTCCAGGGGGCAGGGCGTCCTCTACCGAAGCATAGTCGCCCTCTGTGTCTTCACAGGCCACAGCATCCTGAAAAACATGGACTGTTCCCCTTACACACCCAGCTCTATATTTTCTTACACACGTCTCCTCACGCTTTACGTGTCTTCACTATTCAAACTAAGTCACCTGTTCCACTCCTCTTTTTTTTTTTTTTTTCTCTTTTGTATGTGTGTGTGTGTGTAGGGGTGTGTGTGTGTGCGTGCGTGCTTGAGTGCATGCTTGAGTGTGAGTGTGTGTGTGTGTGTGTGTGTGTGTGTGTGTGTGTGTGTGTGTGTGTGTGTGCGTTACCTGTGTACACTGTCAAATTGCTCCTCAAGGAAAGCACTCCAAAGACATACTGTCAGCCACTTTCTTTTGGTCCAATTTGAAAAGTCAGTCGACTTTTCTCACTGTATGCTTACGAAAAAGGGTTTGGGGGTTTTTGGGGGTGGGGGTGGGGGGTTGTTTGTTTGTTTGTTTTTGCCTGTTCGTTTTTTGGTCCAGTTATCTTTGTTTTTTAAGGGAAAAAAGTTACAGATCTGCTGGAACAAACAAACAAACACACGCACAAAGAGAGAGAGAGAGAGAGAGAGAGAGAGAGAGGGGGGGGGGAGGGGACCTTGTTTTGCACTGTTATCACAAGAAGTGTGAGTGAACAGGGACTTCCACAGACCTCACCTTGCAGGCTGAGATGGGCGAGTCACGTACCACTGCAACCTTTTCTCCCTCCCATCTCATCTTCCATGCCCACTCAGTGGCATGATTTTCACATCATTCATTCTGCCTCCCACTTACACAGCCACACCCAAGGTCATCCCGACACGACCCCAGTACAGCAGTCCACAAGGCGTAATCAGAATTATCACCAGACAACCCACTAAAGAAGATACTGCACTGCTGTAGAATCACTTTGATAGTGCTGTGTGTTACCTGCTCTGATCCAATACATGCAGAACAGCACATACAAAGCCCCTTACTGATGACAACAACTGCTCAGTCAAGAAGAATGGAGGAACCAGCCGCCGTGGCGAAGTGGTTAGCGTCACGGACTCCCGGCTGGGAGGTCGTGGGTTCGAATCCCATCAGAGTCATGTGGGTTTTTCTGCCCCGACCGGCTCCTACTCAAGAGTTCAAGTTTGCTGCGGACTCAGCTGAGAAGACTGGGACCACACAGTTGAGTTTCATCCACTTAATGGATGCGTTTCTGAGAGTGTTACTCAAATTTCCTGACCAACACTGCTGGTGCCTGTATCTCTCGGGCCTGGTTGACGCCAGGATATATTATGAAAGGAAGCGTAGAGTACAGCCCTGTCATGTAGTCTCAGACCAAAATGGAAATCCGTAGCATCATCTTAATCATCCTCATTCTCATCGATCAGCATAACAAAATGTCTCAAATTCTGTGGCCCTTCATGCCCTGCTCTCATGGTGACCTCAATTTCGATGTCCTCTCCACGTCTGTGGCCTTGGTTTGGTTCCGTCGGGGTCACCGGTATGGGGGTACCATGGGGGCTGTCGTTGGACGGACGTGGTGGCGCCCTCCGGAGCAAGAGCTCACTTGCGCCAGCTCCGCGACTAAGCAATAATTGTCGTCAGTAGGGGGCTTAGTAGGTGGTGTCCTGCGTATGTTAGATCAGAACAGGCGCCACTGAACACCACCGAAGTGACTGGGCATCAGTGCAATGTCTCCTCCGGTGGGTTGCCCCTTGACGACTTGACATTGACTGCTCCCTGTGGATTGCCGGTGCCGGGGCTGCGGCGGGGCTGATCGGGCTGTGGCTGTGGACGGGGTGTCGGAATGAGCTGCGTGGGCGCAGAGGTTGGGACAGCAAAAAAAAAAAAAAAAAAAAAAAAAAAAAAACGAATGGAGGATTGAGCGTCACCCTCTGGAGGGTGCCACCATTCAATCCCATGACAGTCCCCATGTACTTGCCGCCGACACTGGCGACACTGATCTGAACTCACCATGGGTATGGTCAACATGGACAGAAAATCAAAACTGGGGGAGCAGCAAACTTAGTACCGCTGCCCTGTGGATCAAAATACCTCTGCGTTACCATCATGACCACACGACGCTCAACAGAAAGTGTGAGTGGGAAACTGGGAGAGAAAAACACAGTCCACACATTTCATTCACACACCACGCTTCTCTCCATGAGTTACATATGGCACCTTCTGATCTGGACAAAAGGTATTCCTCTGTGTGGGTCCCCAAAAAAAAAAAAAAAAAAAAAAAGTTGGATTTTCCAAGATCGCACTTTTACTGAGCAATTCTTAAAAAAAAAAATCTTATTTCTGCTTTTGACACTTCTGATTTTTACAAGTGACAATTCCCATTTTCACATTCAATTACTAGGTTTTACACAATTACTTCCAGGGCATTTCAGACTTATACACAAGACACTTTTGATGGCATTTCTGACATGGGGATTCCGATTTCAACATACCACACTTCTGCTACATACACATGACTCCTCTGATGTTCACACACTCAGTTCATGTTGTTCACAGCCCAGCTGACCTTTCGGGGTTGTATCAGTATCGTCATCCCATCAAAGTCAATTCCAGGCACAGAACACCCTACCACTGTTTACGCATACCACTGGACATTCATGACACCCAATTGGTCAGGAAGGTTCCACCCAGGTCAGCCCACCTTGTGTTTAAACAGCACCATGGAGCTGTGCATCGGCTAGACCAAAGTCATCTTAAAAAGTTTAAATAATACATCCACCAAACATGAACATATGAATCACAAGACAAAACACGACACACTTCGACCTCTTAGTTCTTCAGGCAAGATTAACAACACTCAGGACAACGAGAATGAAGAATGAGCAATCACCTATCTCGTCGACTTATTTTCACTGTCTGAGTGTTTATCTTGCCTGAAGAAGACCTCAGAGGTCGAAACGCATTGTTTTTTGCCTTGTGATTCGTTTGTTCATGTTTGGCGGATGTGTTATTTAAACTTGTTAGGATCTGTTTTGATCTCCACCTGCAGTCACTTCACACTGAAACTGGACCAAACTCAGCCTACATTAAGAATGGAGAGAACAGAAGTAGGCAACAGGAGGGGAGCTGCCCAATACGTACGACATCTGATGGCATATTTTCATTTCAGAGCAAAGCAAATTCATTCAGCTGACTTCCTTTTTTTCTCCCTCTCCAGGAACGCATGGAGTGTGAGCACCTCTGAGTACTTGCTGTTAACAGCCCAGCATTGAAGTCTGAAGTTTAAAGTGAATCAATACTTCGCCTTGTCCTTGAAAACCTTAAGGAAATTTCCAATGGACAGCCTACTTTGTGTCTGATGTTTTAATTGCATTCAGAGTACCTCCTCTTCATTGCGTCTTTATTAATTTCACTGCATGTATCATGCAGATCTATGTGGCCCAAAATAAAAGCGACTGTTTCTCTGTCCAAAGATAAACCATGAGCCGGCAAAGAAGACAGAAGGACAACAAAGAAAGAAAGAAAACAAAGATCAAAATATGTAAACGTAGAAGAATCATATACATCATCTTATTTACCATATATCATCTGCCAGTAGCTGAATGTACCTATAAAAATGCATGCACGACTCTGGGAAGATTACCATTGTTTAAAGAAACAAAAAAGGATAGGTAGGGGAAAGTACAAGAAAGAAGAAATGTACAGTATAAAGAGTACACCATGAAAGTGCATGCCTCCAAAGATAGAAACACCAACAATAACAATGCCCAACAAAGAAACAAAAAACAACCATCCAAAATTTGAAAGAAAAAAAAACTGGTGGGGAGTGGTCGGGGCCGAACACTGTGAGCTAGGGCTTACCTTGACTAGAGAGTAGTCAGCGATTTCTATGGGTTCTGGGACAGCGAGGGGGGCCTGTACCTGGTGCCTGCTGGCCCCTGTCCCTTCCTGTGCACACACCAACATGCACACATCAACATGCATCAACCACACACACACATACACACACACACACATGCATGTCCACATCACATACGCACTAATCAATCTCACACATGTGTACACAAAGGGCGGCTTGGAGGTGGGGGTGGGCGTTGGAGGAGGGGAAGATTTTATTCTGGCATCTGTGAGCATAAAACTGACAGAGGCGCAGGTCACTGTTATCACTATACAAAGGATGGGGGAGGGAGGGAGGGAGGGAGGGGGGTGTGTGGACGGTGAGTGGTGGGGAGATGATGGGTAACAGTTAAACATCATTCAGGGGCCTGCTAGTTGGCCATGGGTGGAAGGCGATCACAGAAGTTTACTCTAATGAGATAGAGTGCTCGGCATTGTCTCTACCGACTCGCCCACTGCTCACACCCAACCCCACCCCAAAACACTAATTTCTGTTGTTTTTGTGTTCAACCTCCATTTGCCTGTCTGTCAGTCTATCTATCCTCTCTGACCCCGCAATGGCATTACTCATTCCACCTTCCCATACAGACAGCCACAGCACAACTGATTCTGTCCAGCGACTAAGATTAGCTCTGAAATTTAAAGAGGCTGTCCCAAATCAGAGGGCCTCATCAGGGTGGGAAGGGACAACCTGAGGTAAGGACATGATCACATGATGCCCTGTGTGTCCCACAGTGAAACTACATGGACAAAACACTTGAAAGTGGGAGGGACAGGGGAGGAAAGTGATGGTGGTGGTAGGGGGCAGGGAGGGTACGGGAGCAATTGTATACGAAATGGAAGGAGAATCAGGACAACAGGTTAACAAAAGACCGTAATTCATGAACAGAGAAAGAAATCAAATGCATCAGAATACAAAAAAAAAAAAAAGTTAACGGACTGATTAACGGAACGTTTACACCACCACAAGAAAGAATAACTGTTCATGGAGAACGCGGTGTCTTGGAGACACAGTGAGTCCACAACAGGCAATAATGTTCACAACACCTCTACAACAACTCCTGGGAGGAAAAGAAGAGAGTGAAACCAAAGTAAAAGACCCAGTGCTGACGACAAGTACACCAAGCACTCACATGATGGCGTTGGCGCAGCGGACTGGACAGATGGTTGGCTGCTTCGTACATCATGCTGTCCGGCTTCCCTTTTACCCAGTACATGTCGCCACTCGCCTCCACTCCACAGGCTTCTGCGCCACACATTACATGCACCGATGTACACAGCAACAACACACACGAGAAAACTGCATGGTTTTTTTTTTTAGCATGGTCTGGAATAGACACGTTTCTGTACGCAGAATGACACACCTGCACATTTCTGAACACAGCTTTACAAATTACACACTTCTGAACTAAAGAATGACACAGTTACACATTTCTGAACTCACTGTAATACAACTACATTCTGTACTCACATAACACAGCGACAAACTTCTGTACTAAGTATGACACAACTGTACACTTCTCTATACTTTTTTTTTATGGAATAATGTTCGTGACTCATTCTGTATACAGTATGGAATATAATTACGTATTTCTGTACACAGTATGACATAGTTACACACCTCTATACACTGGATGACACAGCAATAAATTTCTGTACACAACTACATGGCTATAACATGAGCTACACATTTACAAACATACTTCCTTGTTTGTGGGTTTGTTTGTTTCTTTTCTTTTTCACATACACATTCTATTACAGCAAAACATGATACAATAACTTCTGTACATATCAGTAACAAATAACACAACTCAGGACATAGCTATACACCTCTGTGCACAACAAGATGCAGCTACCACTACGTATTTCATAACTTCTATACATGGTGTGATTATCTGCAGTCTTTGACCAAGAAAGTTGTACCATCTCTGTAGACCATACATGACTGCGGGTGGGTTCAATTCTTTTTTTTCTCTTTTTACATTATCAAAACTAGAGTTCTTTTTCAAAAGTTCCAAATGAATTGTCTTCTGCTCTGTCTTCTCTCAGACATTCTAATCGCTAATCTGCAGTACACTGCCCATCTGCTATGCTCCACTTAATTACAAATCCACCTCATTCTGCCAGTTGATGGCAAATCTACATTTTGTTCCTCTACATGACATTTGAGAAGATTTGAGAGTTAAGATGTGATGTCTGAAGCCAGCAGCTGGTAGGCAGGTGGCCTCCATTTGCAAAGTGATTGCTTTGATTTGAACTGGAGAATCATGTGTGGGGAGGGACCTCAAAATGCCATTCAGTCTGTACTGCTGCACTTGCACTCATTCCAAATTTTAAGTTTGTAAGATGATAAAAAAAAAAAAAAAACGGGGACTTGGCTTCATGATTATGGATGGATTCCAGACTTTCAAGTAACCAGAATGGTCTACTATTAACAAGACCAAAGCAAAAACAAACAGACTTATAAGTAACCAGGATGGCTTATCATTAAAAAAAAAAAAATACCAGCACAAACACAGATTTATAAGTAACCAGAATGGCCTATTATCATCAAGACCAACACAAAAACAAATTTATAAGTGACCAGAATGGCCTATTATCATCAAGACCAACACAAAAACAAATTTATAAGTGACCAGAATGGCCTATTATCATCAAGATCAACACAAAAACAAATTTATAAGTGACCAGAATGGCCTATTATCATCAAGACCAACACAAAAACAAATTTATAAGTGACCAGAATGGCCTATTATCAACAAGACCAACACAAAAACAAATTTATAAGTGACCAGAATGGCCTATTATCATCAAGATCAACACAAAAACAAATTTATAAGTGACCAGAATGGCCTATTATCATCAAGACCAACACAAAAACAAATTTATAAGTGACCAGAATGGCCTATTATCATCAAGACCAACACAAAAACAAATTTATAAGTGACCAGAATGGCCTATTACCAACAAGATCAACACAAAAACAAATTTATAAGTGACCAGAATGGCCTATTATTAACAAGACCAACACAAAAACAAATTTATAAGTGACCAGAATGGCCTATTATCAACAAGACCAACACAAAAACAAATTTATAAGTGACCAGAATGGCCTATTATCAACAAGACCAACACAAAAACAAATTTATAAGTGACCAGAATGGCCTATTATCAACAAGATCAACACAAAAACAAATTTATAAGTGACCAGAATGGCCTATTATCATCAAGACCAACACAAAAACAAATTTATAAGTGACCAGAATGGCCTATTATCAACAAGACCAACACAAAAACAAATTTATAAGTGACCAGAATGGCCTATTATCAACAAGACCAACACAAAAACAAACACACGCACAACAAACTGCTTCTGGATTTTTTTTTACAAAATTTAGGCGTTTCTTCTTTGTTTTTCCTTTTTTTTTTTTTTAGCGATCCAAGTTTCAAAGGTGCAGTTTGGTTTGATGCTTTACAAAAACATGCAGGTACTAGCAGATTTGCTGTAGAAAGAAAACTAAGAGTTAAAGATTACCTACAGCTGGCAGTGGAAATTCTGTGATGTAGCGGATAGGTGTAATGAGGTTTACACATCAAGATCTGCTAAATCTAACAAAGGAAGCAGCTTACTTGTTGGAGGTTTATGTAAAACCTTTTCAGGATACCCAAGACCAGGCCATTCTGACTGACCCAGGGGACAAACTCTGACCTCCACCGCCCCACCCCATCATCAGTTCAACGCTAAATTTAGAAACCAAAGTTTTAAACATATGGTGCCAGAGAGCACCTGATCCTACTGAGGGAATGTCGTCTCATCAAAGCTGGCAAAGAGTTCCAGTTTCATCTTCATCTTCATCCATCTGGTGGTCACTCTTCCTGGGTACTCTGTAGCTCATTGAGGGTTGCAAAAAAAATTTTTGGAAAAAAAAAAAAAAAACGAAAGAAAGAAAAACCAAAACAGATCAACAACTGTGAAATGTCCAATGACATCCACACAAAAAAATTCCATACCTAGATCTGTGCATCCAAAATCTGATGCAGATGTACTTGTTTAAAATTAGAACATGTTCCTGATAAGTGGCATATTTTTCTCAAATGTTTTTGCATCCAACAACTTTTTCACTCAAAAGATGAAGCACACAAGAGTCAAACTTTGGGAACCATGGCGTTAAGGGAGCAGTATGGTTTTGAACTGTAACCATTGACTCCTTATTGTTTCAGCTAATCGATGTGGGGTTGAAAAAAAAAAAATTCATCCTCAATATGTCGTTGCCGACATTTGCAGAATTATTTACTCTGTGTGTTTTACAAATAATGTATGACTGTATCTTTCAATAAAACTGTGTACAAAATATACCATACATGGGTGCACAAGTAAGCAGACAGCAAGTTTAACAGAAGAACTAACAATTGTCTGGGAATTTCTAGCCCTGTTCAAAGACAAAATGAGACAGATGAAAATCAAAAACAAAATTTAAACAATCATGTCTCTCATTCAGATTCATTCTGTTTACAATCAACTTCAACTTTGGAACAGATGAGATAATCAAAAATAAGATTTAAACAATCATGTCTCTCATTCAGATTCATTCTGTATACAATCAACTTCATCTTTGAAACAAATGAGATAAACGTTCTCTCAAAGGGCCAACGCTCAAGAAGAAAATCTTTCCTAATTATGATCAGCCATTATTTTTATCTCTTTGCACTAAAAATCATGTTTTTACAACAGCAGGAAAACCTGCCAGCATTTTCACTCTTGAAATCGTGGTTTTACTCGGGCACACAGCGTTTTAAGAGTGCCTTCCCTCTAATATCTCTTTTTCTGAGTCAGGAATGGTTCCTTCACCCCCGAATGACCATGGCTCTTGTATTTAGTTTTTTCATACCATAGTACTGACTGGTACTCTAGGTGTGGTATGTCAAAACTCCTTGAGAATTTTAACAGGAGTATCAAAACCCCCATATTTGCAGATCTGGGGGAGGTGGGGACTGAAGGGGAGGGAGAAAGCGGGATGGGAGTGGAGGGCTGATTGCAAGGAGAGAGGAGGGCTTTAAAAACCTCCATCTCTGCACCCCTCTTCATACCCTACTCTTGTGTACCTCTCTGCAAGGCACAGAACAGGCTCACACTCCTTCACACAGTATGCGATGGTTCAACATTTCCCTGCAAACATCATAACTCTGACTCACATTTGTACAATGTCTGACACAGCCACAAATCTGTACGCAGTATGACAAAGAGTACAGTGTCAAACACTTTCACAGTCCTGCACATAGTCTGACATTCTTTTGCATACATTACTCATGTCTTGTCTGTGCACAGATGAAGAGAAACACTATTTTGTACAAACTAAGCATACATAAATCTTGTGCTAATATTCTGGCAAAAAAATTAGTTAAGTATATGACATATACTACGGTGTATCCAGCACTAAAATACGTACACAGTATGACACAAAGTATACGTGTGAACATTACAACAACGCAAATAGCATACAAACATGTCTTCACGAACAACACAGTACACCACAGTGTTCAGAGCATGACAAGCAAACACAGTAAAAGACAGTACACTGTGTGGCATGTCAGTTAAAGGTGTAACGGTATACATGCACAGGCACACACACATAAGCATTCACACATATTTATATGTATGTCGTCATACACACATCAACTCGGACAAAGGCATGCACATTTGCAGTTTCTTTTACCCATGGACATACACACATACATGCACATGTACACACACATACAGACTAGAACGCACGCATATGTGTGTGCACACACAAACACACACAGATATACAAATACCCATATATAAATGCAATCATGTGATATGTTTTGCAAGCATAAATATTACTTGTATGTGAGAGTCAATTGTGAGTAAGCATTCACACGCGTGTGCACACACACACATGCGCATGCGTGCGCGCGCGCGCACACACACACACACACACACACACACACACACACACACACACACACCAAACATAAGCATGTGCATAAGCACACACATATGTTTGAGTGAACATGAATAAACACCCACACCCACATGCATGAACTCAAGTACGCACACACACGTACCACATATTCATGTACTTTCATACATTCATCTACACTTCTAAACACACATTTTACCCAATATGAATATACAGATAAACACACATGTAAACACCAACAAACACACACACAAATACACACACACACACTTACTTTTATGAACCAAAATGCAAATGTTTGTTATTCTTTTAAAATTTTCCACAGCAAACGCATGCAAACACACACAGATACTCATGAGAACTAGACTTAACTATGCTCAAGGTGTATTTTGATGAGTAAAGTGAGGGAGGATGATTACACGCATGCACATCGCGCACACGCACATACACACACGCATGCATGCACACACATTTATGTGTATGCATGTGCATACACACAGATGCATGCATGCATACATGCACACATGTCCATGTACACACACACACCTGCGCACACACATGCACATGTGTGCACGCACTCAATCACACATTCGTGCACACATGCACACGCGCGCATGTGCGCGCACACACACACACACACCATTCTTCCAAGTACTTTTTTCTATGACTCACAGTGGATAAGATAATGCCAATGATTAACACCTTTCTGAACAAAACTGATAATTTGTCAGTTTTGCAAGACAGTGCTCTTTAATACACATAATTATTTAATTTAATTTTTTTTTCAAAATGTATTCAAATACTAAGACAATCTATTAGAGTATAATCCATCTAATCAATATCAACATTATTTCATAGCACCTGACTCTGCATGCTGCAACACTAATCCCACCGCTAACCATGCGAACAGCCGAACGTCCATCAGTGGATTTTGGATTTTCATGTTAGAATGCTGTGACCTGGACCAGACCGCCTAACGATGGTGTTCACACTACAAAGAGTCAAATAAAACAAAACAAAACAAATTCTTAAATCACTTTCCTGCATGACTGTAGGAGGAACAATACTGAGAGACACGACAGCATACTGTAAAAAATGCAGAGTGGAGAGGGTGGGAAGGATGGATCGCTGTTCCTCAGGACTGCTCTTTCTTACTGGTTGAATGCTGATAGGCTGGGTGTGGGGGGTGGAATCTTCTAAAGCTTGTCTGTTCCTTGCACAAAACTTCCAAGCAGAACCAAGATACTATAAACAAAACCCTAACTGCTCTGACCGCACAGAAAAGACTTTTGCCCGTTAACTGACCGTCCCGTTAACCTAGGATATGGAAAACAGAATCACTATGTGCTGTCTGGCAACAAGAGAGACGCCGACTGCTATACAGTCAACAGTTCTCGGAAAGGGGTTTGCTGCCGATCAGCAGAATGATACCAGCTGTGTGAAGGGCATGTTGACCAAGAGCAACAATGGCTTTAGAACGAACTGGTTGACCAATGGAACAACAACTCGAAGAAAGACTTACTGACCAATGCAAAAACCCATCACCACTAGGAATGACTCCCTGGCCTAAAGAGCAACAACAGCTCTAAGGAGGATATCTTAACCAATGAAACAACAGTTCTAGGAACAACCTGTCAACCAAGTAAATAACAACAGGAATCAAAAGAACTTACTGTACACTAAAAAAGAAAAAATATTTTGAAACAAATTATAGAATGCATTCATTAACCAAAAGAATGATGAAAGATCCATAAAAGACTCATTGCCCTATACAATAACAGCTCAAGGCAAAACTTATTTATTAGTAATCAGTTTTTCCTTTCTGTTTTCAGCCAAGCTGACCACAATGGCTGAAATTAGGGCAGTCAGCTTGTAAAAATCGATTCTATATATGCTGACTGACAACATCTCCAGGAAAAAGAATAATAACAACTCTAAGAATGACCTTTAAATCAGCAGGATGACAAAAGTAAGGACTTCTTGACCAATCAATAAAAGAAAAAGGGACTCGTTGACAAACACACTTAACATGGACCTGTTGACCACTGATAAAACTCCAGGAAGGACCTATAAAACAACAGAATGATAGCAGCTCTAAGGACCTGTCAACCAACAGAATGATAGCAGCTCTAGGAAGGACCTGTCAACCAACAGAATGATAGCAGCTCTAGGAAGGACCTGTCAACCAACAGAATGATAGCAGCTCTAGGAAGGACCTGTCAACCAACACAATGATAGCAGCTCTAGGAAGGACCTGTCAACCAACAGAATGATAGCAGCTCTAGGAAGGACCTGTCAACCAACAGAATGATAGCAGCTCTAGGAAGGGCCTGTCAACCAACAGAATGATAGCAGCTCTAAGGACCTGTCAACCAACAGAATGACAGCAGCTCTTGGAAGGACCTGTCAACCAACAGAATGATAGCAGCTCTAAGGACCTGTCAACCAACAGAATGATAGCAGCTCTAAGGACCTGTCAACAAACAGAATGATAGCAGCTCTAAGGACCTGTCAACCAACAGAATGATATCAGCTCTAGGAAGGACCTGTCAACCAACAGAATGATAGCAGCTCTAGGAAGGGCCTGTCAACCAACAGAATGATAGCAGCTCTAAGGGCCTGTCAACCAACAGAATGACAGCTGCTCTAGGAAGGACCTGTCAACCAACAGAATGATAGCAGCTCTAAGGACCTGTCAACCAACAGAAAGATAGCTCTAGGAAGGACCTGTCAACCAACAGAATGATAGCAGCTCTAAGGACCTATCAACCAACAGAATGATAGCAGCTCTAGGAAGGACCTGTCAACCAACACAATGATAGCAGCTCTAAGGACCTGTCAACCAACAGAATGATAGCAGCTCTAAGGACCTATCAACCAACAGAATGATAGCAGCTCTAAGGACCTGTCAACCAACAGAATGATAGCAGCTGTAAGGACCTGTCAACCAACAGAAAGATAGCTCTAGGAAGGACCTGTCAACCAACAGAATGATAGCAGCTCTAAGGACCTATCAACCAACAGAATGATAGCAGCTCTAAGGACCTGTCAACCAACAGAATGATAGCAGCTCTAAGGACCTGTCAACCAACAGAATGACAGCAGCTCTAAGGACCTGTCAACCAACAGAATGATAGCAGCTGTAAGGACCTGTCAACCAACAGAAAGATAGCTCTAGAAAGGACCTGTCAACCAACAGAATGATAGCAGCTCTAAGGACCTATCAACCAACAGAATGATAGCAGCTCTAAGGACCTGTCAACCAACAGAATGATAGCAGCTCTAAGGACCTGTCAACCAACAGAATGATAGCAGCTCTAAGGACCTATCAACCAACAGAATGATAGCAGCTCTAAGGACCTGTCAACCAACAGAATGATAGCAGCTGTAAGGACCTGTCAACCAACAGAAAGATAGCTCTAGGAAGGACCTGTCAACCAACAGAATGATAGCAGCTCTAAGGACCTATCAACCAACAGAATGATAGCAGCTCTAAGGACCTATCAACCAACAGCATGATAGCAGCTCTAAGGACCTGTCAACCAACAGAATGACAGCAGCTCTAAGGACCTGTCAACCAACAGAATGACAGCAGCTCTAAGGACCTGTCAACCAACGGAATGATAGCAGCTCTAAGGAGCTGTCAACCAACAGAATGACAGCAGCTCTAAGGACCTGTCAATGAACAAACTGATAGCAGCTTTAAGAAGGACCTGTCATCCAAGGGAATGGCAGAAACTCTGTGAAGAACTTGTTGATACAAAAAAAAAAAAATTGAAAAGAAAAAAAAAAGCTATAGGTAGAACTTTGTGATTAATGACAAAAACTCTTGAAAGAACTTGGTGACCAATACAATGACAACAGCTCTCAGAAGAAGCTGTCAATCAAAAGATCAACATCCACTGTAGGGAAGAGATTAGCTGATTAAAACAATAGCAAACAGCTCTAGGAAAGAGATGTGTAGCTGACAAATAGAATGATAACACCTCAAGGAATAACTTACAGGCCTATAGAATGAAATTTATTGAGGGAAAGACTTACTCTGGCTGACAGAAAGACAACAGCTGAATGAAGGACTTACACTAGCCAAATGAATTACAACAGCTATTGGAAGAACTTATATTTACAGCCAACAGAATTATGACAGCTCTGGGAAGGACTTATATTTACACTACCCAAATGAATTACAACAGCTACTGGAAGAACTTATATTTACACTAGCCAACAGAATTACAACAGCTCGAGGAAGAACTTTTATTTACACTAGCCAAATAGAATTACATACAAAAACTCTAGAAAGAACTTATATTTATATTAGCCAACAGAATTACAACAGCTCTAGGAATAACTTATATTTACACTAGTCAATAGAATAACAACAGCTCTAAGAAGGACTTATATTAGTCAACAGAAAGACGAACAATTCTATGAAAGACTTACTGGCCAACAGAATGGCAACTGTAGAAAGAACTGAGTGGCCAATAGAATGAAAACAACTGTGGAAAGAACTGAGTGGCCAATAGTATGACAACAACTGTGGAAAGAACTGAGTGGCCAATAGTATGACAACTGTGGAAAGAACTGAGTGGCCAATAGTATGACAACAACTGTGGAAAGAACTGAGTGGCCAATAGTATGACAACAACTGTGGAAAGAACTGAGTGGCCAATAGTATGAAAACAACTGTGGAAAGAACTGAGTGGCCAATAGTATGACAACAACTGTGGAAAGAACTGAGTGGCCAATAGTATGAAAACAACTTTTGAAAGGACATGCTGGCCAACAGAATGACAACAACTGTGGGAAGAACTGAGAGGCCAGTAGATTGATGACAGCTGTCTGAATGATCTGTCAACCTATAAAATGACAACAGCTTTGTTAATCTATAAAATGACATCTCTGCAGGCTTACTGGCCATAAGAATAACCACCACCCTAGGAAGGAATACTTAACCAATAAAATAACTTATTGACTGACAGAATAATGAAAAGTCCTATGAAGGATTTGTCAACCAACAGAATGAAAAGCCTTGGAAGGACTTTCTGACCTGCAGTTCTATCATGGTTATTTCAAGTATATCAAAGGAAAAAGCAACATCTAGAATGGAGAAAACTGTCATTGACCAACAAACTGATGACAAATGTGCGGGAGATCTGTACAGATCTGTTGATGACTAATATCCAACAGCACCAGAGACCATCGATGAAATTTTGTTCGAACTGTCTAAAAAAAATGGTTCAGTGTGACATTCATTTACCTGATGATGGAGTACAAGTTACAGAAGTGCATAACCATTCTACAGCCCTAGAATTTTCCATAAAGGACTTCAAGTTCCCAGGAGGTTCCAGAAACTATTTTTTAGAATGTTCCATTCATTTTGACTAACTATTATACACTATGATTCATGAAGTTCTGCTTAAACAAAAAGCTATAAAGAAGTTGGCTTTTAATTTTCTTCTTTTTTTTTTCTTTTTAGTGAGAATGATTTATTATTTGAGTTGGAAGATTCGTCCCAATACTGGGACTTACTGGTGTTGTAAAAGTCACATAATGATATAAAATTGTGAATTTTCTGTCAGGAATAAAGTACAGCAGTCACATGAAGATTACAAGTTTTGAATTTTCTGTGGGAAGTAAAGAACAGTAGTCACATGAAGGTTTAAAACTGTGACTCTTCTGCAAGGAGTGAAGAACAGTAATCGCCTGTAGACTGAAAATCATCAATCTTCTCCAGGGATTAAAGAACAGCAGTCACATGAAGATTTAAAATCGTAAATCTTTACCTTGCAGAAAGGATAACAGTCGCATGAATATTTAAAATAATGTATCTTCTGCCAGGAGAAAACAAGAACAGTCACAAGATTTCCAATCATGAATATTCCACAAGGCATCAAAATAGCAGTCAGAAGAAGATTTAAAATCATGAATCTTCTGCCAGGAGTAAAGACTTCAAAACTTGTTATCAAAGACTTTCCTCCATTTCTATGCGATTCAACAAGCTCCTATCCATCTCAGTCAGCATTCTATGTCCACTGAAGTGTCTTCACAGAACAGGAGTTCTGATTCTCATCCAAACTAATAGAATGAGAGCTCAGAGGAGGACGGATCTGTCACTGACAAACAGCTTTATGGAGCAGAACTCTGCTGCACAGACGTTCCCCCAATTCACCCCTAGGCATCCACAAACACAGGGGTAGGAGTGCACTGACAAGGCTGCAGGGAGGGGCAGGGCTCCAGTCTAACGACAACACACTCAAACATGCAAGCAAGCGATGCAATCACCCTCATCAGCACTGGAGTTGGTGTGGACGAGATAGGGGTATGTTCCCACTCTCCTCCGTCTCTCCGCCTCATTCAGCGCCCAAGCTTACAGACAGACAAATTAGCCACTCTTGGTTAACTCTTCTTTTCGATGCTTTCGTATGGATTCTTGAGCCCCAACTTCAAGTTCAGGTGCCCGAGTTTCTGCCACTTAAGCTTTTTTTCATGTCCAGCCCTGGGCTTCATGCAAACCTGATACTTATATTATTTCACTGGCCACTGACACAGGATTTTCAAAGTACGTGTGCACACACCAAGGGAATTCTAGTAATAGACAGGTTTGCAGTGCCACATGAATCTGGATGACCAGAAAATTTTGTGCAGTTTGCTCACTGAACATTGTCAAGATTGAAACCTCCAAACTTCCAGGAGGTAATTCCCAAACACTAGCTTCTAGGATAAGATTCCACTACGATCTACATCAAAACTGGGTTTAACCATCAATCATCTCTATCGACAATCACTACCACTAGCAAAACTAAACAGAAAAAAAATCTGTTTCATTGACAGAATGGTCACGCTTTACTGACAAAAATAACTGACATAAATGATGCACACAGGTGAAAAACAGTCACAAATACTAAAATCTCATCAGCAGGGAGCCTCTAAACTCTAGCAGAGGAACACAGAAGGAGGAAACAGACACACATGGAGCCAATACACCAGCTCTTGTGGTACACACCATTCACACCTCAACAACACAACATTCAGCACCAACATCACACATATGCATGTATGTGACCATCTAACATAAACTGAATCAGAATTTACATGTCACACTTCTATATAAAAGTAGGCAAGAAATCAAATTGAAAAACAAATTGTCCAACTCGCATTTAGATTAATTTTTCACGACACAACCACTGTTCTGTGAGACAGTGTCAGGGCCAGACATAGACTCTACAGGAAACATAAGAAAACACATGCTTTCTGAATAAGTGACTCAAACGATTTTTTTCAAAAAAATTTGGAGACAGGGTATCTTCTTTGAACAGACTATAGCTCTGGCAGTGTTCGTCTGATTCCAAACCAAGTTTACTGTGTCACAGAGGGGATTAGCCCCTTGTCTGTTAAAGCTGACAAAAAAGGATCAATGGTTCAGTGCTGACACACCCTGTGGTCCATGAACAATGGATTTGTTGGTAACGCTAAACAAATATGCTTTTTTTGCAGAGAAGAAGTTTCAGTCAAAAGTTAACACATACTTCAAATGTAAAAAAAAATGAACACAAAAACAGACCTAGTCTTACTTAAGAGCTGAAAGTCACAAGTATCAATGGCATGAACCACGATGAGACCTACAACACAACATCCACACCAAGTAAATACTACCTT
This sequence comes from Conus canariensis, assembly GCA_033310375.1. Classification (NCBI taxonomy): domain Eukaryota; kingdom Metazoa; phylum Mollusca; class Gastropoda; order Neogastropoda; family Conidae; genus Conus; species Conus canariensis. The sequence continues at coordinate 33,046,267 of CM065737.1, read as the reverse complement.
TCTGCTGCCCACACTAATCACATCAGACATATCACTGGTATGCCAATACTGTTCGCTTTACTAAAACAGGTACAATCTCCATCACCTAAATATCCACAGATACTCCATCAACACGGACATGTCTCAAGATGGCAAGAGACAATGACACCAAACAGTGGAGGAACTTAACTTAATTCCACAAACTAATCCATGAGAGAGTGGGTGACAGGGACATCATCATACTGGCAAACTTAAGACAGAGTGAGCAACAGAGACAGCGGCATAGCAGCAGACAGACACAGAAGAAAAACAACAAGGCACAGGAAAAAGGAACCACAAATGAAACACAAGTTATACTGAAAGAAAAAGAAAAGGTTGAGAGGAAACACATACATACACACAAAACCCACAAAGACATAGTCACCTTTATAGACGTCACGACGGCTGCGTACATAGCTGGGCCGCACCAGGTGCTCAGGCGTGCCCATCTCAGAGGGATGGGGGTGGGGAGGAGGAGGGGGGAAGTCAGGGGGGTTCACCTCGCTGTAGATCTCATCAGAGGCGGGCGGGGAAGCCGACGATGCTCCGTCCTGATCGCTGTCTGAGTAGCGGCTCTGGTACAGTTGGGGTTGGTCGTACACAGGCTCCGAGTCCGTGCTCTGACTGCAATCACACAGCCGCGGCTTTCTCAAACTTCATTTTCAGCTGTGCTATACAAGTCCACAAATCACACACACTCATGCACTTATGCACAAGCACAAGCACAGACACACACACACACACACACACACACACACACACACACACACACACACACACACACACGTGTGTGTGTGTGCGCACACACACACACAGAAGCACACACACACACACACACTCATGCATACGCATACACGCACATCATGCACACACATGCACTCGCACACACACATGGGCCCCACACACCCATACACATATGTGTACACTCACTACACACACACACTGATAAAAATGGCACATCCAATGGTACTCAACGTCTGACCAGCGCGTTGGGATAATGCATAGGTCAGATATCTGCTAAGTTGTAGCCACAAGATCCTCTTCTTAAATTCTCTCATCTTAGTCATTAATTCATTCATCCATCAGCTTTAAATCATGCGCAGTGTGGTCTCAGAACTTAGCGGATGTGGTGTAGCGCACATGGACTAGTCCGCACACAGTGACGCCTCCTTGATGAAACTGAAACTGTGCTATGCTATGCTGTTCTGTGACTCATTGAAATGATTACTGCTCTACGGTATTCTTGGCAAGCTGTTAAGTCTACACACGTCAACCATGGCCGTTGTCCCTCCACATGCTGTCATTTGTAAACTCTATTCTATTTTGTTTTAGTATGACTTGGTTAATAACATGCAGCACACATGGGCTGATCTGTGCGTTTTGAAGTATCCTTCTTCTTCTTCTGCAGTCGATTTTAATTGGCTGCGTCAGATCTTCAATCCTGTCGCCACAATGAATCCCACAGTCTGAAACATCCAATACTGGCAGAGCTTCAGACTATTTTTGAGACATCAGAGATATGGGGAGTTTGTGTTATACTCCCTGTTTGGCTAATATACTTACCATGTCAGACCATAGCATTCAACGGCAGTTAGCCAGCTCTGTCAGGCCGAATTTTTCCGTGGCCAATGCAGTCATAAGACAGTCACGTGCAGTCACGTGATGTCACCCCACTTCCGGCCCCGGAAGAAGCCAGTGTCAACTTCGTATACGTCATTCAGCGAGGCCTGTGTGTATGGTAACCCCGAGAACCTTGGCGCCAGAGGGGAAGGTAGGGAGGGAATTAGAGTCTGACATGGTAAGTATATTAGCCAAACAGGGAGTATAACACAAACTCCCCATTTTGGCGTCATATACTATACCATGTCAGACCATAGCAGAATTTAAAGGAATCGGAGGAGGGCGAGCGCCCTAATGGTTCTTGGGGTTGACCGATATGGCTGCATTGGTCGCCACAAAGGAAATCCCCTTAGACCCATCAGCTCTGGTCATGCGGATATCCCTCAGGTAAAAATTAATGAAGGGATTTTCCGAACGCCAGTAGGCTGCCTCCAGCAGGTGGCGCACGGGAACAGAGTACTGGAACGCTGTGGAAGTGGCCAGTGCTCTGACCTCGTGGGCCCTGGGTGATAGGACAGGGAGATCCTTGTACGCCTGAGCGTAGGTAGATCTCACCGTCTTGGAGAGCCATCTGGAGATAGTTCCCGCCGAGATATCTCTAGTATTGTTGGGGTTGAGGGAGATACGGAGTCGTCTCTGGGAGGAGCGCCTGGGGCGTGTGCGTTCCCAGTAGTACCTGAGACACCTGGAGGGGCAAAGGTCCATGTCTCCATCTTTTTCTCCCTTTCCCAAGATGTCCGTCAGGGAACGGATGACGAGGAAGGGAGAGGGGGTGCCCGGTTCCTGATTCTTGCCAAGAACTCCGGAAGGAACTTGAGAGAGACTGAGCCGTCCCTGTGGAAGGCGATATCTGTGGGGTCACCGCTGAGGGCGTGAATCTCACTTCGTCTTCCGGCCGAGGCCAGGGCGAGGAGAAAGGTGGTCTTAAAGGAGAGGAGGTCAAAAGGAATAGAAGCAATGGGTTCAAAAGGGGGTTTTCTGAGGGCATCGAGGACCGTAAAAAGGTCCCAGAGGGGAATGCGCCTAGGGGACTGAGCTTCCCGTAGAGCAACTCCTCTAGACACCTCTCTGAGGAGAAAGTCATTGTCAAAAGAAGGGCCCCCCAGTTGACGAATGGTGGTGCAGATAGCTGATCTGTAGCCCCGAATGGAGCCAGCCGACAGCTTAAGGGAAGAGGATAGGTGGGAGAGGAAATTTCCTATCTGGATGTTGGAGGGGCAGTAATGGGGAACAGAGTTATCTGAGCACCAGGCTATCCATCTCTCCCAACGGTAGTTGTAGAGGGATTCGGTGCTGGCTCTGCGAGATGCCGAGGCGAAGTCCCGTAATCCCTGAGAGGCCCCTGCCCCGGCTAGTGTGTCTAGGACGGACTGGGGTCTCTCCGAGTGGGGGGTAGATGCAGATGTTCGCAGCTGGGCTGGCATAGAAGCCACGCGTGTAGGCGAAGCATCTTGGGATTGGAGCGAGGAAGACCTGACCGGGGTTGTCTCAGCATGTCCCAGCGAGGGCTGAGCCGGAGGGGGGGAACGTGGGTGAGGGACTTGAGGTCCGGGAACCAAGACTGGGTCGGCCACCATGGCGTTACGAGGATCAGCCTGGGTCTTTCCAGCCTTGCCTTCCTGATCACCTTGTGTAGGATGGGGAAGGGGGGAAAGGCATACGTCAGTAGGCCCGTCCAGGGGAGGGATAGTGCGTCGACTGCATCCGCCTGGGGATCTGGAACGGGGGAGACGTACAGGGGCAGGTGATGGTTGAAGCTGGTGGCAAACAGGTCGATCATGGGCACAAACCAATGGTTGCGCGACACCAGCGAAGGAGGGCCTCTGTTCTGAGGGAGAGGCCTATGGAGCGGGACCCTCCCCCTTTGTTGACATAGCAAGCTACCGACGTATTGTCCGTGAGGAGGAGAACAAGTCGGTGCGCGACCTTGTGCTGGAGTTGGAGAAGGGCTAGCCTGACCGCTTCCAGCTCCCAGTCCCCCGAGGCGTGACTGTCCTCCACGTGGGCCCCCCAGCCCAAGTTGGAGGCGTCTGTATAAAGTTCCAGTGGTTGGGTTGGGTTGGGAGGGAGATGGGGACCCCGGTGGAGAGAGTGGCTGGAGTGAGCCGCTCCTCCGTCGCCGAAATGAACCAGTGTCCGAGGGGAATGACCTGGTCCCAGCGGTCGGAGGTCTGTGACAAACGTCGGCGGAACTCCCTCTGAAGTTGGCGTTTGGGGACCCGCCCCAGGGGAATGAGGGGAGACAGGGACTCCATCATTCCTAGGAGGGAGGACAGGGTTCTGGCCGAGGTGTGGGGTGCCTGTGACAGGCAGGAGATGAGGTCCACTATGCGTGCAGGCCTCTCCGGGGTCTGCCAGACGAACCGTAGGAATCGTCTGTGGGCCGGGTGAATCAGGATCTGAAAATAGGCGTCCTTCAGGTCTATGGATGTGGCCCAGTCGCGATGATGGATGGAGTCTCGGATCTGGGTGGGGTCTCCATCTTGAACTTGGTGGGCCTGAGGAACTTGTTGAGGGGCGAAAGATCTAGAATGGGCCTCCATCCTCCCGAGGCTTTTGGGATCACAAAGAGGTGAGAGTAGAAGCCGGGGTTTGGGTGGGAAACCTCCGAGATGGCCCCTCTTTTGAGGAGGTCTTGGACTTCCGTGCGAAGAGCTTCTGCTTTGGCGGGGGAGGGTTCGTTGGGGGAGGGAGGGGGAGATAGCATGAGGGGGGGGACGCTCGTGGGCCCAAGGAAGGCGAAACCCTTCCTGTAGCACCGCCACTATCCAGGGGTGAGGCGCATGCGTCTCCACTGGTGGGCATGCCGGGAGAGGCTGCCCGCCAGGGGGGCGAGGGTCTGGGCTGGTGGGTGGGGGATAGGGCGAGGGGGGGTGCTACCTGATCTAAGTCCCCCTCGGGCTGTCTCCCTAGTCAGCTCCGGGAGCGTGACTGTTGGCCTAACCGAAAATTTTGCTGATGGTGTTTTGGCTTAGGCCTTGGGAGAAGATTAGGTCGCTTGGCGGGCCGTGCGGTGCGGGAAGGCGATTGTCTGGGATAGGGTCTGTGCCTGGGGAAGGAACGAAGTGGGGGTCTAGCAGGGCGTGGCGGTGGCCTGGGCGCAAAGGACACAGCCTGCTTGCGTTCCTCAACTGCTTGTGCTATGACGTCAGCCGAGTAGTCGCCAAAGAGCGACTGGTCCTGGCCCGGGATGCATCGCAGGGCTGCCTTAAGCGTCGGGGAGAGAGAGGTCCGCGCCAGCATGGCATCTCTCGCGACCAACAAGCAGTTGAAGTGGCTTCTGGCTGCGCTGTCCGCCGCAGCCGAAAGGTGATGCGAAATCCTGTTAACTAGGTGTCGCATGAAAGGATCGCTGAACAAGCGAGGGTCAGGCTCTTGGTGCGCCTCAGAGCCCGAGTCCCCCGGTACTGGGATGGCACCATCGTCCTCCGGCCATAGAGCCTCCGCTCGCTGAAGGGGCATGTCCAAGTAGGTGTGTCCCGCCGTGGTGTGGAGGAAGCCCATCCTGGCTACTCGGTCCCATTCCTTTAGGTTCTTAAAGGAGATGGTGCCGGAAGTAGGGGGGGCAGGTGGGGGATCAACCGACGGTCCGACTGGGAAATGCCCATCTCCCTGGTCACGGGATTGTCCGTAAACAAGGAGGCGACTGAGGGGTTCTTGGGTAGATTGGTCTAGATCTCTGGGCCGGGGGGGGACCGGCGAATTGGGAGAGGGAGAGAACTTCGTCAGCGGGTGCGGCCTCCCTCCTAACGAGGTCTGGTCGCCACCGTTCTATCGTGCGGACATCGTACAATGAGGTGGGGGCTAGCTCCTCGTATCGTCCGCCTCAGGGAGGTACTGGTCCTGAGAGGGTTCATAGCACCCGTCTTCAGGAGGTAAGTCGAGGGGTGCCTGTAGTGTGTCCCCGGTGGCCCTATAATCGGCGGCCGGGACATCGTCCTGCCGATCGGACGGCGCCCGAGGAGGGAGACCAAGGTCGACCCAGGCAAGTGAGGCCGGGTGCCACATTCGACCATGTAGCTGGTCGTGCTGGGTGTTGGCGTTAAGCCACTGGTCTCTCTCGGGGGCATAGAGCCACCGGTCCCCGGGGAGGTAAACGGGCTGTGGCGGCCCTGGGGTGTAGGCAGAAAGTCCCCGGGGACCCGGGTAACCTGAATCACTGTTGGGGGGGTCTTGAGAGGCCGTGGCCTGTCGTCCCCGTCCAGGTCCGTGCATTGCACCATACACGTCCTTGGAATGGGCCTGGGAGGGCCATAATGGTATGGAGGAGGATGCGGAAGTCGAGCCCCCAACCCGCGAAAGTGCGGATTGGTCAGGATGCGGTCCCGTGTTCCTCCCCCTGGAGGAATATGTCAGGTTACCCTTGGTCCCGCTGGTAGATCCTCCCCCCGGAGGAGCGGGACCGCGGACGTTGCCCAAATGGGGATCCGAAAAGGTCGGTTCCCCAACGTCCAATACCCCTAGGGAAGAAGGTGACGTTCGATCGGGGTAGGTCGACCGTCCTTGTGCATGGGCACGGCCGGGCCCATGGCGCGGCGTGCCCGCACGCCCAGGATTATGGACACCACCGAGGTCGTGCGTCGGGGTGACCATAAGGCTGCTTCCGGAGTCGAAGCGCTCCTCGAGCTCAGGTGTTGGCTGCACCTGTGCCCGGTGGGGCCGAGCGCTATGAGTGCACGTATCAATTTGGGGGGAAAAAGAGATACGTGACTCATCAAGGCGAGTGACGGATGGTGATTCCATCCCAGATCCGTCACCCGTGCTGGTCCGCGGCTCGGCAAGGTGCCCCGGGGGCCGAGATTCGCGTGACTCAGCATGATAGTTAGAAGTCTCCGAGCGAGTCCGTAGGCTAGAGGGCAAGCTGGCCGATGGAGAAGGGGTGGGGGAGGGCGAATTCCGTTGGCTAGTCTTTGCTCGGCCGGGCCCCTTGAGGGGAGCCTTGCCCTTAGACTTTCTGGGCAGCACCTTGAGGGGAGCTTTGCCCTTAGACTTTGCAGGCAGATCAAATGAAAGGCATTTTGAAATGGTGGCCGCTTGCCTATCAGCCTTGGGACGCCGCGGTCGTGCGTCCGTCGGTTTGGTAGACGAGGAAAGATCACGCGTCCCTTCCGCGGAGAAGTCGTCTCTGTCTACCCGAACCGTACGTTCATCAGTGCGAACGGATTGCTCCGAGATGGAATCGACCCGCGGGTTCTCCGGGAAATTGAGCGAACTCCGAGCAGTGGAGTGGCTCGACCCGGCGGTGTCCTTCACCATGTTGGGCACAGGTGGATAGAGCAAACCCGGAACACACGACCGCAAAGAGGAGACAAGGTGGCCGATCGAGAAAATCAATTAATCTCGATCGTCCGTGTGGTGTCGTGCAAAGTGCTCGAGAGATCGACTGAAAACTCGAACTACCCGTACACGCCACCGGTCGTGTGACTGGTATGGCTATTAATAGCAATCTCTACACGTGGAGTATCACTGTGTATAGGTGTGATAGTTCTTGGGCACTAAATCTTAATAAGCAGATCAGTGTCACGCACCCTTACTCGAACACGTTCTACCTGTGAAGGGTAAAGAGTACAGGTGTGATAGTTATTGAGCACTAAACCTTAATAAGCGGAACCAGCACAAAATGCGTGCTGAACCCGAGGCTCGGCAATATGGTGGGGGAACACGACCGGCGAGCGGTGCCGACGATCGCGAGTAACAAAGTCGCGAGAGTGCCGGTAAAAGAGACAAATCTTTTAATAAATACGCTCCCGAGAGTGCCGGTAAAAGAGACAAATCTTTTAATAAATACGCTCCCACCAAGAGCTTCACACGGCAAAATTACTCAGGGTCTAGTGCAAGCCGGAACCCGCACAAAATGCGTGCTGAACCCGAGGCTCGGCAATATGGTGGGGGAACACGACCGGCGAGCGGTGCCGACGATCGCGAGTAACAAAGTCGCGAGAGTGCCGGTAAAAGGGACAAATCTTTTAATAAATACGCTCCCACCAAGAGCCTCACACGGCAAAAAAACTCAGGGTCTAGTGCAAGCCACAACTGAATCAAGTATAGAAACAAAACACAGCAATGTTAACACAAAGGCAAGTATAGGCGAGACAGAGCACAAGACTTATCTTGCTTTGACGGCAGGCCGAAGATGAATGACGTATACGAAGTTGACACTGGCTTCTTCCGGGGCCGGAAGTGGGGTGACATCACGTGACTGCACGTGACTGTCTTATGACTGCATTGGCCACGGAAAAATTCGGCCTGACAGAGCTGGCTAACTGCCGTTGAATGCTATGGTCTGACATGGTATAGTATATGACGCCAAACAAATGACCTACAGCTGGTGAAAATGAGAAGTCTTCTTTTGAAACAATACACCCTGTTCATATGCAGGTATATCTGTGAATTAAGTTGGCATCAACTTTGTTTTCTTCTCTGGGGCACGTCAAAATTATTTGCGACACAGTTTGATAAAGACTGAAGTCAATGCTAACTGCCTACTCGAACTTACAACAGCCGACAGAAAGAGAAGTCGCAACGCACTTTTAAAGGAAAGTTCTTTCCCTTTCTGTTGCTGCAAGGTTCAGTAGTACTACATACTGACAGAGACTTGTCACATCCGCTGATTGATTACACGACTGGCAGGCACATCCGTTCAAAGAACAACATGTCATTCCAAAAATTTCTTTGCTAATGGCGCAGGCACACCAACAATCTGAAGCTCTGTATCAGAACTGATCTCAGTTAAAGATCACACCGAGTCATCAATGTTTTCGGCCGTGTTAACATGGAGAGAGAACATAAACTGTGCATCATACATGTGTACAAGTTGGCCCATATAGTCTGTTGCCAAATTCTGCCATACACAAAGCCCTTCATAAGGCATCCTGGCCACATTTTCAGAAAAAAAAAAAAAAAAAAAATATTAGACTGCTTGATGTGAAATACTCTTCTATCATCAGCATCACCCCCCACCCCCTGAGAAAGCAGGAAGCTACCTCGCCTCCATACCCAACTAGCCAGTAGAGATGATTGCCCTTAGTGAGTTCACTTAATTAAATCAAATTTTTAAAAAAATTCAGTTTTTCTCCTTCTCCTTGGAGGAGGGAAATACCCCTCTCTGCTCTCCACAACTTTGGCTTCGTTTTTGTTTTCAGCACTCATGGATTCCAACAACAGTCTGTACACACTTGCTTTGGGTTCTAAAGGAAAGACTTCTTTCTCTCTTGCTTCGCAAGAGGGAATGTTGGCTGTTAATGTCCATAAATTATGATCTATCATCGCCTCTCCTGACTTTACCATTCAGCTTCATCGTTGTGCAACTTGGAATCTACCTCCTCATCCTCCAAACCGTCTGCTACTAATATGGATTCACACATCTGTTAGTCTTGCAACAAGTGGTGCTTTCATGCTGATACATACGAGACCTGTGTCTCCTGTACAAAATATTACCCATTTTCAGCTTTTAACCTGTGCAAGAATCGGACCTGGCACGACTTGGGCTTTCTCATCCTATCTTCGATATTTGAGTGAACCTTCAGACAGTCCACCAGTTTTGCCTTGCAAGACGTCTACCACTCCCAACGACACCGATACTACAATGGTACAAAGGTCAGTGGTGACAGGCCAGACTCTCCCTTCTCCTGCTCTGCACTCTCTACCCCTAAACACCTTGTCAATGAAGAAGAGCAGCCAGGGAATGTGTTTTCACTGGGGATGTGCTAGCTTGCAGGGCAACATGTGGCAGCATATTTGTGCACACAACTACATCTTACCTGTTACTGGTGCTACTCTTGGCAGTGGGGTAGGTGTGGTAGTAGGAGGGGAGCGGCGCTGGGGGCCGGCGGTCCATGTAGGTGACACGGTCGTCCTCGTAGGCTGGGGGACAGGGTTCCTCCACCGGCACCATGCACGCTGCCTCTGACTGCTCCCTCTGCTCCAGCACCTCCCGAAGAAACGGCAAGTAGGCCGCCGCTGTCACACAAAGCAGTATGTATTGTGTCGTCATCGTTTCTTCTTATCATTACAGTCATCATCCTCTTCAATCCAAATGACCGCCAGCATCATTATGTAGTAAAATTAGGGGGCAAAACGCAGAGTGCAACCCGTTTTGCTGACCTGAATCATCAACAAGATTGTCAATAGTGGCAACATGATGCTCCTCCTCCTCCTCATCGTCATCAATGATGTCATCTTCCATGGTAATCATATCATGAAAACTGTTACCATAAAAATATCACTGGTTTACCCTGTCCCACCTCCCCGAAGACAAAATACACTTTATTCCCTGTCAGTGGTTCTGCTTTGTGAAATGTTTACAGACACAGTCCTGACTAAAGACACTACTCCCTCCTCACAGACTTTCCCACCCTCATACATCCCCGGTATCACTTTGGTGGGTGATGAAGTCACTGAAAGTCATCGTAATTTGTGCAAGTCACTCCCAATCCTCACCTCCCTCCCCTCCCCCTCCCCCCCCCCCCCCCCCCCACCATCTCTCAAAAAACTGTTGATAAATTTAAATAAAGAAAAGCACAAAGAAGAGAACTCATCTCACCCACTCCTTTCTCCCCAATGAGCCACTGCTGTGGAAAAGGTTTTCCTTTGTGCTGAGCCTTATCTTCTCAGCCGTTTTTACAGCATCACTTCCATACTTTTCGTTCTGATTCCCCTGAAGAAACCTACCCCTGTAAGTTGCTCTGTCATACTGCTACATCCCAGTGCATAGGTACCTGAGCCCACCACAGGGCTACCAACAACACTCTGCCAAGTCATTTCAGTGATGCTCAGTGTCCATTCTGATTCCATAATGCACAAAACAACTGACCACAATGTTTGGATTACGTGGTACCTTCTGGATATAGAAAGAACGCTCTGAAAAATTTGAAGAAAAATTATAGGTTTCAGTCTGATATATAAAACACATTAGTTTCACTGGATACAAAAGAATAGTTTGCAATTGTGTATCCACTATATAAGAAAATCTAAATGTGACTATGCATGATGTGCACACTGGTCGAAACACAATGCAAAATTTGTGTGCTGGACTGATGTGCACACTCAATCAATGCTTTGATCTGTGTGTACACGGACACCGGCCATAACCACAGGTCGTGTGAATACGCTCGCTCACACAGCTTTGCAACAAAACTGATTTAAGAATGTAGAAGCCCAAGGTAAAAATTTCAGGAAAACCTGTTGAACTCCAGAACTCATGGTACCAGCCCTGCTGGAAGACAACACTGCCCGATTCCGAAGCAGGTAACAACTGGTGACAGCACTACACATTCAAACATTTCCCACGTGATGCAAGGATAGGGGACTTCAAATCAAAGTCAAGGACCTAAAAGACCCTGTACACGTTCTCCACTCAAATACAGAAAACTGTTACTAAGCACCTGTAAAGAATGTGAATGGGATCCTTTGATAGTGGCAATGTTGCTTGTATCAAACACACACACACACACACACACACGCACACACACACACACACACACACACACACGCACACGCACGCACACACACTTACAGAACACCCATCACGCCTCATTTCATCTCCCCCCCCCCCCACACCCCCTCCCCCAAAACAAAATCCCACCCTCCACTTGCCCCTGCATCACCCCTCCCCCTCCTCCACTACCCTCCACATTCCTGTCACTCACTCTGCTGGTTGAAGTTGGCGGTTGTGGTCATGAACACAGCTCCTAATTCGTCGGCCAGCTGGTTGCCGTGGCGAATGAGGGCCTGGCTCGTGTCGTTATGGAAGAAGAGCTGAGCAGCACCCCCGCTGTCAGCCACTGCCAGCACCAGCTTCGGTATCGCCGGTAACAACATGGCGTAGGCCCTGGTAGCCATTACATCATAATTGTCACTGTCATCAACATTATTAAAAGCGTGCGATAGTCAGCACCCAGTAATGCTGGTAACACAACAGAAAAAGCTCTAAAACCCATCACATTATCATCGTCACTGTCGTCAACATTATTTAAAGCATACGATAGTCAGTCCCAGGTAATGCTGATAATAAAGCCCTGAAAATCATCACATTATCATCGTCACTGTCGTCAACATTATTTAAAGCATACGATGGTCAGTACCAGGTAATGCTGATGACATTAATAAAGCCCTGAAAATCATCACATTATCATCGTCACTGTCGTCAACATTACTTAAACCATACGATAGTCAGTACCAGGTAATGCTGATGACATTAATAAAGCCCTAAAAATCATCACATTATCATCGTCACTGTCGTCAACATTATTTAAAGCATACGATAGTCAGTACCAGGTAATGCTGAAAACATTAATAAAGCCCTAAAAATCATCACATTATCATCGTCACTGTCGTCAACGTTATTTAAAGCATACGATAGTCAGTACCAGGTAATGCTGATAACATTAATAAAGCCCTAAAAATCATCACATTATCATCGTCACTGTCGTCAACATTATTAAAAGCATGCGATAGTCTGTACCAGGTAATGCCGATAACATTAATAAAGCCCTGAAAATCATCACATTATCATCGTCACTGTTGTCAACATTATTAAATGCATGCGGTGGTCAGCATCAAGTAATGCTGGTTACATGATAGAAAGAGCCCTGAAAATCAAAAACCTTGGAAGGGGAAATTTTTCACTGCGAAAAATTGTGGAGTTTGTGAGATTGTATACAACATACAATCTTTTTTCATTCCCTCGTTGTATGTGTTTATAAAGCAGTCAGCCGACCAGGGCACCATACTCCTGTCAAGTTGTTGAAAACTTTGTGACCAAAATTGCACAGGTCAAGCACAGGAAGTTGGCTGCCACAGGAAGATCACTCTGGAGGAATAACTGAGCAATTCAAGGATAAGGACTAGGCTTCCTTCTCTCTCTCTCCCTTCTTCTAAGGCATCCTTACCATCAAAAGCATTGTCTTTCCATGTAGGAATAAGGCATTTGTATTGGTGGGTAAATATGAAAGGAAAAAAACTTACAAAGACTTTCTAAGACCATCACTGAAACATAGCTACTCAAAGCACTACAAACCATCCAACACATGCACAAACTGGAACACTTCACAACAAGGCTGGCTCCCAGAATCATGAATGCTGACAAACATGGACTAACTCATCAAACAGCGTTTTCTATCTTGGTCTTGTCTTTACACATTTTAAAAGTATCTATAAGGTTCCACCTAAAAAACATAGACAAACAAATCATGACACTCCTCTAGCACTGAACTGGATGTGATTGCTTGTTTATTTTCGTTGTCCTGAGTGTTGTGTATTTTGCCTGAAGAAGACCTAAGAGGTCCAAACGCATTGTGTTTTGTCTTGTGATTCATTTGTCTATGTATTTCAGCAGAGCCTTATCAATGCTTTCAAAATTTGTTTTCAAGTTTGTCTGTCTTTTAATTTCATTCTCAAATCAGTTGACTATGAAACTCAGATCAGAGTTCACGCCTTCTAAGCTAAAACTTTGGCTGCATTTCTACAGTGATTTCCAGGTGTTGGAATGGATCAGAACAGGCACCACTGAACAGAATGGAAATGGCTCAGCAGGACTGCACTATCCACTCTGGTGGTTTGCCTCATGATGATCTTAAGAAGGAAGCAAAAATTACTGTTTATCCGCCGGATAACAGGGACAAACAAATTATAAGACAAAACATGACACTTTTCAACCTCTTAGGTCTTGTTCAGGCAAAAAAAGAACAACTTTCAGGACAATGTAAAGGATGAGCAATCACTTTTCTTCTTGACTTCAGTGCCAGATGGGAATTGATACAATGCCCATCTTGCGCTGAATTCAAGAAGTGACTGATCATCCTTCGTTTTCAATGTCCTGAATGTTGTTTATCTTGCCTGAAGAAGACCTAAGAGCTCAAAACACGTCCTGTTTTGTCCTGTGATTTGTTTGTCCCTGTTACCTGAAGGATAAATTTTTTTTTTCTTTTTTCTTTTTTAATTTGTTTCAATTTCCGCCTGCAGTCAACTTCACTTCAATACTACCCATGATGATTCGACAATGATGGCTCCTTGTGGATACTGGGACGTCAACAAGACAAACAGGATGTGGCTGTGTACAGATGACATAGGATGAATTTGGAATAACGCCACTGGGTGGGAGTGGAGGCATGGAAGATAACACACACCCCCACCCCCACCCCACAAAAAAAAGAAAAATCCCTGCCTCTCTACCTCTACAGTCTTCGATGACCTGTTTTACCTGAGTGTGGTCAGCGACGCATGCCGCTGAGCTGAGTAGACCAGAATGTAGCCATGTGTGACTAAGCGATGCGGAACGGGCCGCCCGTGGTATGATGACACCTCCACCTCCACCAGCTGCCGGCCTCCTTCCAGGTACGCCTGGCAACCATGCACAATGACACAGTATATAATACCATCGCTAAAATACCCAGACACAATGACCTGTACAGTGCCATCGCTAAAATACCCACACAGTGACCTGTATAATGCCATCGCTAAAATACCCACACACAGTGACACAGTGGCCTGTATAATGCCATCGCTAAAATACCCACACACAGAAACACAGTGACTTCTATAATACCATCACTAAAATACCCACACACACTGACAGTCTATAACACCATCTCTAAAATATCCACACACAGTGACACAGTGACTTGTATAACACCATCGCTAAAAATACCCACACACAGAAACACAGTGACTTAGTGTATAACACCATTGCTAAAATACAAGGCTTTTTATTCATTTTTTTCAACTAAAGGCATTCTAATAGCGTAAGAGTAATAGCTGAGGTAGTAGCAGGAGGAGGAACAACAGGAGCAGCTGTAGCAGCAGCAGCTGTAGTTGTTAACAGCAAATAATAGTAGCATTGTTAACTGCAATAAGTACTTCAAACCCTTTCTCTTATACTACAATTATTGCCATTTCCTTCAAATGCAGTTGTTGTTGTTTTTTCTCCATGGGCTAAAACATGTACAGTAATTCAGATGCTGTTGTCTGCACGTTTCATCTACTGCTGTTACTGTGTGTCGAGTCGGGGAATATGGGCAGACTTTGCTTGATTGTTCTGTGTTCCTTGGAGTTACGATCCTGTCACCTTTTCATCGTGGAAGCAAAAGGTTACCTTCCTGTCCTTGCTTATCATTTCATGCAGAGGGTCAACATGGAACTTCTGCACTGCAATCAAAGACATGAAGCCCTCAGTAACCTGACAATGAAACCTACAAAGTTACATGCTGTCTGTACCACCAGCAAACTGGCCACAGGCGGCACACTCACCTGCAACGTGAGGGCATAGGGGTTTTCTGAGGGAACCTTGATGCCCTCTGAAGACAGCAGTGGACCCAGCGGCAGATCCAAATCAAATGGATCCCCACACATCAGACACATGCAAATCCTGCAACACATCAGGTACACACAGATGTGAGATCTTGTAAAGCATTGGACACACACGCAGGATAATTCCAACACATCACACTAACATACACAGAAGATCCTGCAACATATCAGTACACACTGATATGGGTTCCTGTAAACCATTGGGTACACATGCAGGATACTTCCAACACATCTGGCTTACACAGAAGATCCTGCAACACATCAGGTACACACAAATGTGGGTTCCTGTAAACAATTGGGTACACATGCAGGATACTTCCAACACATCACGCTAACATACACAGAAGATCCTGCAACACATCAGGTACACACAGATGTGGGTTCCTGTAAACTACTGGGCACATGTGATGCAGCATACTGACAATACATCACGCCAACATACACAGACCCTGCAACACATCAGGTATACACAGATGTGGGTTCCTGTACACCATTGGACATAACATGCAGAATACTCCCAACACATCATGCTAACATACTCAGAAGATCATGCAATGCATCAGGTACAGTACACAGATCTTGCAGGACACCAAGCACACACACACTGTTCCTGAGTCAGGCAGCAGGTGTAAAGTCTGCAAGATAATAAGACCTGGTGATCCTGCAAATGACATTAACCGTGAGTAGACGATTACAGATACTTTTATACAGCAGGCACACACACCCAGGCACAGCTATTGCAGTATCAGCTAGATACCGACCTCTATATACATCCATCCATATCCATATAGATCCTGTAATCATGAGGTATATGAACTCTTGTTGAGCATAAGACATATGGACATAGATCCCACATTAGATCTGGCGCACAGATCCGGAAATACATTGAGCACACTGATTTCCAAAACACACAAATGCTCACTAGGTACTCAAACACAGATCCTAAATTTGATACATTGATTCTGCAGTAAGTAAAATAAACATGAGTAACATTTGCTTCAAAACTGCTGATTAGAGTAGATGGTGCCACTTCAATCACGCATACAAACTCAAGATGCCAACACACACACACACTTACTAAACCCCTTCTCCCCCTCACACACACATATCCCCCCCCCCACACACACACACACTTACTAAACTCCTTCTTTCCCCTTCCCTTCCCACTCACTCACACACACACACACACACACACACACACACACACACACACACACACATTCTCTCTCAGACAAACACACATCCTCATGCAAACATGCACATACTCACGCACTCATTCACACATCTCCACACTCTCACGCACGCATAGGTCAAGGGCCAGAGGTGTCACCTGAGGTCAGGCTGGGGAGCAGAGGTCACAGGCCAAGCAGGAGAGGATCCAGCACCGGCCTGACGTGAGATGACCGACTGCAACGCCGTGTGAATGGGCCCTTTGCCGAACAGCTGCTGGTCCCCCCAGTCCTCCTCCTCTTCCTCTTCCTCTCCCACGATCTCCCAATCGTCTTCCACCACCGCCTCTACAAAGTCTGTGTGTAGTCTGCAACATAAAGATGGTGGGCTCCTTTTCTGATTGTGCAGCTTATCCTTAGTCCACTAACAAAATGGCAAGTATGTGTCAAGCCAGTCAAAAGTATTTCAATGTCAGGCCTCTGTCCTATGAGTTTTATTTTATTTTTTGTTGTTGTTGTTGATTTCAGTAAAAAAAAAAAAAAACTTTGCCAGTTTTCAGAAATATTTCAACAAGGTCAGATTCAGAAATGTTACAGAAAAGAACTGGGTAGGTGCAAGATAACTGAATTTGTATAAGTTCTTTATAAAAGCATTCTTGTGCATGTATATACATTTGATACGTGCGCGTGTGTACGTGTGTGTGATTAAGCTTATCTGTGTGTACATTTACATATCAGCATGCACACTCAGGTGTGCCCATCCGCCTGTATGTCTTGGTTTGAGTGTGCATACTTCTTTCTTACACACTGTCGTCTCTGCGCACATAAACATGTATGCAAGCATGCATGTGAATGTACTGCATGAGTATGAACATACGCAAACAGGTATGTCAGTCTACACATGAATGCATGCTTACATATGAGTGTATGTGTTTGCGTGCATGCATGTGTAAGTGTGTTCATGTGTGCGTGTATGTGTGTACCTCTGCGCCAACTGCTGTCCCTGTTCTCTAAGCAGCAGGAAGTGTTTGTGGGAGGCGCGGGGGTGGCGGGGGGCGTGCATGAGGACAAAGGGCATGCTGTGAGCCAGCCACTGGTCCCGGTCCCCCTGCCACACCAGCCACTGCTCCAAGCTCTTCTCCACGTACTGCAGGGTCTCCTCACTGTTGTACACACATAGACAACCTGCACACAGACAGAACAGAACACATCATCACAGTCATTACAGCACTCTTCACTGTTGTACACACATAGACAACCTGCACACAGACAGAACAGAACACATCATCACAGTTATTATTATAGCACTCTTCACTGTTGTACACACATAGACAACCTGCACACAGACAGAACAGAACACATCATCACAGTTATTATTATAGCATTCTTCACTGTTGTACACACATAGACAACCTGCACACAGACAGAACAGAACACATCATCACAGTTATTACTGCACTCTTCACTGTTGTACACACATAGACAACCTGCACACAGACAGAACAGAACACATCATCACAGTTATTATTATAGCACTCTTCACTGTTGTACACACATAGACAACCTGCACACAGACAGAACAGAACACATCATCACAGTCATTACAGCACTCTTCACTGTTGTACACACATAGACAACCTGCACACAGAACAGAACACATCATCACAGTTATTATAGCACTCTTCACTGTTGTACACACATAGACAACCTGCACACAGACAGAACAGAACACATCATCACAGTTATTATTATAGCACTCTTCACTGTTGTACACACATAGACAACCTGCACACAGACAGAACACGTCATCACAGTCATTACAGCACTCTTCACTGTTGTACACACACAGACAACCTGCACACAGACAGAACAGAACACATCATCACAGTTATTACAGCACTCTTCACTGTTGTACACACATAGACAACCTGCACACAGACAGAACAGAAAACAGCACCACAGTTATTACAGCACTCTTCACTGTTGTACACACATAGACAACCTGCACACAGACAGAACAGAACACATCATCACAGTCATTACAGCACTCTTCACTGTTGTACACACACAGACAACCTGCACACAGACAGAACAGAACACATCATCACAGTTATTACAGCACTCTTCACTGTTGTACACACATAGACAACCTGCACACAGACAAACAGAAAACATCACCACAGTTATTACAGCACTTTTCACTGTTGTACACACACAGACAACCTGCACACAGACAGAACAGAAAACATCACCACAGTTGTTACAGCACTCTTCACTTTTGTACACACTTAGACAACCTGCACACAGACAGAACAGAACACATCATCACAGTTATTATTATAGCACTCTTCACTGTTGTACACACATAGACAACCTGCACACAGACAGAACAGAGCACATCATCACAGTTATTACAGCACTCTTCACTGTTGTACACACATAGACAACCTGCACACAGACAGAACAGAAAACATCACCACAGTTGTTACAGCACTCTTCACTGTTGTACACACATAGACAACCTGCACACAGACAGAACAGAACACATCATCACAGTTATTATTATAGCACTCTTCACTGTTGTACACACATAGACAACCTGCACACAGACAGAACAGAACACATCATCACAGTCATTACAGCACTCTTCACTGTTGTACACACATAGACAACCTGCACACAGACAGAACAGAACACATCATCACAGTTATTATTATAGCACTCTTCACTGTTGTACACACATAGACAACCTGCACACAGACAGAACACGTCATCACAGTCATTACAGCACTCTTCACTGTTGTACACACACAGACAACCTGCACACAGACAGAACAGAACACATCATCACAGTTATTACAGCACTCTTCACTGTTGTACACACACAGACAACCTGCACACAGAACAGAACACATCATCACAGTTATTATAGCGCTCTTCACTGTTGTACACACATAGACAACCTGCACACAGAACAGAACACATCATCACAGTTATTATAGCGCTCTTCACTGTTGTACACACACAGACAACCTGCACACAGACAAAACAGGAAACAGCACCACAGTTATTACAGCACTCTTCACTGTTGTACACAGACAACCTGCAGAGAGAGACAAAACAACAAACATCATCACACTTATTACAGCACTCTCACTGTTGTATACCCAAAGCTAATCTGTACAGAGACAAAACAGAACACATCACCATAGTTCTAACAGCACACTCACTGCTGTACACACAGAGACAACCGGCACAGAGAGACAAAACAACAAAAAAAACATCACTAGTTACTGCACTCTCACTGTTGTACACACATAGACAACCTGCGCAGACACAAAACAGAACACATCATCACAGTTATTACTGCACTCTCACTGTTGTACACACATAGACAACCTGCGCAGACACAAAACAGAACACATCACCACAGTTATTACTGCACTCTCACTGTTGTAC
The DNA here is from genome assembly GCA_033310375.1 of Conus canariensis. Classification (NCBI taxonomy): domain Eukaryota; kingdom Metazoa; phylum Mollusca; class Gastropoda; order Neogastropoda; family Conidae; genus Conus; species Conus canariensis. The sequence continues at coordinate 33,026,696 of CM065737.1, read as the reverse complement.
ACACATAGACAACCTGCACAGACACAAAACAGAACACATCACCACTGTTATTACTGCACTCTCACTGTTGTACACACATAGACAACCTGCGCAGACACAAAACAGAACACATCACCACAGTTATTACTGCACTCTCACTGTTGTACACACATAGACAACCTGCGCAGACACAAAACAGAACACATCACCACAGTTATTACTGCACTCTCACTGTTGTACACACATAGACAACCTGCGCAGACACAAAACAGAACACATCACCACAGTTATTACTGCACTCTCACTGTTGTACACACATAGACAACCTGCGCAGACACAAAACAGAACACATCATCACAGTTATTACTGCACTCTCACTGTTGTACACACATAGACAACCTGCGCAGACACAAAACAGAACACATCATCACAGTTATTACTGCACTCTCACTGTTGTACACACATAGACAACCTGCGCAGACACAAAACAGAACACATCACCACAGTTATTACTGCACTCTCACTGTTGTACACACATAGACAACCTGCGCAGACACAAAACAGAACACATCACCACAGTTATTACTGCACTCTCACTGTTGTACACACATAGACAACCTGCGCAGACACAAAACAGAACACATCACCACAGTTATTACTGCACTCTCACTGTTGTACACACATAGACAACCTGCGCAGACACAAAACAGAACACATCACCACAGTTATTACTGCACTCTCACTGTTGTACACACATAGACAACCTGCGCAGACACAAAACAGAACACATCACCACAGTTATTACTGCACTCTCACTGTTGTACACACATAGACAACCTGCGCAGACACAAAACAGAACACATCACCACAGTTATTACTGCACTCTCACTGTTGTACACACATAGACAACCTGCGCAGACACAAAACAGAACACATCACCACTGTTATTACTGCACTCTCACTGTTGTACACACATAGACAACCTGCAGAGAGACAAAACAAACATCACCACTGTTAACTACTGCATGTCAATGCCCATGCTCTAAGGATGACTCCAAACAGGCTGTTTAGGCTTGGTGATTGAGATCTTATCACACACTCGATCCAGAACAAAACCATGTTATTACCTCAAAGATGAACACACCCGCCTAAGGTTCATGACTTCTACTCTAACAACAGTGGCCAACAGTCAGCAAACCTCATATGATTCAAATGTCCCACGCGGCAGAATCCTAAGATTTTCTCCACAAACTGTGTAACACCAGCAACTCTCATTGTGAGTGAAAAAACACAGTTATAACCTATATTACATTACAGTCATTACTCAAAACTGTTCTCCAAATACAAAGGTCATTTTAACACTTGCAAAAGACACCACACTATCAGTGAATGCAAGCAGTCACTGTGCTTGAGCTACACATGTCATAGTCTCTTCACTGCTCTCCTCAAAGACAAGCCATGTACAGCAACAAATCGATGTAGACTCAACAGAACTGCCTTCTGATCTCTTGCTGTTCTCAATGCAACATCTGACAGTGACTCACACTAGACTCTCCATACTCCCATGGAAATGACCAAATAAAACATAATCTTAAGTGCACCATTGAAGGGTTCTTTGCTGCCATTCATACAGTTCACCTTAAAACATCTGAGCCTCATCTGCCAGCATGTCTCTTCAAAAACATAGTCTACACAACAGTCTATTATCTGTCTGAACTTAACAATCAGAACTGCAGTATGCAGCTCTCTGACAACCAACTTACCTTGTGGTTTGAAGTTTGCAGTGGCCAGGGCGTTCTGTTCTCGACTGACATCTCCATCAATAGGTCGGTAATCCAAGCTATACACCACTCCACCCCAACTGTACTCATCGTCTGTACAACATTTCTGCACACACACACACACACAAACACACACACACACACATTCAGTGAACAGAATGAAATGCTTTCAAGAACAAAAATATACATCAGTTGTTGTACCCATTGCCCACCCCCTTCCACTCTCCACAATCAACTCTACCACACAACCACCTATCCCTCCCTTCCTCTACTCCATGTCCTCCCTGGTCACACCCCCACTACATCATCCTTACAATGATCCCCTCTCTCTTCCCTATCGCCAAATGCTGCCTTCTTCACGTCACAACCAACTCACAGCTGTCCTACCAATTTCCCACTTACTCAACAATTATCGCACCCCCCCACTCCCTGCTAATCTTCCTACCCTCTCCCTTTGGCCAATATATCCATCACTCATCTCTTTGCCACCTCCACCACAACCCCTACTGTTCCCTAACCACCACCACCCCAAACCCCCCTAATTACTGTCCATCTCCATCTTCCACCAGTATTCTGACTCATGCGTCCACACACAAACACACACATGCACAATTAAAAACATGTACACACACACACAAACACACACACACACAGTATGCACGCATGCCCACATGCACCCGCGCGCGCGCACACACACACACACACACACACACACACACACGCAAACGCACACACACACGCACACACACACACACACACACACGCACACACACACACACGCACACACACATACACACACACACACACACACACACGTGCACACACACATCCACACACACACACACACAAACATGCGCGCACATGCACACACACATGCAGACGCGCGCGCACGCACGCACACACACACACACACACACACACACACACACACACACACACACACACGCACTCACACACACACACACGCACACACACACACACACCCAAACACACACACACACATGTACACACACATGTACACACACACACACTAACTAACTTACCCGTATATCCCTGTTGAGGGCTATAGCCAGTCCTTCCTGACCCAGCAGTACCAAGTTGAGAGTGCCATCCTCTGCCCCTCCCTCCGTCCCCACCGGGCTGCAGGCTTCAGACACCTCCCTGTAACATTGCACACACATGCACACTGACACATGTGGAAAGGACACAGGCACAGGCATACAGACAAACCTACGCAACCTAAAGCCTGTTTTCCTATTATCTGTAGAAAACAAATCAACCAGAAAAAAAATCAAAACAAAATAAAAAATACAATAACCAATCTGATCTGCAGGACAACAGGACAGTCTTCATTTGATGTGTGCACATCTGTGTTTATTGGACAATTTACAACAGAACACAATGTTTATCTGGATGCATACACATTCATGTTTACCAGACAATCAACAAGAGAACAGAACAATACTTATTTGCACAAGAACATATCCATGTTCAGCAGACCGTTTACACAAAAACAGGACAATGTTTATCAGGATAAGTGCATACCCACATTTATCAGATACCTTAAAAGTGAACAGGAAAATCCTTGCTTTGATAAACACGCATAGTGTGCACGTTGATCAGACCAAACAACTTGCATGAGAACAAGACAATGGTTATCCAGAGAAGTACATATCCATTTCACTAGGCAACGTACAGGAGAACAAGTTTTATTCCAACAACTCCATTTCCATGTTTAAAGGACAACTTAACAAGACAACAGGAATGTAAGATTTTATAGAAAGCAATTGGTGTATCATATACATACGTCAAAGCCTTCAGTCAAAGCATATAATTCTGATGTAAAAACTGAAAACCCCTTTCCTAAATGATATGACTTCCTGACATTTTAAGTTGGTATTATAAAGCCAGAACCGCTGTCAGAGGATTCCATTACCGACTCATCTATAAACACATTTAAATGATTGGGATAGCTGTTTTCTAAATGTTCACGAACTTAAGTTGTTCAAATATTTACATCATCACTTTCCTTTGACATATTCTTCATTTGGAGGACAACATGGAAATCCTAATCTAGCTAACAGCTCAGCCTCAAAACGCTACTGATTTGGCATTCTCGACATTTACTTTTCTCGTCAGAACGCAAAGTGTACCTGCCTGGGAAACGCAACGGTCCAGCAGCACCAGCCTGCGACAGAAACACAGGTAATGACTTACCTGGAAGAGTAGTGGGCGAGAAGCTGCAGCAGCTGGTTGTCGATGCAGGCATCACGGTAGTAGCAGCGGTCACGGGATGGGCACTGCAGAAAGCCCAGGTGGTTCAGGATCATCACCTTGCGATCCTCCTCCATCCTCGCCAGCTGCCGGTACCTGTCCAATCAGGTCAGGTATGTCATCATTTGTACATAGCAAGTCCAGACCTGTTTACCCTAAAATGGCTACTGGTGTAGTTCTCAACTGAAATAAGCATATTTTCTTAAAAATGTATGTACACTTCTACCAAATTTGTGAATTTTTGTCAACGCAGGAGACCCCCCCCCCCCCTTCCCCCTCCCACAATTGTTCCTACATCATCCAGACACAAATTTGTGCACGCAATTTGCGAGTTGCTACACCGCAAGTGTCACTACTGCTCAAGAACTTTGTCTCCAGACGTTTTTCAAAGAATTTTTTTTGTCTGTCATATTCATCGCATTTTCACCAAACCTGTGTACAGAATATGGCAAAATCGTATGGGTAAACAGGTCTGCAAGTCACCTCCTCCAGCTGCCAGTGCCAGTCAAATCATTTTGGGTGTGTTCTGATTTATGCATCATTATTCTGTATCCCTCCTCTCCAATTGCCCATACCTGTTGGATCATTTTTTTATCATATAATTTACTGTTCATCTCTGAGTGTACCTCTTCCCCAACTGCCAGTGTTGATCAAATCAATATGGATCTGTCATCACATAAACGTCATGGTATTGTGGCCTTTCTCTCTGTAAGTGCCAGCTAAATTATGTCAGGAATGTCATCATTAATACAACACCCCTTTTTTGACCCACCCCCCTTCCCCTCTCTTCTCCACATTACCTGCCAATACTGTTGAATCATCATGAGAGTATCATCAACATTGTCTTACAGCTTTATGTCCCCCCCCCCCCCCCCCCCCCCCACTACAGGCAGAACAGTAAATGTCCATCAGTCATTTCAAGAATGTCATCGTTTACAAGTGACAAGTTTGTGTCCCTATCCCCTTCCTCCTCGTCCACCTACATACCCAAGGCATTCGGTATTTGTCAAATCACTTGCGTGCATCATCATTCATGATCCCTCACCTCAATTTCACTGATACACAAATGTACACACATGCACCGCTAACCCACCCCATCTACCCACACAAATGTATACAGGTATACCCCTTTCCCAATCTCCACTCTCATTTGTGCGTGCACACACACACACACACACACACACACACACACACACACACACACACACACACACACAAACACACACACACACACACACCTTTCATCCTGCTGCAAGGCAGCACTGATGGCACTGAGGTCTTCGCGAGTCAGTCTCTGGGTCGTGCTCATCTTCCAGAACAGGTCCGAGTGTTCCCACAAGAGTTCCTGAAAGGAGTGCCGTGCCTGTGCCTTGAGTTGCTGCTGGTGCTCCTCATAAACGGTGGCACGCTCCACTTCGTCTAGCCCCGTGTAGCATTCCTTGCCCACCAGGAAGACGTAGGTCTCACTCAGCGGCCGCCCCACACTCACCTGCACGTTCTCCTCCAGCAGTTTCTTGAACTGCCGTTGTAGTCTGCAACATGACGCTGCACTTGTGTGGTTAAAGCACCCACACCTGCACTGTCACATAAAAATACAAAACTGAGGTGAACCTGAAGAGTGGAGACAGAGGAGGAAGAAGACTGAAGGGACATGGAGAAAGGAAGGTAAGAGTTAGGGAACAGACAGAAGTACAGAGAAGACTGACATGAACAGGAAGCTTAGCAAGAGGGAAAAAAGGATGGTAACAGACAGAGAGAGCCTAAAGCCCAGGGCAGAGAGCAAGAGCAGAAACCAAAAACTTCAGAAATTAAGGCGAATGAAGAGAGAAGATAGAGGAACTGGGAGAATGGAGACAAAGATAAAGGTGACAAGGATCGATGAAGAGAGGAAAACACAGAAGGGTGTGGGAGAATCAGCAAATGGCAAACCTGTGATCATGTAGTCAGAGTACCCACACCTTAGCCATCAAACAAGTGAGGCAAGGTCGAACTAAAGTGAACCCACAGAACAAGTTTTAGAACTAAGACAGTCATGGTTTACATCACAACTATGAAAAAAAATTTTTGTATTTAAAAGATGTGGTGGTATCCATGTACTAATGGCATACAGCATTTTAGATCATGTAGAAATGGGGGGTATACTACCCTTTGAAGCCAAAAATCACATACAGAAAAATCAAAGGGTAAAAATACTTGCATCAGTTCTCAGAAGTTTCATCACATATTGCTATTTGGCTGTGGTCGTTTAAGTTCAAGCAGTATTTCATTAACTAAATCAAGATTTGCAATACCTGAATTTTTTGCCACAGGTCAAAAAGCTGTTACTCACAAAGTCAGTAACAAAGACAAACGCTCGCTCAATGAAAACAATTCTGTCTGTGCTCTTTTGCACCAAATGACAGTCTAGTGCCATGAGTAAACTCCCATTGAAACTTCCAGTCTGTTGCAAAGACACATCTATCAGAGAGCGAAAATGAGTAAAACTTTCAGCGTTTTGCTCACACAGAAATCATTTCAGATAAAATCCATACCCTTAAAAATGCTCACCAGAGGTATGATGACCCTCTAATTCTCTGGAAAAGGTATGAATACACATTGCTTTGAAATGGATCTGAAACACGGAGTGTCGACGTGCACTCACTCTTTCTTCCTCTGCTGGGCCTGCAACTGCTGGAGGTGGCTGCGGAAACAGCTCTCTGCCTCTGCCGAACTCAGCAAGTCCAGGGGGATGCGCTTCTCCTCCTTGTTGTCCAGGAAGTCTTCCGTCTGCTTCCAGCTCTCCCCGGCCGGGCACACCTCCACAAAGTGACTAGGGAAGTCCGGGTGAGACTGCATGCAGCGCTGGATCGTCTGCCAGCCCCTGCAGCAGAGTATTTCCATGCTTTAGAGGTTTCACTCACCTGTACCAGGAGGGTAATGGGTAAAGTTGCTTATAGCCCAGTCGACCACAAAGAGGCATATCAGGGCTGTCACCCCGTTGAAGTCAATTTAAAAAAAAAAAAAAAAAAAAAAGTTCATTCACGCAACCCTTTAAAATACACCTTCTAAAAACACACCAGACATTTTGTTAAAAAAAACCTTTCTTCTGCAAAATCTTAGATCAGGTGAAAAATGTTTCAGAAATTCAAAGATTACATCAGGTAGGACATCTCTGAACAAGGTTTTCATGGAGTCTGCTGTAAAATGTATATGTCTTACATCATGCAAGTCCCAACACTCTAAAAGAACATGTTTCATTGTAAGTGGTACATGACATGGAATGCACCACGGAGCTTTTAAAAGATAAGAATGGGTGTAAAAGGAGTGGCCTGTATGCAAACCACACAAGACTATTTCTTCTTTACAGCCACCTTGAGAACATGGTAAAAACTCTTTCAGGTTTGGATGGATTTTAAAGAGGGCAAGGGGTCAGAAAACAAAACAACTTGATTAAAAAAAAAATGTGATAATCTACACACAGCAAGCAAGGGTTAATGAAAATGACATCTTGAAAAAGGACCCTGTGCACTTCAGCCTTTCCCAACATACCATGGACATTGCACGGCTCTCTGACACAGCTCAGAATTTCACAACTGTAGGTTCTGACTCTTAAAAACAATCCCATGAAACTGGATGTAGATCTGCACTACTGTTTCCTAGTTATCTTTCATACATACATACACACACACGCACATGCACACACATACACACACGCAAACATACAGACACATGCACTACCTTCGAAGTACACTTCCCTATATATTTCCTATGGGCGAAAAATAAAATTCTAACCACAAACAAATAAACATAATCAGCATAAAACCTAAAAGTGGAAATGTCATAGATCACTTTTGTTCACACAGTGAGACAATTACATATCCATACTTCCAAATGCATGCTGTTTACGGCACCGCCAATCTAGCAATAATGAAGACACAAGGTTCACAGAACAAACAAGGAAAGGTAATGAAGTATTTCTGGTTTCTTTCTGTGTACATTCTATCACCAACTTACCTAGTGTAAATGCAGACCCAGGGTATAAAAAACAAGCAAGGTAACATCAGAAGATCTTTCCTTGCCTGTTCCGTGTACTTTGTGTCTGAATTTGTGCTAAGCAAACGGTGCTGTAAGCGGCATTTATTTGGAGTAATGGACGTGCAGTGGCTTCACCATGGAATCAAAAGTTATCCTTCTTGTTTGTGATTTATCACTTGTCTCCCAGCATCAACCATGTTGATAAACAGAAAAAGAATTGATAGCACTCAAGCGATCTATTCATTTCAATGCATTCTACCATTCAAAATTTTCAATACTAAATTTGGTTACCAGTCCTTGATGAAGGAGGAAGCAGGGGCTGAAGGAATGTTACTCTAATGTTCGTGTTCTAATGTACAATATGCATGTGCATGCATACCATGTTTGTGTGTTTTTGCTTGTCTGCTGCAGTTTGTGTGTAATCAATATAAACAAATTTACTATATAATGCCCATTTTATCTGTTCTGTTATCATACTATTGTTTGAGTTTGAGGATTTTTCATTCACACACCACACACACACACACACACACACACAAAACACAAAACACACACATACATACATGCACGCGCGTGCGCGCACACACACACACACACCACACACACACACACACAAACCATAAAAACAACGAGATAACTGACACTTTTTTTTTCTAAATCCGATCTTTGGATTAAGCAGCCGAGTAACATGAACCTGGGAATTTGAAAGAAGACTGAAATGTGGTGGCACAACAATAACAAAAAATTTAATTAAATAAAACAATTAAATTTATCACAGCATGTTAATTGTCAGGCACAATGACCCTAACTGAACCTCATAGCCATTTCATCTTTTGTATTTTCTAAATATATTTCACATTTTTTAATGATAAGAAATGTTTTCAAATAGGATTCATAACACTCATGACATATATCCAGTTTCATGTAGATTCCTGGAAAGAAACTTTAAAAAAAAAAAACTAAAAAAAAAGCCCCCGCTGAACTGGATCTATTATAACATCTGCAGAGATGGGTAGCATCTTTCAAAAGCAACTCTGATCCAAATATAATTTTGATTTGACTAAACCCAGTTACCTGTACACAGACTAATGATTAAAAAAAAACAGTTTTCAATCAGAAACAACAAACTGGCAACCCCACTCCCCTATGACTAGGTTCAGCAATCAGAAAAGAGATCCAAGATGCAAGCTACTCTTTTTGCAGAAGACAAAACATACACATCAAGCCACCATACTTTTCAGAGACAGCGTCAACAGTGGGCAGGTAGTGCTTCAGCAAGCGAGGAAGCTGCTGCAAGTAGTGGTGCTCACGAACACGGATCTGCTCTTCCCGAAGATGCTTGATGTGCCGGCGGAACTCTTTGCGAGCCTGCTCCGTGCCAAAGAGCTCTAGATAGTGGGCAAAGTCGTGTTCGGCCTGCAGGCGGCGTCGAGCGCTGTTCCACACAGTGCGTGGGTCACTGATGCTGGTGCGCAGAAGATGGCGATAAGCCTCTGTCGCTACCTGAAGACAGGAATATGTGCATATGAAAAGAATGAATGCTATTAGTAAGATTACATTCAAATCTCAATAAATTCTTTGCAAATGATTTAAATCAGTTTTGTCTTTAAAAAAAAAAAAAAAAAAGAATGAAAAAAGCGCCACTGAAAAATGCTCAGAACCTCCTTTAACAGCAAACTTCTTGGCTTTTTCCCTAAAATGCCATTTAACACATATAACTTACACATTGTTAAAAAATAAAGTTGTAAAACTTTTCTGTTGATAAAACAAAGCAGACTGAAAAAAAATAAACAGAAGTATTGTATGCAATAATGTTTTAAGACAAGCTGTAAATTGTTTCTGTTGACAAAATAAAGCAGACTGAAAACAGATTTATAGTAAGCAATGTTTCCACTGCGCACTGTATACACATAAAAAGAAACACTTCATTCTCATCTGTCTCTACAAAGTTCACAGTCCATCACTGAGGAAAAAAAAATTGCAAAATAATGCCTAATTCAGTGATCTGAACACAGCCTCCCATAGCTCCTTGCCTTAACGATCCTTGAAAAGCTATCAATAACCAACTGACAAAATGTACAAATGGTCTATAACTGATAAAATCATGCAAACCACACTGAAAAAAACATCTCCATCACCCACAATTTCAAAAGCAAACACACACACATACAAAATTTAAATGCTACCTCAATACCATCTCCACTGTAAACAACAGTAAAAAAAACCCAAAAGCATTTACGTAACTGCTACATGAAGCTTCTGATCATAGCATTGGTTTGGACAGGTAAGCATGAAGAAAACAGATGTATATTAAGCAATACATTTCAACTGCCCACCTATAAAGATTAAAAAACACACATACTTTATTCTTACAGAACAATCCGTCTCCACAAAGCTCATGATTGAGACTGAGGAAAAACTCAGCAATATGCTGCCTATATTCACGATCTGAATACAGCCCCTGAAAACTCCTTGCCTCAATGATCCTTGAAAAGCAATTAATAACTTTTTTCTATACCTGAACGCAAGTAATTAATTCTATGTTTATCACAAAAAAAAAATGACAAACAGTAAACCTTTCTAAAACAAAAAATCGAAATGAAATGAGGCAGGTAACAGTAAACATAAACAGTAAACAATTTGGGGTATTTTTTGCTCCCATAAGAAAACCTCACACAGAGTAACTTTTATTCAAGACTGGCACAGCCTTTTAAACTTGAATAAAGTCAGACAAATACATAGATGAACAATCTATTAGATTGTTCGTCTATGTATTTGTCTGACTTTATTCAAGTTTAAAAGGCTGTGCCAGTCTTGAATAAAAGTTACTCTGTGTGAGGTTTTCTTATGGGAGCAAAAAATACCCAACTTGTTTACTGTCTTTCTAAAACAATAACGACAAAATGTACAGTTTATAACAGACAAAAACATGCCAAGCATGTGGAAAATGGAAGCATAGTAAAGAACACATCGCCATTAATCACTGTTCTAAAAGCAAATATATGCACACACACGCACATACGAAAACAAAAATACTCCTTAAAAACCATCCCCATTACCCTCTGTAAACAACAGTGTAAAAAAGAAAAAGCAGTTATGTAACTATTACAGTCCGCATCTGAACAAAGCCCTCCGCCCACTCCACATCCACACACACACCTCCAACCCCAACCCCGCCACCACCCCCACATTTGTACCCATTCCTTAACCTGACAGATTTCCCGCCGCTGACGCGCGGCATCCACGTAAGAGAGGATCTTGAAGCGAGGCTTGCTGCGGTCGATGAGGTGCGCCAACAGCATGAAGGCCGTTTCGATGTTGACGTTCTCGTGAGCCGACGTCTCCACCCACTGCACCGTGCCCTTGAACTCACGGCGACCCAGCAGGCGCTCAAGGTCGCGCACAATCTGCTCGTCTGCCTCATCCTGCTTGGTGGAGACCAGCACCACCGGTTTCTTGGTCTTCATGGCCGCCGACAGCAGAGAGGCCACAAACTCCAGCTGCTTTTCTGTAGATCGCTGGGGGACCTAACACCACACATGTGAATATTATACAGCCAGCCACATAAATACTGCAGTAATCTAAAGATTCAACAGACACATACCGAGATGTCTATGTACCCTCTGCAAAATTTGCCATCAATAAATCTACTGTGCAGAAAAGAAGATTTGATGCACACAGGCACGCACTCACTACCATGCACACACATGATGCACGCTCTTTTGAACGCGAGCGCACACATACTTATACATCATCTCATAATACCTCAGATAAAAATAAAAACAATGTTCTGCTCAGCTCAAAAGTATTGAGCTGAAGCTGAAGTAATGACATGCCGAGCTACACCATACGGAATGCTACTTTCTGTTGTCATATATCAACTCAATGGCTATGCATTAAACAAAAAAATAAAAAAGAGAACTGTTTTATTAATGTGCACGATGTTGGCCACATTTTAAAAATTCAACAGATTTACACGAAATGACATAACCTACAACCTATACCTGATTTGAAAATGTATCATCTCTTGGTTTAAACAGTTTTATTTCCATGACCATACACATTGAACACAAAGCACATTTGCCAGGACAACAAGAGGACTCTTATATACAGCCCCTGTATCATCTCTTCACCAAAAAAGATTTCCATGAGTGTTGCTTGTAAATTTCTGTAGACTGTCTCAATATCATTTAATTCTAAAATGGACAAACTGTGAAAGGTACACATGCTTACATTAGAAGGTCTGGAAGAATGATAATTTGTCCTCTTATGTTCCGTAGTTATAAAACATGTTCCGTGTCAGATCTTTCACAAAGCAGAAGTCTGATCACATGTACAATAAAAAAGCTGGTAATTAAACAGTAAACATCCCACAACTACAGTGTTGTGATATTTGAATTAACTAAAATATCATATATTGCAAAGATGGTTACATATGTTTAATATCCCATGACCACTGTCTTGAACTGGTACCATGGTTTCATCATGACCGACGTTCTACGACCATGGCAGGACAGTCGTCTACTTCTAACTCATACTCATTATCATTTACTTCTCGTTCATAATGGCTCTCATAATTGCTACACACTTGTAGCTCATGCCCATTATAAATGCAAGCTACTTTTATTGCAAACCCCTAATCAATTTAACCTGCTACAAATTCTATTTTCACAGCCATTTTTTTTTTTTTTTTATAAAAGGTGTGCTTTCTATTGACCATTCACTCATCATCACTGCCACCTACAAATGAGTGTACATGTTAGCTCCCAAACAATGAAAACAAACATTTCAAACATGAATACATAAATTAGACCCAACTGCAATATTTGGCTGACCTGAAATTTGATTCGCTCAAAAATTCTGAAGACCTGAAACAAAACTTTCTGTCCCAGTGATGTGGGCTGGAGTGGTAACTCACCTGGCTGACATCAAAGCAGCAGAGAAAGCCATCAATGGACATGCGTCCTTCAGGCATTAACTTCTGTTCATAGGAGCTGTCCGTCTCCATTCCTGCAACATACACACATATCTCACATTGTCTTCCCTCTGTATTTCTGAAACAAACACATCTTTTCCAAAACACTTATCTCACATCATATTCCCTCTCCCTCGCTGACAACATACTTACCTCAAAGCCATTTCCCTCTCCACTGCAGAAGCACACTTATCTCTCATCAACTTTCCTCTCCATACCAGACACATATGTATCTCACTTTCAGACACTTCTATCTTCTTCCGAATTCCAGATGCACGCTCCTCTCACATTAGCTTCCATCTCTGCTCCAGACACACATTTATCTGTCCTTAAGTTCCCTCTCCATTCCACACACATCCTTCTCTCTCATCAACTTCCCTTTCTGTTCACCACACATCTCACATGAATTTCTCTCTCCATTCCACACACATACTTGTCTCATCAACTTCCCTTTCTGTTCACCACACATCTCACGTGAATTTCTCTCTCCATTCCACACACATACTTCTTTCTCATCAACTTCCCTTTCTGTTCACCACACATCTCACATGAATTTCTCTCTCCATTCCACACACATCCTTCTCTCTCATCAACTTCCCTTTCTGTTCACCACACATCTCACATGAATTTCTCTCTCCATTCCACACACATACTTGTCTCTCATCAACTTCCCTTTCTGTTCACCACACATCTCACATGAATTTCTCTCTCCATTCCACACACATCCTTCTCTCTCATCAACTTCCCTTTCTGTTCACCACACATCTCACATGAATTTCTCTCTCCATTCCACACACATACTTGTCTCTCATCAACTTCCCTTTCTGTTCACCACACATCTCACATGAATTTCTCTCTCCATTCCACACACATACTTGTCTCTCATCAACTTCCCTTTCTGTTCACCACACATCTCACGTGAATTTCTCTCTCCATTCCACACACATACTTGTCTCTCATCAACTTCCCTTTCTGTTCACCACACATCTCACATGAATTTCATGTCAACTTCACTGCTCTACCACTGAGCCAAAAAGGCACCCATCCACCCTCCACTCCACCGACACATTTGACGTCAACTTTCTTTGCCCTATCACTGAGCCACTAAGGCACCTACCCATCTTTCGAATAAAGATCCCATGACCACAGCACTTTTACCAGGGTCCTTGCTCTTCGTTCCATCAAAATTTCTAAGATTTTTCCATTCCTTCTGAAACCTGATCTACTTTTCAATGGATATGGGGAAAAAAAAAACATACATTTTTCAGCTATTCATTTTTCATATTCTACATGTAAACAGCAAACACCATGCATTCACAGCCATTGCATACATGTGTGTAAGTGCACACAAGTTCTAGTAGCAGGCAAAATGTGAACATCTGTTGGAGGACTAAGCTGAAGTACAACATCAGAGATCTGCATAAAGAGAGCGCTAGCTAAGCTATGGTAAGGTAATGTTTCTTATAGCCCAGCCGACCGCAAAGGGCCATATCAAAAAGAGAGCCAAGCACAATCAGAGAGACATCACAATGGCGCCCATTCTCACTTTTTTGGTAATGCATTCACTCATCACAGCCGACTCCCTATCCAAGACCTTTTTAAAAAAAACAAAAAAACAATGTAAACATAGACACTGGCATAGTGCACTGGATCATGTCACAGTTTTCATTCATTCAAGCCATCAGCTCCCACTGGAGCAAAGGCCATCAACAACAATCTGCCAGCACGCCCTGTCCTGGGCTGCCCTTTCCAATTCTCTCCAGGTGTATCCCGCTCTCTTCCTCTCTGTATCCAAGTCTCTCCTCCATGAATTCCTAGGTCTTCCCCTTCTCCTCTGTCTCTCTGGGTTCCAGCGCAGAGCATGTTGTGTAATGTTGCCGATGGGCTTCCTCAGTGTGTGGCCTATCCAATGCCATTTCCTCTTTCTCACCTCTTTCTCCGCAGGGAGCTGATGTGTCTGCTCCCACAGCTCCACATTCCTGATGGTGTCTGGCCAGTGGATCTGAAGTATCTGTCGGAGGCAGCCGTTAATAAATGTCTGTATTTTCTTGGAGATGGTCTTTGTTGTTCTCCACGTCTTGGCGCCATACATGAGTACTGACTTGACATTAGAGTTGAAAAGTCATATCTTGGTTCGTCTGCCGACATGCCTGGAGGTCCAGATGTTCTTTAATTGACGAAAAGCTATCCTGGCCTTGCCAATTCTTGCTTTGATGTCCACATCTGTTCCACCTTGCCTGTCAACTGTGCTCCCCAGGTACGTGAACTTTTCCACCTCTTCTAGCGGGTCGTCATTCAGTCTGATGGGATCTTGTTTCTTTGTGTTAGCTCGCAGTACTGTTGTTTTCCCTCTGTTCACCTTCAGCCCGACCTGTGCTGAAACTTCTGCCAAGTCTGATGTCTACTCTTGCATTTGCCGACGGGTGTGGGACAGGAGCACCAGATCGTCGGCAAAGTCTAGGTCGTCTAGCTGCCCAGTCATGGTCCACTGGATACCATTCCTCTTCCCGGCGGTCGTTGTCCTCATGATCCAATCTACCACGAGCAGAAACAGGAAAGGTGAAAGCAGACATCCTTGCCTCACTCCAGTTTTGATGGGGAAGCTCCTTGCAAGTTGTCCTTTGTGTAAGACCTTGCAACTCATTCCTTCATGTCACAGTAACAGTGACATAAGTGATCATTAGCAACTGACACTAACAATTCGATGTCATCTGTAAAGATTACATTTTTTTTTCCCCCGCGACACCTTTTTTTCTTCTTTAATTTGGATTACGAAAGACCATACACAGTAGTAACGTCAAATTCCAAGTACCAGTGAACTATTTCTCATTGTAGAAGCCTTGAAACCGGGGCTTCAAATTTCAAGGACTCTTCTGAAGACCTTCAAAGACCATACAAACCCTACTTTTAGGATGTACTCTTTGCCTGGGATGTTGCTGCCTTTGTCTGCTCTAAATTTACCTCAAAACAAAAAAAAATGCCTCTGAAAGACCCAGATTTAAAACAATTACTACCATGACATTCCACTGAAACAGTAAGCTGAGAAGTTTCTTTGGAACATAATCAATCATAAGCTCTATGCCTCTTACAATAACAACAAACGGAATGTTGCTCAGTGAGGCGACTGCAGGCAGACATCTGAATAAATTTTTTAAATAATTATAATGACTCCACCGAATAATGTGGACAAACCAATCACAAGACAAAACACGACACATTTCAACCTCTTTGGTCTTCTTCAGGAAAGATAAACAACACTCAGGACAATGAAAATGAAGAACGAGCAATTAC
Source organism: Conus canariensis (assembly GCA_033310375.1). NCBI lineage: Eukaryota > Metazoa > Mollusca > Gastropoda > Neogastropoda > Conidae > Conus > Conus canariensis. The sequence goes on along the minus strand of CM065737.1, from coordinate 33,010,382 downwards.
CTGTCTTTTTCGAATTTGGTGCAAGATGAGCGATAACGAAAATGAAGAATGAGCAATCACTTATCTATGTCGAATTCGGCGAAAGATTGCGATGAATTCAACGCCCATCTTGTGCTGAATTTAAGTGAGTGCTCAATGTTCATTTTCATTGTCCTGAGTGTTGTTTATCTTGCCTGAAGGAGACTAAAGAGGTCCAAATAAGTTGTGTTTTGTCTTGTGATTCGTTTGTCCACGTCATTTGGTGGAGTCATAACAATTACTTTTAAAATTTTACAAACAGAATAACAACACAACACTACACAAACACATGCCCTGGCATAAAACAAAACAAGGACTTACCCAGCTGATCCTTGCAGATGTACATGAGTTTTTCCGCTGACTGTACCCGCACGGCCGTGCAACGCTTGATGTAAGGCTCCGTGCGACCCGTCTTGAAGGGTTGAAAGGACACATCGTCGATGAACTCTGTCTGCTCCAGCAAGTGGAAGGTGTAGTTGTTGCCGTCATCTGTCTTGGTAACATCGCCCCAGTAAAGGAAGTGGTCATTGTTGATAACGCGTCCAGCAAAGTCGCTCTGGCTCAGTACTGAGATGTGTTCACTGTGGTATTTGTCAGCAACCTGAAGTCACAGCAACAACTCGTTGATTCCAATCTGATAGTCAATAATTCTTTTTTCTTTTGGGCGGGGGGGGGGGGGGGAGGGGGGGGGAGGGTTATATTTCAGTTATGACAAAATATCCATTATCACTTTGTTGTTAGACCTTTTCTTTTTGTAAGTTTAAAAGTTTCAGAAGGATTTTAAAATAAATCCACCAGTTAACAGGGTCAAACAAATTACAAGACAAACACGATGCGTTTTGACCTCTTAGGTCTTCTTCAGGCAAGATAATATTCGGCGCAAGATGGGCGTTGAATGAAAATGAGGCCACTGGGAAGGAGGCAATGCACCGAATTTGAGAAGAAGTTGCTTGTCTTCATTTTCATTGTTCTGAACGTTGTTTATCTTGCCTGAAGAAGACCTAAGAGGTTGAAACATGTTGTGTTTGTCTCGTAATTTGTTTTCACTGTTAACAGGCAGATTTGTTTTCAATTCCTTTTAAAATTTGTTTCAATTTCTGCCTGCAGTCACCTCACTTTAAAACTAAGTCTAAAAGGTGAAAAATGAGGTTGAATAACCTATAACCTCATGGCTGCAGGGGCTGTAAACTGTCAGAGACTCATCGTGTCGAGGGTTCCGCATGACGGAAGGCAGAGCTGATCCCTCTCAATCCAGAGTCTATACTATAACCTTCCCTGAACTAAATCAGGTATCCATTGACTGCCGAGTATGTAGGGTATGTTTTCAAGCTGAAAAAAAAAAATCCAGACTCACTTCTGGTTCAAACTCACCACCATTAGCACCATTGGCCATCGCTCTGACCGTTTGGCTTCTACCTCCTCTGTTGCAAGCTCACACATTCTTGTTCTCTACATACTGTAAAGAACCAAGCATAAGCTGGTTTAGCCTTGCCGATTCTTGCTATAAAATCTGCATCAGTGCTACCCTGCTTGTCGATTGCTTGTCGATGACACTGCCAGATAGTTGAATGTTCCAAACTCCTCATGCATCCCCATTCATTGGGTCAGTGCTGAATATGTTGCTCTTCAAGATCTGGACTTTTCTCTTGTAGATGTTTAGGCCAACTTCTGCTGATGTGGTTGTTAGCTCCAGGGTTTTTTCCTGTTATCTGCTGGTGATTGAGGGACAGCAGCGTCTGGTCATCTGCAAAGCCTAGGTCATCCAGGAGGGTCCAGAATGTTGACTGGATTCTGTTTTTCTTCTGCGCTGTCATGGTCCTCATGACCAAGGTATAGCTGAATTTTTTACCTGCTGATCCTCCTGGCAGATGGTAAGGTAAGGAAATGTTGCTTATAGCCCAGCAGCCCACAAAGGGCCATATCAGGGCTGTAACTGCCTTCTACTCACAAGTCATCAAAAAAAAAGAAAATTAATTCACACAAAAACTGGAGCACTTCACGAACATGCGTCACCCTTACACAGGTGGCCATGCTGATCTTCTCTGTATCACTCCAAATATAACATATGTACTGATATATCAGTACGAATTAACAGTTTAACAATATCCATCTGTCAAAGATGATCCTACATTTCAGTCATATACATACTTGGGAAGAACTGAGCCCAAAGTAACAATCTCCGGCAGTGTTTGCTAAAGTGAAAGTGGCTCCATTTGCGAAGCTCTTTGTCTCAAGCCCCAGAAGTTGTTTCTTTTTTCACCTCTTAGTGTGACACTGAGTGACAGCAACAGGGGACTGTCTGTTTAACATGACTGTGATGTCTCCCCTTCAGCTTCAGTTCCATTCCGTATTTTCTTTTTTCTTTTTTTTTTTTTGCTGTCCCAACCTCTGCGCCACCTCAGAGGCAGTGCACCCACGCTGCTCATTCCGACACCACGTCCACAGCCACAGCCCGGTCGGCCCCGCCGCGGCCCCGGCACAGGCAATCCACAGGGAGCAGCCAATGTCAAGTTGTCAAGAGGCAACCCACCGGAGGAGACACTGCACTGCTGCCGAGTCACTTCGGTGGTGTTCAGTGGCGCCTGTTCTGATCTAACATACACAGGACACCACCTACTAAGCCCCCTACTGACGACAATAATTGCTTAGTCGCGGAGCCGGCGTGAGTGAGCTCTCCCTCCAGAGGGCGCCACCACATCCGTCCAACAACAGCCCCCATGGACTTGCCGATACCCGTGACCCCGACGGAACCAAACTAAGACCACAGACGTGGAGAGGAATTCGAAATCGAGGTCACCATGAGAGCAGGGCATGAACGGCCACAGAATTTGAGACATCTTTTTTTTATGCTGATCGACGAGAATGAGGATGATGTTATGGATTTCCATTTCGGTCTGAGACTACATAACAGGGCTGTACTCTACGCTTCCTTTCATAATATATCCCGGCGTCAACCAGGCCCGAGAGATACAGGCACCTGCAGTGTTGGTCAGGAAATTTGATTAACACTCTCAGAAACACATCCATTAAGTGGATGAAACTCGACTGTGTGGTCCCAGTCTTCCCAACTGAGCCCGTAGCAAACTCAACTCTGGGTAGGAGCCGGTCGGGGCAGAAAAACCCACATGACTCTGATGGGATTCGAACCCACGACCTCCCAGCCCAGAGTCCGCGACGCTAACCACTTCACCACAGCGGCTCCATTCCGTATTTTCTATCATTCACCCAAGATCAAATTCTGCACCCGGTTCAAAGAGATAAGTCACTGTCTGTTCAGCCTTTTTCTTCTTTTTTTCCCCATTGTCTTGAGTGTTTTTGTCTTGCATGAAGAAGACTCAACTGGATGAAACACATTGTTTGTTTTATAATTCATTTGTTCCTTTACTTGATAGTGCAGCAATTCTGTTTTTGCACACACAGAAAATTATTTGGTGATTATACTCTACCAGCTCTTAATGCAACATTTGACACAACCTGGACTTTAAAAAAAATGGGGGCAGTTTTATTTTTCCAAACAATACTCAAATTTGACTGGCATTGTAAATGTGGTAGTTAAGTACATGTTTAGTAGAACCAAAAAAGATGCGATAGTTGAAAGGTTAACTGATTTTAAACTTTTGTTCAGGAAATAAAAAATAAAAATAAATCTAAAATAAATGTTAGCGAACCGCCCAGTGAACGTGGACAAACGAGTCACAAGACGAAACACAACTAGTTTCGACCTCTTAGGTCTTCATCAGGTGAGACATTAACGAATAAAACAATGAAAATTCACTTAGCTTTGATCGCTTCAGATCACTTGGTAGGGTTCAGCGCAAGGAAGATGGCGTTGAACCCTACCATTCAACGCCTTCTTCCTTGCGCTGAACCCTACCAAGTGATCTGAAGCGATCAAAGCTAAGTGAATTTTCATTGTTTTATTCGTTAATGTCTCACCTGATGAAGACCTAAGAGGTCGAAACTAGTTGTGTTTCGTCTTGTGACTCGTTTGTCCACGTTCTCTGGGTGGTTCGCTAACATTTATTTAAGATTTGTTTAGATTTCCGCCTGCAGTCCTCTCGCTTTGCAACTAAATCTAAAAGTCTTTGTTTACACTGTGCAAAACAGACACAAAAAGAAAAGTGATTTAATGAATAACGCTACTGGAATTTTTATAAAGGTATAGTTTGCCAATCCTAATTTTTTTCACAAATCTTGTGTTTTAGAGAAGAAGGCATGTACATAAATCCTTTCAGCGTTTTCGACAATCAACTCTTTCTGAATAGACACCATGTAACAAATTTTATTTTTTGCAGAAAAGCATTATCTTTTTATTTCCTATTATGCCTCTTACTACAAAAGTAATAGCTGATTTTATATCAACAGAGAAGATAAAACATGAACTTTGCAAACAGTACACTGCTAAATACTTTATAGCTAAAATCAAAACATTGTAACGTTAAAACAAAATTGTAATTTTCAATGACTGACACAAACATGCTCAGCATTCCATACTCTACGCTCTTTCTTTCAAAAAACCTCATCTTTATTATGAAAAAAAACTTCTTCCATTAACTACGTCTTAAAATCAGTATGTAACATGCTTGTATTCATTGAATGGTATGAGGAAAATGTAAGAATTTTGGGGGGGGTGCCACCGCCCATGTATCAGTAAACCTAACGAAATGGGGACATTGCTGTCACATCAACACAGTGCATCTTGAAAAGGTTGTTTGTACTGTTATCTATTCAAACTGTAAAGTTTCATAAATTACAAGCAATTATTATTACCATTACGGTTTTTATTATTAGATAATGCAATGCATGTTCTAAAACTCACCTGGTGAATGAAGCGGTTACACAGACACGATTTGCCGATGCCATACTGGCCTTTTTCCCGTTCAGTGCCCGACAAGCCAATGACACAGATGTTGAACACACGACCCTCCCCCTTCTTGGCCATTCTCCCTCGGTCTGTCCTCAACTGTAGGTCATACACATTACATTATGCATCTGTCAATACCCTGGGAGACATTCTTTCTTATCTCTCCGGGAACACAAAGTCAGAAATGTACTAGTATGGACAACCATGCGTGCTCCTGTGAAGGTGCACACACAATGCAGCCAGCACATGTACAGGAGTGTACACACCCTTACAAAACAAATACATACACTTACTCCGATCATATCCCTGTCTGTCTGTCTGTCTGTCTCTTGCTCTCTCTCTCTCTCTCTCTCTCACACACACACACAGACACACACACACACACACACACCAGACACCACACACACACATACATAAAAGCGTCTGCGCGCAGACACTCACACACACACATGTACACATGTAGAGTCCTAGATTGTGCACAATTTATGAAATTGTTCAATATATCATTTCATTCTTCATTCCATGACCCAGATTTTTCTGTGCATCCTCCAGCCTCAGCTCAACTGGCTTCGTACCAGGGTACCAGCGCTTCTCCCTCCGTCGTTGCACACATCAGCGCCCACATGACCAAGTCAGGCTAGGGTGTACACTTATTTCCCCTCCTGTTGGAGACCAGTGGTGCTTGGTCACAGCAGGAGGTGAGAGGTGACAAACCAGATAAACATCTTCAAGCTAAAAGCAGTCTTGCTTGTTCTTTACTTCTGGCCTTAGTTGCAGGAAGGCTAGACTGTTACGGTGTGCACAGACAACTCTTCTGTGGTGGCTTATTCTAAGAACCATGGCAGGACTTGCTCCAGGGCCTTGTACAACTTGGCAGTGTCTCTTCACCTGTTCTGTCAGCCAGTCTGTGAAGATCTCTCTGCATTTAAGACATATCCCTGGCAAGCTGAGCATCCTTTTGGACTCTCATTCCATGAAGGAGCCAGATTCTCCCCTCAGACTGGGCCATGTTCAAGTCAATATGACAAGTACTGGCAACCCCTACCATCAACCTGTTTACCACCTGGTGGAACCACCAGCTTCCCGTCTTTGTAGTCCCTGTTCTAGACCACTTAGCTATCACTGTGGATATGCTGGTGATCTCCTGGGAAGGGATGTTCGCCTATGCGTTTCCGCCCTCTCCTGTCATTCCAGCAGTTTGAAAGAAAGTGTCCAGAAAGAACTGCCTGGGCCTAGTTTGCCCCTGAAAATGGACAAAGATCTGGATCAACCTCCTAATCAGTCTGCTGGCAAAGGTTCCCCATTCCCTCCCTGCGAGTCAGGACTTGCTGTCTCTGCCCAGGTTGAGGAAGTGGCATTCAGACCTTATGTCCCCCTCTCTCTCTCTCCACACCTGCTACATACCAGGCAATACCTCTCTACAGAAACTTTCTGCTGTTCAAACACAGAAAAAAATCATGGCTGGTCAAGACAGTCCACTTTGAAAGTGTACAACCACAGAAGATCACAAAATGTCAGCTGCAACCAAGATTGAAGATATGGCCCATTTCCTGGAAGACGTACATGAGAAAGATAGGAAACCAAGTGCTACCAAGTGATTCTGGCCAGTTATTGCCTTTAGGCTTATGGGGGAAAGACCTTGACATCAGCCATGATCAGAGTTGATGTACATTGCTTGTTAGGGACGGTCAGAACCAGTCAGTGTTCTAAGTTCCTAAGTGGAGTCTATCCTGGTCCTGGAATGTTTGGCCTATGGGGACTTTGAGACATTAAATGAATGCTCAATCGAGAACTTCACTCAAAATTTTTTTTTTTTTTTTTTTTTGGGGGGGGGGGGGGGGGAGAAGGAGGGTTAACTTGGTTTCTGCCTGCAGAGTAAGTGAGCATCATGCCTTCTCCAGGGACCCAAAGTCCATGACGTGGCAAAATGATGGCTCAGTCATCCTCTCCACATCCTTTTCTTTTCTTGCCAAAAACCGCCAGCATCAAGAGCAGCCCTTGAGGATAACCTTGCTTCCACTGGCACCTTCGTCAGCCTTCTGCTTAAGAATTGTAATACTCTCAAAATCATGTTATCTTAAAATGAAAAAATGCCTATGATTAAGCTTCATCACATTTTATTCCATTATCAAAGAGTACAATCTTCTCTTATTCACATCAATTCATCGTTATGAAGAAATTGTACAAAATACACAATGCAATCCTATTCTGGAAATCACTGAAGCTTTGATACAGTCACTAGACCATTCCTTTAACATGATTCTATGTTTACTATTAATTAATGATGAATGGCAAATATACATTGTTGTATTTAGGGCTATGCAGGGTTAGAAATTCCCAGATAATTCTTAGTTGCCCAACAGATAAGTTGACTAAGAAAAAAAATCCACTTGTCCTACCAAATACATACTAGCCCTCCTTAATGTGTAACCACATGGTCATTAAATGTAATTACCATTTGTGCAATGACGAGTATGCTGACATAAACAATGGCATGTTATGCACGGGTGTGCTGAACTCTTGAGTGAGAGAGATAAGGCAAAAGGCAAAAGACATTCAAAAAAATTTTGATTTCACCATACATATGAAGTATTAATGGGAAAATCTTTCCCACCACGCATTACAGTAAATAAGAAAAAATATGCTTCCTCTATTCACACACTCCTAGACACAATAAAAAGTTTGAAATCTTGATCTTACTCTCCCCCTCTCCCTCTCTCTCTTTCACACACACACACACACACACACACACACACACACACACACACACACACACACACACATCTTTACTACACACACATTCCAAATTCAATCAATGTCATCATGATAAAGGGAGCATATATATATATATATATATATGTTGCTCCCCAAGGGGTTGAGCACTTATAGAATCGTTTTAGGCTGTGCAACTACATTGATCTATATATATATATATATTGTTTCAGCACTGACCAAACAAGATGTCTGTGTCCTGTTAAAACTTTTTTTTATTCAATTAGAATCTGCCTTGTCTCAGTTAAACAGCGCTCTACTGCTGGAGTTCCATTCTGAGAAAAACCATAGAGGGAGAAGGGGATGAGGGTGGGGGGTGGAGATGTGAAAGTGAAAAAAGGGAGGAGGGAAATATGATCGGTCTGCATCAAAACTGCTTGCCCAACCTGTCACCCTGCCATTGACATAGCCCAGCACTGGTTGCCCAACAGACAAGTGGAAAGAGCATTTCCACTTGTCCACCAAAACATTTTTTGTAGTCCCAGACAAGACCGGTGGGTATTTCAAGGCCCTGTTAAACATGTTAGTATCAACTGTTATGACTTTACAGACTATAAATGCAGTGTTCGAAGTTTTGGCCCCGAAGCCCCTCTCCCACTCACCCTACACCTACCACTCTTTTCTGTTCATCTTTTTATTTCATTATTGACTTATCCTACTTTTCACACCATGTGGACTTACAAGTTAAAACATCACCACACACACACACACCACACACACACACACAAACACAACACACAACCACACCTATTATGTCTAATATTTGCTTAACTGAAAAGACATCAAAACACACACACACACACACACACACACACACACACACACACACACACACACACACACACACGCAATCATTATTTTGCCTTCTGCACGTTTCTTCTATGCCACAGAATAATCACACAGATAAAGATTCATTCTAGATGTTTACAAATTATGTATTCATTCAGTCATAATCTGAAGATAGCCATTTCATATGAAAAAAAAAAAAATTAATCAGAGCTGATTTTTTTTCAATCACCATGGGACACATGTCCCCTGGCAGATTAGAGTCAGGGGACCAAAAGCATATGCATGGGACAAATTGCAGTCAATGCCTCGGAGCTCTCATGCAGTTTTAACCAACCAATTAACAGCAAGCACCACCAATTTGTTCTGATTGTACTTTCCACTGTGAAGACTCTTACTATCAAAGATTGTGTTGTGTGTGTGTGTGTGTGTGTGGAGAGAGAGAGAGAGAGAGAGAGAGAGAGAGAGAGAGAGAGAGAGAGAGAGAGAGTGAGTGAGTGAGTGAGTGAGTGAGGTGTGTGTGTGTGTGTGTGTGTGTGTGTGTGTGTGTGTGTGTGTGTGTGTGTGTGTGTGTCTGTATGTGTGTGTGTCTGTGTGTGTGTGGTGTTGTGGTGTGTTGTATGCTGTGGTGTGTGTGTGTTGTATGCTGTGGTGTGTGTGTGTTTATATGTATGATTTATGACAGTGTGTGTGTGTGTGTGTGTGTGTGTGTGTGTGTGTGTGTGTGTGTGTGTGTGTGTGTGTGTGTGTAATCGTTTAGCTTTTTTGTGACAAAATTTCTCTGTGTGTGTGTGTGGTGTGTGTGTGTGTGTGTGTGTGTGTGTGTGTGTGTGTGAGTGAGTGTGTGTGTGTGGGGGGGGGGAGGGGGGGGGGGGGAAGGAGGGACAGAGAGAATGGATGGATAGATGAACATCGCTTAGAAAGAAGATTTATCATCATGTACAATAAAAAGAAAGTGTAATGTTTGATTTGCTTTAAAAAAAAAAAAAAATTCTTGCTCAAACTCTTTTGACTGTTTTGTGATAACGACAGTTTCCACTTTGCCTACAGCGACATTTTTCTCACTCAGTTACTGCCCATTGTATGGAACAATGAATGTAGTGTGTAGGGAGCTGACACTGGCAGTAAAGCAAAGGGACTCTATCCTATTCTTCCTCAGGTTCTGGAGACAAGTCTTGTCATCTGTTTGATTCTAAATCGATCGAAAGCCTATCATTCATGTTTTTGAATGAACAAGGTGATGTGGACTGGCACGATTTGTCATCTTTTCCAGTTCCACGGAGTCAAGTGAGAAAGCATTTCAGTTTCAGTTTCATAAAGGATGTGTCACTATATGCAGACTAGTCCATACAAGCTATATCCCATCTGCTAAAGTAAGAGACCACACTGCACTGGATTTACTGATGGATGAATGAATTAATGACCAAGATGAATGGATTTAAGATGAGGGTCTCATGGATACCACTTTGCAGATGTCTGACCTGTACATTAGCCCAACGCACTGGTCAGACCTTGAGTGAGAGAGAGGACCAATGCCCACCTTGGCACTGCAGCAACGCATGCGATGCCTGGCGCACGAGTTAATAAAATGTCACATGTCATTTCCAAATTTTACGCAAAAACATCGCATGACATGCCAGCAATCTGAAGCCCTGATAAATTCAGCAGCAGGTTGATTAAAAATATCAAGAATCAACTGGTTCAGTGAATTCTTCACTGAACATGAGTGAGCCCATGAGTCAAAAACAGATTTTAACAGTCACTGATGGACAGGAGACAAACTGGCTGACAGACAGACACAGTGAGACAGAGAAATAATGCATCATCTTGATGCACAATGTTTATAAAATATCAAAATTCTCAAACTTGGCTTTGATTAGGTATTTCTGTATGAATTTATTTTTTTTTATTTTGTGCCCAACTGCAATCATGACAAATTTTGAACAAAGTACAGCTTGAGCCTTGGTTGAATGCTTGAGTGAGCCCAATGTAAATGTGCTGCCTATCTTCCGTAAGACTGCGAGATCAAAGTAGATGAGTAGGTCGGCACAAGTTGAACTTGGACAACCGTCACAGGCTAAATTTCTTGGGAAGAAAGATGTAAGAAAGAATCAACCCGTGATAAAAGTTCTGTGGGGTGTGAGGAACTTTACAAATCCAGTCAGCAATGGAAGAGTCCAAACTGGACATTGTAAAGAAACATTTAAGCAGACCGCCTGACAAGCTGGGTGTCTACTGTGTAAAATGGGGCACTAGATGAGCTACATACCCAAGGTGAAAAATTATGCACTATTCCAGACACACAGGATACCCAAGGAGTGAAACAGAACATAAAACTGGCAAGGTTTCCATGAAAAAAAAAAAAACTAAAAAAAAACAGAGCAGCAGTTAAGCTGAGAGTCTCATGTGAAAAATGGAACATCAGATAAGCTGGGTGTCCCTGCTGGCAAACATTACACCGGACAACTTGGGTACCCCAAATGGAAAATGAAACACCAGGCAAACAGGGTATCCTGGTAGAAGATGAAACACTGGACAACATGCGAGTCCCATGTAGAAAACAAAACACTCAACAAACAGGGTGTCCTATGAGGAAAACAAAACACTGGGCAAATTGGGTGTCCCATGTGGAAATCGGAACACCTGACAAGTAGGATGTCTCAAGTAGAAAACAGAATACCTGACAAGTGGGGTGCCCCAGGTAGAAAACAGAACACCTGAAAAGTGGGATGTACCAGGTAGAAAACAGAACGCATGAAAAGTGGGATGTCTCAGGTAGAAAACAGGACACCTGACATGTGGGGTGTTCCAGGTAGAAAACAGGACACCTGACAAGTGGCGGGATGTCCCAGGTAGAAAACAGAACACCTGACACGTGGTATGCACCAGGTAGAAAACAGAACACCTGAGAAGTGGGATGTCTCAGGTAGAAAACAGGACACCTGACAAGTGGGATGTCTCAGGTAAACAATAGAACGCCTGACAAGTGGGATGTCTCAGGCAGAAAACAGAACACTTGACAAGTGGGGAGCCCCAATTAGAAACAGGGCACCTGACAAGTGGTGGGATGTCTCAGTTAGAAAACAGAACACCTGACAAGTGGGATGTCTCAGATAGAAAACAGAACACCTGACAAGTGGGGAGCCCCAGGTTGAAAACTGGACGCCTGACAAGTGGTGGGATGTCCCAGGTAGAAACAGAACACCCGACAAATGGGATGTCCCAGGTAGAAACAGAACACCTGACAAGTGAGATGCCCCAGGTAGAAAACGGAACACCTGACAAGTGGGATGTCCCAGGTAGAAAATGGAACATCTGACAAGTGGAATGTCCCAGGTAGAAAACAGAACATCTGACAAGTGGGATGTCGCAGGTAGAAAACAGAACATCTGACAAGTGGGGTGTCTCAGGCAGAAAACAGAACACCTGACAAGTGGGATGTACCAGATAGAAAACAGAACACCCGACAAGTGGGGTGTCTCAGGTAGAAAACATAACATCTAACAAGTGGGGTGCCCCAGGTAGAAAACAGAACACCTGATAAGGGGGATGTCTCAGGTAGAAAACAGGACACCTGAAAAGTGGGATGTCTCAGGTAGAAAACAGAACGCATGAAAAGTGGGATGTCTCAGGTAGAAAACAGGACACCTGACATGTGGGGTGTTCCAGGTAAAAAAAAACAGGACACCGGACAAGTGGTGGGATGTCCCAGGTAGAAAACAGAACACCTGACATGTGGTATGTATCAGGTAAAAAACAGAACACCTGACACGTGGGATGTCTCAGGTAGAAAACAGGACACCTGACAAGTGGGATGTCTCAGGTAAAAAACAGAACACCTGACAAGTGGGGTGTCCAAGGTAGAAAACATAACGCCTGACAAGCGGGATGTCCCAGGTAAAAAACAGAACATCTGACAAGCAGGATGTCTCAGGTAAAAAAAAAACACCTGACAAGCGGTGGGATGTCCCAGGTAGAAAACAACATCTGGCAAGTGGGGAGTCCCAGACGAAAAACTAATTATTTAACATGCTAGGTGTTTAGAACAAGACACCAGACGAGCTGGGGGTTCCCAAGTGGAAAATGGAATACTAGTTCAAGACATGACTAGCTGGGTGCCAATAGTGGCAACACACACCAGAAGAGATGGGTGTTGACAAAAGGACAATGGAGCACCTGACAAATTGGGTAAAGGTGGAAAAGGGAGTGCTGGATCACCATGGTTTCCAGGGACACTGGAGATAAAAAGCCACCACAGCATGAGGAGACTGGTACGCATTGGGGTACTATCTTAAAAAAGATTAAATATAACAAGCCAAGAAAAAAAAAGAAGAAGAAATTGAGAAGAAAAAAAAAAATCAGCTTTTTTCTTCCACACTTGTTGGTAACTCCTGTTGCCTTCACACTAAGTTACAATCCCAGAAGCAAATCTATGTAGTTAAAAAACTTCTGTCTGCCCTTTTGTTTACAGTACACTGTCAATGCATTAAAAACAATCACTACAGGTCTAAGATAGATTCGTGAATATGACATCTCTTTATAAAAGAAAATAAGAGAGCGTCTGGTGATTCCGTACACAGTTAATGAGAGAACAACACTGGCAAAATTTCATCAAAGGTTAACAGTCAATTAGGACAGGAAGTAGGGATCAGGACTTCAGATTTTTTTCAGTCTCCATGGGACATGTCCCCTGGCAGTTTAAAGAGGGAGGCAAAAAGCAAAGGCATGAGACACACTTTAACCTGATTCCTCAGGCTATGCAATTTTACTCAGAAACCAGCAGTAGCACGATAAAATTTGCTCTGACTGTACTTTTCACCTTGTGGGTACTGTGTGTGTAGACTTATTTATCAGTGTGTGTGTGTGTGTGTGTGTGTGTGTGTGTGTGTGTGTGTGTGTGTGTGTGTGCGTGCGCGCGTGCGCCCGCGCATGCACAAGCATGTGTGTGTGTGTATATATTTGTTGTGTGTGATTATCAAAATGTGTTACTATATTATATGTGTGATTATCAAAATGTGTCACTATATTATATGTGTGTGTGTGTGTGTGTGTGTGTGTGTGTGTGTGTGTGTGTGTGTGTGTGTGTGTGCACGCGCGCGCCTGCGCGCGTGCCTGCGTGTTGTGTGTGTGCATGCATGCATGCGTGCTTGTGTGACGGTTTATCAGTGTTGTGTATGAGTGTCTATGAATGCATATGCTTCTCTCTCTCTTTCTCTCTCCTCCTCCGCTTGTTTATCTAGCTGCCTTCCTGCCTGTGTGTGTGTGTGTGTGTGTGTTGTGTGTGTGTGTGTGTGTGCGTGTGTGTGTGTGTGTGTGTGTGTGTGTGTGTGTGTGTGTGTGTGTGTGTGTGTGTGTGTGTGTGTGTGTGTGTGTGTGTGTGTGTGCGTGCGTGTGTGTGTGTGTTTGTGTGTGTGTGCTTGCATGTATGTGTGTATGCACACGTCTTATGAGTCAGTGAAAGAGCGAGCGAGTAAATGAATGAGTGAATGTGTGAGTAAATGTGTGTGTGAGTCAGTCAGTCAGTCAGTCAGTGTGTGTGTGTGTATGCATGCGTCTGTACGAGCATGCGCATGTTTGTGTGTGTGTGTGTGTGTGTGTGTGTGTGTGTGTGTGTGTGTGTGTGTGTGTGTGTGTGTGCGCACGCGCGCGTCTGTGTTGTGTGTTGTGTGTGTGTGTGCATGTGTGTGACTGTGTGTGTGAGCATTTAAGCTGTTTTGACTGGTTTGTGACACTGCCAATTTCCGGTTCACCCTTGAAAGCAGTTTTCTCACTGCCGTTTGGATGGTACTACAAATCCAGCATGTATCGAACCAACAATGGCAATAAAACAAAGGAATGCTACTCTGTTCTTTCTCAAATCCGAAGTCTGTTTGCTTGTTTTGATTCCAAATCAATCAAAAGCTGATCATTATGTGATTAACATATCAGAACAAACTGTGGATGCATGGAAAGAACAAATTTGTGTTTTTGACGCTCTACAAGATCGACTGACAGACAGAGAAAGACCAATTCCCACCTTGACATTATCATGTCAGGCACCCGACAGGCGTGCGACAGCCTAGCGCACGTACTTGAAATGTGACGTGCCATTTACACATTTCACACAAAAACTAAGCCCTGGGGGATTGAATGACAGTGATGATTACGGTGGTAAGACAACAGTTAAGTGAAAGAAGTCAGAACTTAAGTCAATGGAGAATTCAGAATAAAGGTCTGTATTAACAGACAGACTTCAGCACACCACTCACTTCAGGTTCCCAGCATTATCAGCACCAACTGATCCATATCTGGAACAGAACACAAAGACAACTATCTGAATATCAGTAGCTCTACACTGGAGTGTGCCACATCATCACTTACAAATAATGTAGCCACGTTAAACACAACAGTGTACCTAATCCATCAATACCAACAAGTGAACAAATCTGAGAACTCTAGACATGTATATGGAAAGGGAGACAAAGTTCCCCTTCACTGTGAATTATTCACAAGCAGAATTATGATGCCGGTTGTCTTACTCCTGTTGTAGCAGGGTTCACACTTTCCACCTGCCCAGTTGTTTGAACAGGTTAACCTTCAGGTGGCGAATGGAAATGCTCTCTCTGTTTGTCCATTGGGCAACCAATATGACAGTCAAAGGTTGAACCGGCAGTCAGCTTCAAAGTAGATCGACCGCGCTCCTTTTCACTGTCATAATTCCATCCTCATCCCAATCCCACCCTCAGCCACCTCCTTACCTCCATCCCTCCCCTCCCCCCTCCCCAGAATGGAATCCCAGCAGCGTAATGGCTGTCTCTCTCAGATGTGGAATGTTCTGAAATTTAAACATCATTAGCAAGCATGCTTTTGCTTGGTCAGCGCCAAAATGGTAGGTCAGCTCCCTTCCTTTCTCCCTCTCAGGTGAAATTCATGTGTGTGCAGGACATGCCATTGATAACACATTTTATTCAGCTCTGGCCTGTACTTTTCTTAAATATCTCTTTACTTGAGGAGAGCAAGTAGGAAATTGGGGAGACAAATCTACTGATTTTTTTTTTAACTGTTTGTCCCCATGGCAAGTAAAAAGCATGAGGGAATTTCTAGTTCTGATTAGCAAAAAAAAATTTGGCCAAACAAGCCAGCAAACTGGTCATAGACTGTATAGCTGGTAAAAGTTTGACATTGTAAATGACACCAAACCGAAAAAAAAAAAAAAAGACAAATAAAACTAACGCACTTTCTTGATACCCATCTTTTGGGATGCTGCTATCCAAAACACTGAATCCATGAATGACTAGAATATGGACCTGTGTGTCCATTTTGCCGAAACATCCTTTCTGATTCTCTTTTTTTTTTTTTTTTTTTTTTCCATTTAAATCACACTTTCGTCCATTCTAAAAGATGAATTACACTTATGGAATCACTATGAAGCTTGGTCTCAGAAGACTCATGTCTGACTCCCGAAGTTTGGTTTACATCACTCCTGAAAATATGGGCAAAAACAAAGTGAGTCATGCTGACATTCAAAAAATTACGCTATGGGAAACTGTGGATGCTGGTTTCTACTGACCAATGCCAGATGTGAGCTGTCTCATGTCTACAACTCAAAACTGACATCACATGATTTAAGGCACTAACTTTGGTTTTGTCAGTGAGAGGGGACATCATTTACCAAACAACCAAGGGCAGTTCCGGAATGGAATCAAGAGACCAATACACAAAGTTCCATCCCTCCTCCTGAACAACTCTTTTCTTTTAAACGCAAGGGTGTAAAAAACACTAACCTGATCACTACCTATGACCCAGATGACTTAAAACCTGGTCCAATCTTCTCTCCAACAAAACTACCTACTCATAAGATGAAGATATCAAAGAGAAGGAAAACCTTCTCATAAGATGAAGATATCAAAGAGAAGGAAATATAATGTCCATTTGCAGACAGTCATGGACTGTGATACTATGAAGCTATAACTTATTGTGACAGTTCTGAATTTGGCAATCAACTATTTCTGCAAAAAAAGAAGAAAAAAAAAAGAAAAGAAGTCAGTAGTCATCTCTTAAACATGACACCCTGATAAACATTTCAAAGCTCACACTAATGTCACAGATCTGCACAATTTTCAACAACAACACACAAGCAAACTTCTCCAACCTGTTTGTCCAAAACATGTCATCAAGGTGAGCAAGAACTGGGTTTCATTTCCATTAGTCCAACTGATAATAAAACAGAACTGGCTACTGCGATTCTTTATTGCCCACTAACAAATGTTGGTCCTGTTTTTATTGAGGGAGAAAATGCAGGGGCGGAAAGGGGGGGGGGGGGGGGGGGGGTAGCCTACCTGGCTATGTGAGATCTTTTTCCTTTCCTCGCCCATGTAGTCACTTTTGTTAAGTACCACCAAGCTGCTCACTTATTAGGCTGAGTTAAAACTGACAGCAGGGCATTCTGCTTTCACAAGTTCCAGCTGCCCAGTTCTATTGAGGAATGTAACTCACGCACTCTGGCCCGCTCCGTCCATTATTTTCAAGACACAGAGTTTATGAACAAGGGCAATTTTTTTTTCATTAAAAAGTTCCTACTGCTACCATACAGCTTTCTTTTCAGACTTTCCCCCAGACTAGTTGAAATGTTAATAATGTTCACACCATATTATTTGAATGATTCATATGAACAGAAATAAATTGTAAGAATGAGCTTTCATGTGTGTGCATCATTTGTATAGTTTCCCCTACATCTACCACCCATCCCCCACATACTGTCCCACTATTAACAAAATGTCTTCACAGAAAATTGCTGACTAGTGACAGCAATGTATTCTTCATGGTTTGGGTTATTCTTGGTAATGTTTAATACAATTTCCCTTTTTTCATGTTCAAATCCATGAAAATATTTCCGTATCTTGCACCTAAACCTTTTTCAAAGCACTCAGATCTGTGTTCCTACTTAAAACACACATTCCCAAATAAAAGCACCGGTCTGACATTTGCATTTTACATGCTTTTTAACAGACTAACAATATACATCAACTGTATTATCATTCCTAGTTATAATTAATCACTTTCTGCATTTTCATGTTGTGTTTATAGCAGACTTTAGAGTGAACAACAAAAGGTTTGCAAAAGCAGCTCTACAGCAAAGATGTGGACACCCCCTGAAAAGACTAGGTGGAGCGGATAGTTAGCGAGACTTATTAAATATTAAAATAGGCTGTGTATGACTATGACTTTCTTTTCTTTACATACAACAGAACATCTTTTCCTTGTCTCTCACATAACGTTTTTACAGTAGTAGTTCTGCATGGGTGTAACAAGAACACTAAAGTGACAGTTTTTTGAGAGTTTATGTGCACAGATATAATACACCCCATTTAGTATTACTCTCAATCAAAGTCACTGCCACTAATGCAGGCCTATATCACACTGAAGTCTTCAACTATATAAAGCCATTAGGAGGCTGAAGCACCTTGGAAACAAACTATTTTCCATGGCATGATTGTGAAAAACACTTCAAAGCTGTTCCACTTCTATAATGATTAATATTTGACATATATCACCTGAAAATGCCAACGTGAATGCATGAATGTCACATTCATTGTCATAAGACTCAACCTGCTTCACATGAAAAGTGAGAAACTGGCTTGAGTTAGAAAACAGGTCCCATCAAAATCTTAACAAAGACATGGCCAAAGCACAATTTCTAATTGGTAAACTCCAGATCTTCAATGAAGCCACCCTAATGCAAGTGCTTTGATCCTTCAAATCAAAGGGAAAAGCCTAACTGATTTTTTTCACTGAAATTTTTGATGTTGGCAAGAGTTCCATCTCAAACTCTCCTATCTTATAATCAAACTGAAACTGTTGGGGTTTTTTTTTTTTTTAATATTGACTCTTATATTTGTGTTATTATAATCCTCTCCTGCTGACTTTGTCACTTAATATCCATTCTGTTGTGAACTGGGTTTTTTTTTTTTTAACAAAGTAAGTAAGTAGCAAAAGCTAAAGTGTAGTCCACAACCTCTCCTCTCAAAAATCTCATTCTCTGCTCCCACATGTCAGAGGTCTTTCCTCTAAGGTCAATTCAGTTACTGTGAATAATTCAAAAAATGTCCAAGCTGCATTCAAGTCTGCTGATTACCTCTGCACAGACCTCAAAAGATGATGGACCGCTTACCTATGGGAAAGGAGAATCACAGAGGAGATCTTGCCAAAATAGCCATTCTGATTCTCAACCATGCATGCCGTCATACACACACTCACTGGGCCTGGCACTGCTAGCAGCACATAGCAGCTGTCACAACAAGAGAATGCACCTGAATCCATGAAAAGAGTGAATCACATCCAAAGTGAGTAAAACGCAACCCCGTGCATTGATGCAATCATCTGTTTACATCCGAGTGGTTCTGTGGGATGGCAACTGTTGAACTCCCTCTCACTTCTCTCCCTGCTGCTCCAACTCAACTGATGCTGTTCGTAGCCAGTGTAACGAGTGTTCGTCTGCTCATAGTGCGTGTCTGCCATCTTCATATCAACGATCAAACGGTACGATTCCGTCTCAGTCTGTCGGACGGTGCCTGACTCATCAATCGTTACATAATAAATACAATCATAACATAACACGCAGTCTGGGAGAAAAGTTAACAATCAATCCATTATTCTGAACACATCACGATAATGCTGATGCCGAGATCAACGGAGTTTGGTAGATTCGACTTTTGCCCCATTCCTGTCTTTGTAACTAACCAGTTTTCAGCGACACTCTAAGTGATCATTTCTAAACAAACAACTGAATGCTTCGTCACACATGCTCAGATTATAACTGTGAGGAAAGGGCCCACGTCAAAGAAGAACTTACCGCAGTGCTAGGGAATCAGTATCGCCATGTTAAATGTGCAGTCTGCCACTCAGCTTGCATTCTAAATTAGGAACTGGAAGACAGATACGTAAAGCTGACTCATTTAGTTTCGCATCTGATTCCACACTTCTCTTCTATGGTCAACAAGGTAAATTTGTTAAGAAAAACACACACACAAACATGAAAGACTGATACTCGTGAACGAACAAAATTACACATGTGCTTGCACTCACTAGAGAGCAGTATAAACTAAAAGAAAGTCGAGAGGAAGAGGGAGCGGGAATTTGGGGGATGAAAAGAGGGGGGAGGGTCCAAGTCCATGGTTAAAAGAAAAAAAAAGAAGAAAAAAAGACACGCTAGGAGTGGTTCTGAGCAAGCTCTGTCTCCGCACCATGATACAGTGCTTTACTTTTTTTTTTAATACAGCAAACTAAGAGAGGGGATTTCCATACCTCTTGGAAGTGTGGGAGGCCCCTCACATGCATACGAAAAGCATAATGCATACATATCCTTTCGAGTTATAGTTTATATACCATACAGATCAAGAAAACTATTAATGCGAATAGATAGATAAATATGTAAACAAACAAACGAATGACGAAAGAGATAAACAGATCAATAAGTAATTAAATCAGTAGATAATCCACACTGTGCATACAGATTGCATGAGATGTGTTTTGCTTTGTTAGTTTCGTTATGTTCCTGATTTTGTTTCGGGGGTAGTTTGTTTTGGAGAGCTTCAACTTCCACTCCCCCCCCCCCCCCCCAGTCCCCACATTATTTGTGTGTGTGGGGGGGGGGGGGGGGGCGCGGGGGGTCTCCCTTTTTTAAGTAGGGTCACTGCCCTCATACTTTCCCCACTCGTCTTCTTAATTTAATCGGAAATGAAATGAGGCAGGGAACAGTAAACGATAAACAGTAAACAAGTTGGGTATTTTTTGCTCCCATAAGAAAACCTAACACAGAGTAACTTGTATTCAAGACCGGCACAGCCTTTTAAACTTGAATAAAGTCAGACAAATACATAGACGAACAATCTAATAGTGGGGGAAAAAACATGCGCAGGCCAACAACTGAACTATCTTCATAGTAATGACTTGGCAAAGATTTGGACTTAAGGAGGGGGAGGGGGGAGGGGCGGAATTTGAAGATGGAGAAACTGGGAACATGAAATTAAGAAAATATGTTACAGATATGAAAACTCTTCACTAGCTGCATAAGGGAACCATCGCAATCCCTTTTGAAGGCAGATATATTTGTATTGCCTGCTCCGAGGCCTTTCGTCCGCTTCTCCATCTTCAAATTCCCCCCCTCCTGAAGTCCAAATCTTTGCCAAGTCATTACTATGAAGATAGTTCAGTTGTTGGCCTGCGCATGTTTTTTCCCCCACTATTAGATTGTTCGTCTATGTATTTGTCTGACTTTATTCAAGTTTAAAAGGCTGTGCCGGTCTTGAATACAAGTTACTCTGTGTTAGGTTTTCTTATGGGAGCAAAAAATACCCAACTTGTTTACTGTTTTTCTTAATTTAAACAAGTAAAGAGGGGGGAGGGGGGGGGGGAGTGGGCATTGTGTGCTGATAACTATATATGGGGATTTAAAACGATAGATGATCTAAGAAGAAACAGTGTAAACGGCAGACGTATATGGAACTGCTGATTTTCAGAGATTTCCAAGACCAAGGCATGAGAAACTTGAGAAGAAAGTGGTTGTTGTAGCTGCCCGTGAATATAGATTAATGAAAATGGCATCTTCTGTCTGGGAGTCTTGTTTTATAATTTATCCCCCCCCACCCCCACCCCATTGAACAGATAAGGGGGTATTGAAGGGGCACATGTTCGAGGAGAGCCGGGGTGGGGGAAAGGTGGAGATGTGAAAGGAAGAAGATCGGTCGTCTTCAGAGCAGAAATCCCAACCCCCAACCCTACTACACGTCTTCTAAGCTCCTTCCCTGATGGAATGTTAGGGCCTTTAACTCCTTAGCCTATATGTATTCTGAGGGCGTCTGACCACATCCAGGTCATTACTCCTGCCAGGACGTCTTTCAGCTACTGCCTTTTCTTTTCAACTGCCTCAAATGATACCAACCTGCACCTTTTGGATAGTCACGCGCATGACCAAATCCGGCTGTGACGAACGTGTTCACTGTCTAGCTATCGGACTCTTGTTTAAGTTGAGAAAGTTAAGCTTTATCAAGCTTACTTCTGTTCCTCCTGCGGACCAGATCCAGCTGGTACTCTGCTCTGCTGCTTCTGCCACTGGCGGTGCTTTGAGCTCTGGTCCCTCCCCCCCCCCCCCCCCCCCCCCCCCCCGGGACTCAGGAACTGGGAGTTTTATGAGGTAATAGGCATACGTGCCCAACACGTTTACTCTTAGCTCCAACCTCGACGAGGTTCTTGGCTCCAGTTCAGAGTCAGTTTCCTTCAAGCGACTGGTTAGACTAGTATACTTGAAATTCTTGTAATGTGTGCTTCCTCCAAGGAGCTCTGCTTTCGTATGGCACACTGAGTTCGGTGTCTTGTAAATGGTTGCTTCCTTCATATAGTTCTGCTTCATGTCTCTGGCACAGCTTCAACCAGCATCCTTTGTTATAAATGAACGTTAGGTATGTACCCTATCTGGCCTCATACCATATTCTTGCTGGCGAGTTCTTGATGTTTTCTTCCATCCTGGATTGCCTTCTGTGTACTCTCAGAGATCCACTTCATTCGATCAATGCCATCTCCATGCTCCGGATGTCCTGCCGTGTAGTATGTTGTTGCTGACGCTTCTGGTGTCATGCTTATTCCTCTGACAGTACTGATCGCATGCAGGGTGGGTCGAAGAGGGAAATATAAGTGCATTTAAAAACTGTTAAGTGTGTATCTTTTAATGATATGAGAATTTGGGGTGAACAGAGAAATATAGGCACATTTTTTTATGACTGTATGTGTATATCTTTTAACGATCTGAGGCTGTTTTGTTTTGCTTTGTTCAGTGAGAAAAGATTGAGTAGGGGAAATGCATTGAATGAAATCGGTTCATAATGCATGTGAACAGAAGTCTGCAGAATTTCTAGGCATTAATGTGTTCTGTCAACAATGCCGCATGAAGACGAATCACAAAATTCAGTTTCAGCGAGTATTACTTAAAAATTGGGAGAAGGGTGAAAGATGGGATAGGTGTTTATGGCTTTATCATATGTGTAAGCGCCTAAGCACATGTATGTATATTTGTGTGTGTTAGCCTGTGTGTGCATACTGCCATTTGGAGTATGTTGAGCTTGGTTGTGCTAATGGCCAGGGGTCAGACTTTGTAACTGCTTCAAAGTCCAGGGCTAACTACTACCCAAGATTACCACGTTGTAGGATTTTTTTTTCCACTGTCATAAGTCTATTAGATGTCGATAGAAGAATTAGGGTGGATGGTGTATGGGTTAAAGTGAGCTAACCAGATTACGAGCGATATCTTTTCATCATTTTAGGCTAGCAACAGATCGATTTAGAGTTGTGGTAGACATGTATGGGTATTAAAATGAGAGAAGGGTTGAAAATGAAAACATGCGTGTCTTTGACGGGCTACATTGCACCAACTGCTGTCGCCCTTTTGTTGTTCTTGTCGTTTTGCGGTACCAGCATTCAAACCTGCGCCCCCCCCCCCCTTCCCGCCTTCATGGCCAAGGGCCTCAAGACTAAGTCGCCTTATGATCAATGACTTACCTACCTGTCGGACATCTGTTGTATGCTGGGAAATGTAAATTTTATGGAGTTCAATCAAGTTTTCTTCCTCCTCGATCAAACCCAAGGGCCAACTGCTGCCTTCACCCCCTCCCCGCCTTCATGGTCAAAGGCCTCAAGACCAAGTCGCCTTATAATATGACTCATGGAGTTCGCTCAAGTTTTGTTCTTCCTCGACCAAATCCAAGGGCCAACCTGTGACCCCTCCCCTCCCCGCCTTCATGGTCGAGGGCCTCAAGACCAAGTCGCCTTATGATCAATGACTTACCTACCTAACTGTCAGACATCTGTTGTATGCTGGGAAATGTAAACCTCGTGGGGTTCACTCAAGTTTTCTTCCTCCTTGACCAAACCCAACTGGAACCCAGCTGCTTATGCCATTGCCTTTAGGGCTCTGGTCTTCTTCTCCACTGAAACAAAGAGCTGTTTCATAAGATCGTAGGCAGATACGCCCACAACCCTACACGCTCCAAAATTTTATGGTGAAGATTTTGACTTGGACGCCAGATTCCCCCAAGCCACTGGCAAGACTGGCGTACTTCTCAACCTGATAGATGTCCTCCATTCTACTTTCATGTGACATCTTGAATTGTGCAGAATCGTTCCTTACGATGAAATGAAATGGCGTACTATGTCTGATCACATGGCACTCAGAAATAATTCCAGGCTGTATCCCCCGTCCACTCCACTCATGTTGGATTGTCGACGAATCTGTGTAGCCTACTAAACTGTATATTTTGCTTCCATGCTCCAAATGTCACACCTGTTTCAGACCGTGATTTGGGGCCGGAATAGCTCAGTTGGTAGAGCGCCGGACTCGTAATCCAAGGGTTGCAGGTTCGAAACTCCGCCAGCCGTTTCGGTACAGGGGGATTTTTCCCTCTAAGTTAACATCGGCTCTGACTCCATTTCCCATACAGTCCTTCGAATGAGACTATAAACCGAGGTTCCGTGTGTGAACGCACGCATAACATCTTGCACACACGTGAAATCCCATCGCCAACTTTCGGAAGAGAAGGCCAGTTTGGCTGTTGGTATGGATGACACGTTGCATATAGCATGCACCTTCCCGAAGATGGAGTATGGCTGCCTTAATGGCCTGATAGAAAAAGGTCATACACACAAAACTCCACTCCCTTTGTTGCGCAGATGGGATTAATACCTGCCTGTCTACACAGGTAGTGTCCGCAGGAGTATCAGCCTGCGTACACAGAAGAAGAAGACCGTGATTTGTTTCCTCCTGCCGTGTTTAACATTATTGTTGGAGTTTCTGCTGCAGTATTACTTATTTCGGCAGTACTAATCACATATTCTGCAGTCATTTTAAGCACTTGATCGTGTACTCCATATGTAAGTTCTTCGGCTTTACATGAGCTCGGGACATGCGCCCCTGTTTGCCCTGGCAAAGTACATACTCATCTGCTTTCTCCCACTTCACCAGGCTTGCATTCGAGGACAGGGGGGTCGCATGCCACAAGGAGCCACATGCCAGCTGAGACTTCTTTGGAGTCTACTTTCCAAAAGTCCTTTGTCCATGGCGATCTTGCTCGACTGCCTTCTGGATTATTTGGGTATCTTCTTCTTTCTCCAACTCCTGCGCTGCTGTATTTCTCTTTGCTTACCATTTTGCTTTTGACCATCATTTTATTTTATGTTGAACCCAGTCCCTGACCACTATTTCTCGTGTTCCTCTATGCTCTACCCTTTGTTTTTGACAACCATTTGATTTATGTTGAATCCAGCCCAGTCAATGTGAATAGTTTTTTGTTTTGTTGTTGTTGTTGTTGTTGTTGTTGTTGTTTTTTCTTTACAAAATAGACAAGTACCAAGCTATTCCGTTTGGGTGACTGGGACTTCTAAGATCCGGCTAGGAATTTTCAATGTTCTTTTAAAATATGTTTTTAACTCGTCCTGTATGGAGGACTTGAAGTTTTAGGGTCCTGCCGCTATTCTTACAAACTATATGTTCATACAATGAATAACGAAATTGTTCTGCATGGGCAACTGAGACTTCCATGCTTCTGTTGCCGTTCTTTCAACATGTTTATTACGGAATTGCTGAGGAACTGGATCTGCTGCTGTTTCGCGCTGACCTCTCAACAATATTCTGCAACTGACAAAGAGATAAGGCTGGATTATTGTGTTCATCAGGACTGTTTTGTCATGAACTTGTCAGTCTGAAAAATGCCTGGACCGACATCTGAATCACTTAACGTGGAGAAATATTTTCTTTGTCCTTGCTGCTGATCTTGAAGACTCTGATACTGAAAGTCATGGAGCATGGCAGAGCCACATCCTTGATCTTTTCATCTGTAGTCTATACTTTGATGAATCTTACAGATCAATGTTGATTCTGCTCCAGTATCTCGATGTCCCCTTTACGCCGAGTGTTCTTGATACAATGTTATTCTGAGCATGGTTCTGGTTATGCTTTGCCACCATAGTTCCTTATACTGGGTTTGGGTTGATCGTAACCTGAACTGGGTATGGGTTGAACATCGGTTGATCGTCACCTGAATCTGGGAATGGGTTGAACGCTAGTTGATCATTACGTAAACCCGAGTTTGGGTTGGACATTGGTTGATCATTATCTGCGCCTGGGGATGGGTTGATCGTCACCAAAACCTGAGAGTATGTTTAAAATTA
Source organism: Conus canariensis (assembly GCA_033310375.1). Lineage (NCBI taxonomy): Eukaryota > Metazoa > Mollusca > Gastropoda > Neogastropoda > Conidae > Conus > Conus canariensis. The sequence continues at coordinate 32,984,749 of CM065737.1, read as the reverse complement.
ATTGATCATCACCTTAAGTAGAGTTTGGGTTAAACATTGCCTGAGAGTACGTTTAAAATTAATTGATCATCACCTTAAGTAGGGCTTGGGTTGAACATTGGTTAATCATCACCTAAACTTGGGTGTGGGTTGAACATTGGTTATCGTCACCTGAACTTGGGTGTGGGTTGAACATTGGTTGATCGTCACCTGAACTTGGGTGTGGGTTGAACATTGGTTGATCGTCACCTAAACTTGGGTGTGGGTTGAACATTGGTTGATCGTCACCTAAACTTGGATGCGAGTTGAACATTGGTTAATTGTCACCTGAACTTGGGTGTGGGTTGAACATTTACCTAAACCTGGGAGTAGGTTTAACATTGGTTGATCATCACCTAAATCTGGGTGTGGGTTCGACATTGGTGGATCATTATCAAAGCCTGGGTGTGGAATGAACATCGGTTAATCGTCACCTGAACCCAGATATGGGTTAAACATTGGTTAGTTGCCATCAAGGCCCGAGTGTGGGGTGAGCATTTGTTGATCATCACCAAAACCTGTGTTTGGGTTGAACATTAATTGATCATTATCAAAGCCTGGGTGTGGGTTGAACATTAGTTGATCGTTATCAAAGTCTGAGTGTAGGTTGAACATTGGCTGATCGTTATCAAAGCCTGGGTGTAGGTTGAACATTGGCCGATCGTTATCAAAGCCTGGGTGTAGGCTGAACATTGGCTGATCGTTATCAAAGCCTGGGTGTAGGTTGAACATTGGCCGATCGTTGTCAAAGCCTGGGTGTAGGTTGAGCATTGGCTGATCATTATCAAAGCCTGGGTGTAGGTTGAACATTGGCTGATCGTTATCAAAGCCTCAGCTTACGTTAAACATTGCCTGATCGTTATCAAAGCCAGCGTGTAGGTTTAACATTGGTTAATCATCATCTGCAAAGCCTGAGTATAGTCTGAACATTGGCTACTCATCATCAAAGCCTGGCTGTGGGTTGAACATCCTTCACTTAAGCCTGTATGTGAGCAGGACATTGGTCGATTGTCATCCTGCTTACATATGACATCGCATAAAAGGATATTGCTGGACTATCAGTTTTGCAGTTTGGTCAGCCAAAGACGTAGAGAGGAGAGGATCAATACCTCGACTTGCTTTCCTACTAATCCTTTTTGTTGGGAGTCCTGTTCGCTTGTGCAGACCACTAACCACTTCAGGGTACCACTCTATTGAATAGGCTGTCCTCTCAAGTATCATTGTGTGCTCGCTTCTTGTCCGCTAGTCTGCGAGATGGGCCTACTGCCATCATGTAGCCTTTGCCCACATGCAAAACAATGTATGTGCTTCCAGCTTAAAGTTTGATACTTTCAGCTGTGAAGTGTGGTGGAAACACAGCTAACGCGTGAATAGGAGGCAGATACAGAGTCAATCAGAACAACAGGAAGAGGTTGTTGCCTTCAACATGCCTACTGGAAAGTCGATGATATTGATCCTGTCTTCTCCATGTCTTTGGACTAGCTTGTACACGATTCGAATTGAGAACATAATCCTTCGACACTGAGACAAGGACACAACATCAAGGAAATCATTTCAACTTTTTCCCCCTCTGTCATGTTTGTTAAGCAAAAATAGGGCTGACCTGCATGAACTGAGACTGAACAAAATTACTATTTGATCTTCTTCGTTCATGGTGTCAGTTCAGCCTGAGAGACGAATGTAGTCGTGGCTGCCAGTTTGGTTTGGATCACTTGGGAGTTGACGTTTACATTTGTTTCTGGCAGTGATCAGGGGAGACATGTCTGGAGTATAATATTATCATGCTCAGTTGTTTAGACTACAATCACGAGGTGGGTGGAAGAGCGAACTTCAGCTTCTAGATGTAGACATTCAGACGGCGGTGAGCTGTCCTTAATCTCATGATCACAGCCTGCAGTCATCGTTTCTAGGTGGTCTGTGTTCTTTGTGACAGGTGGTCATACAGCTGCCTTCAAAAGGATTTTCTTCTCTGTGAAGCCAAGGCTGTTGTGCGGTTGTTTCTCTCCTGCTCCTTTATTTTGCGAGCTGATCTGCTGCTTCGTTGCCTAGGATCATACAGTAGGCAGGGACCTACAGCAAGATTACCTGTCATTTTGCAACCTCCAGGAGTTTCTGAAGGCAGTTTGCTTACTGCAAGTGGTCCAAAGATAAACAATGCATCAGAGGAAGATGACTTGAATGCTGCTGCTCTGCAAGTCAAAAACATGGAATCAGTATGCTAGACGGCTTGAGAGTCTGAATAATCTAAACGTCTCCCAGAAAACATCATACCGTCAAGGTGCTCCGAATATATGGATGGTGCCTAGTTCTGCTGGGTCCCGTCTGCCACAGTATCAGTTGCTGAATCGTAAGTAAACACAATGATCCAGGCCTGGGAATCTCTCATGCCCGGTATCAGAGTGTGTCTGGCACTGTCACCATGACAATGTAGGGAGCTGTTGAAGAGATGTAAACATTGCTATGGCTTTTGTTCCATGGCTGTAGCAAGACAGAAGCGCTAACATGGGCATATTGGTTTGACGTAATCTGGCAATCTTTTTCTTTCGTGGGTAAAGCTGCTGCGTTTAATTTAGGTCAGCTGATCCATTCTTTCATTGGATGCTGGGATAGGCAGTCTGTGCCTGAACCTGGCATTGCTTGTCATAGGAGGAGAATGTACTTCAGCAGGTTCTTACATTGTGTTATTTGGTGTGGATTGCATGGATTTCGTAAAGATGTGGTAAAGCAGAGAGCTTAGTTTTGTATTCGGTCATGGGACTGTGGGCGACATCATACTGATTTAGGGAAGGCTGTAGAGCAATACTGGAAGGGATGGGAGGTGGGTTTGGGTGTGAGGGGGTTTCCCATTTCCTGTTCCACTCAACTGAGTTTTTGCTTTCTGGCTGGCTCCAGATAGTTTTCGAAGAATAACAGGTTTTCTCCTGGCTGTCATTTTGAATGTGGGATTTCGATGTTTGTTACTTACAGAAGATGAATCCAAGATAGGTGACCACTTCCTCATTTTCAAAGCAAAGTAACCGAGAGAGACTATAACTATGCTTTTTTCTTGTTGTTTTGATGATAAGATAAAGTGTTTTGTTGAAGATTTATCTTTGCTAATGGTTACACTCCACTCAACTGCCCATGCCATCAGCATGTCACCACTTGTTGCAATTTGAATGTGTAAAAGGCAGTATCTTCTTTGAGCAACTACTCAGGATCATCAACAGAGAATATTGTGAATATACCTCCTGGTAGAACTTTGACTAGATCACCTATGCAAATCAGGATAGAGTGGATAAGAGAACTACTTTTGAAATGCCATGTTGTGGTTGTACATTTTCGCCTCTCCATCCACTGCCTGCGACTCCTTCTCTACAGTAATAGAGGAGGGATCTTACCCATGGCAGCATGCTGCTTGTGCCACAACTCTGTAGTTTCATAAGGAGGCAATCAATCCTCACTTCATCAACAGCTTTTTGTATACCAAACAGGGTGACAAAGACATCTGTTACTGAATGCATCTTCAGTTTCTTGAGGAAAACTGAGCGGCTTGACCTTAAATTTGAGCGCTTCTCACTTGTCTGTGGCCAGCCTGGTCAAGAACCAAATCATTTTCAGTCTTGAGATCCCACAGCAGGAACTAGCTGAACCCTCTGACCTTGGTATTTTCCAATGGAAAAATTCATTTTGAAGTGTTTTGTTCTGCAATATGTCATTATTCCCATTAGGCATGGAAAATCTTCAACTTGAAAAACAGATGGATTTTGTTTAATCTTGCCTGCTTTTTCCTTTTTTTTTTAATCTGTCATATCTTCTGTGCCACCTCAATGGAATTGCACCAAAGCCGCTGATTTCGCCCCCCTCATCCACAGCCACATTCAGTCCCATCCCACTACAACCCTAGCAATCCATGGGAAGAAGTCTGTGTTAAGTCATCATGAAGCAACCCACCAGAGGAGACACTGCACCCCTGCCAGGTCACTTCAGTGGTGTTCAGTGGTGCCTGTTCTGATCCAACATTTACTGGACACCACCCACTGAGTGGCCCACTGACAATAACTGCTTAGCTGCAGAACCAGTGTGAGTGAGCTCTTCCTCTGGAGGACACCAGCACGTTCATCCAATGACAGTCCCCAGGAATTTGCCGATACCAGTGACCCCGACAGAATCAAACCATAGCCATAGGCAAGGACAGGCAATTGAAACTGAGGTCACCATGAAAGCAGGGCATGAAAGACCACAGAGTTTGAGACATTTTTTTTTAATGCTGACTGATGAGGATGATGAAGATGATACTACGGATTTCCATTCTAGTCTAAGAATGCATGACAGAGCTGTGCTCCACGCTTACTTTCATAATATATCCATGTGAAAGCAAGGCTTGAGAGATATGCATCAACTGGGGATGAGAACATTACGTGTGTGACCGTTTTTGATTACCCCGCCACATGGGCAGCCACACTCCGACTTCGGGGGAGAGAGATAAAGACATCTGCAGTATTTGTCAGAAAATTTGGATAAAGACACCTGCAGTCTTGGTCAGAAAATCTGAACAACACTCTCAAAAATACATCCATTGAGTGGATGAAAGTCGATAGTGTCATCCAAGTTGAGCCCCCTAACAAACTCAACTCTGGGTAGGAGCCAGTCTGGGCAGAAAAACCTTAAAAATAAATGGCTCTGATGGACATCGAACCCATGACCTCCCAACCGGGAGTCCGCAGTGCTAATAATTTTGCCATGGTGGTTAGTATTTTTTCGTTTTTCTTCTCCTTTCATCTTTTTTCTCTTTCTGTGTTTATTTCTTTTTCTTTTTTTTAGCATTTCTTTTTCTTTTCTTTTCCTTTTTTCCTCCCTTTTCTTTTTTTTTCAAATTTTTTTTACAACATTTCTCTTGGCTTTCTACTCTTATAATTTGTGATACATCACAATGACCTCCTGTCTAGCAGAGGCTTATGTACTTTCTAAGATGGATGATGATGAGCCTTATTTTCACTGTGTCACCATTAAGTTGAAGCACAACCAAAACATGCATGTGCAACTGTTAAATACACAGCTGACAAACACTCTGTATGCAGCCACAGGAACGGAAATAACCGATGTTCCTTATAAATTCATCCATTGTAAAACATTGTTTTGAGGCAATATCTACAGTTTTTCCAGTGAGAAGATGCTCTGTTCACAGAAAGCTCAGTGATTTATTGACAAAGCTTGTCTCTTTCTGCAGATCATCTTCTCTTATGGGCAAAAATGTGAATATTGCTGTTCATGACAGACTAAACTTCATTCATAAATGCAAAACTTTTCAGAGCAAATTAACACATAAAGCGGCACAAAAATGTGCAAACAAAAGGCAGTCATATATATATTTATATATATATATATATGGAAACCATGTCCTTGCACTCATCAGTACACAAATTATAGTAAAATGTGGGCATAAACTTATTCTTGAGGCATTTATTATCAAATAAAAACACCCAAACAAAAATCCCACACAGATACAAACAGCCAATAGCTGTGACAGCTATTGGTTTAATTCCATCCTGACCCATTCAAATAAAAATATTAATCATACAGCCTCCAACTTTCACTGTTTGAACAAAGTATTATTCACTACAGGAAGGCTTCTCTCAATTACAGAGTCTCTTGCATCAAACATTCTTAAGCCATTTTTTTCTTTTCACCAAATCTCCTTGGAAAAGAAAATGACACTGTAGTGTAAATGATTTTGTGGATAATCACATGTGTCCTTGGTTCATAAAGCAATGTCAGTGTAGAGATAGATGCCTTTTAATAGCTCACACATTTGTAACCTTTATGATTTCCATGTTGGCAAGGAAATAAACACAACGCTTCTTCCATATAAAAACTTCCCAAACTGGAAAGGCTGTAATACAGATCCCATTTTTTTTCAGAACAACAAATGCATACAGGGATTAATCTCCTGGGCACTAATGCAACAACAAAATTTGAGAAAAAACATTCAAAAAACAAGTATACAGAAAAGGACTGACAATTACACAAGACTTCCCGCAGACAAGAGCAGAACAAAGACACTGGAGAAAACGAAGCAAAACACAACAAATGATCAGAATCCTATGGCACACACACACATACACACACACAGACACACACACTCCTACGTCTCTTTGCATAACCTTTCCAAGTCATAAAGCGGCACTAACACAAGTGCCTAGACCAAAACAGGTCATCATTATCTCCACTTTGTGGATAGAAAACACCCGTTCGTACCCCTACAGGCCCCATCTTTCTCATTCTCTGCCATCCCCCATCTGCTCACACATTGGCAACCAGACTACTACACACTTCTTCCACCTTTATATTAAAAAAAATCTTCACGCTGGGGCTATACAGCATAGAGGCGCATCCTCTGGTTGGTGGGTAGGGGATCCCTCAAGCTTTGCACTTGGAGGGTGCACTGGATAATACAGAAGGTGCTGTGAACCAACATAGCCTAAGAGAAGGAAAACTTGGAGTCCAAACCCGCACTGTCTGGTGTATGTTAACCCAGTATTAACAGGGTAACCAGACAACCATGAGCTGCTCTGAAGTCGGAATGAGTCAGCTGAGGCCAGCATGCAGACCTGCAGAGTCACAAGCACAGGGGAAGACCAGACAATATGTCTCATCCATTATGGCCATGCAGACTGAGATTCGACGGTATGGTGCTTGTCCCATGGTTCTCCAGGTGGAGACAGCGCCAGGCCTTCAGCCTCAAAGGGGCCCAACCACAGCAACTGCATATATGCACACCTTTCATCCCATCAAATCCTCTCTCATTTGCTTGGGACGATGGCCTCTAGTATGTTCAGCTGCAGCACGCCTGGATTTCTGGTCTGTGACAGAGACAAGGCTGATGCCTACTAGTATTCATGACAAGCTGCAGAGAAGTGTGAAGTTGCTCCTGAACACTATTCATTTCAACTTGACACTGATCTCCTCGAGTTATCTGCGAATATGAGCAGGAAAAAAAAATCCCAAGGACACAGACAACAAAGCAAACCGAAAATGTACTGGTTACAAAATCTGATGAACACAGAAATTTGAGAACACAAATGGGTGGGAGGGTTAGAGTTTAAATGGATGAAACAAAAAATGTGTATGAACACTTACTGACGGCAGTTTTCTTGCTTTCAAGCATACCTCTGGAACCTATCAGAGATGTTTCAATGACAGATAAACATTCCCCTGACCCTTACATCCTTCTCCCCTCCCCTTAACATCAACCCCAACTTCCATGTACACTCAAAAGCTCCAGCAAGAAGTAATAATATTTCCACTCAGATCTAATTAATCTCACATTGGAAAGAATGGTTTGGATGGGAGGGGAGGAGGGTTGGGAGGGGGGAGATAACACTGACTGTGCCCTTGCTTTCATTCTACCGTAGACAATGAGCAAAGCATAACAATTCCTTTTTCCAAAGGCACTGGACATTCTTCAAGACTACCCTAAACTTGTCCTCCCCACCTCCCTCCCTTCCAATGGCAATAAAAAGCACACAGCAGCACCTCTACTGCAACCGTGCCAGATAAGCGGAAAAGCCAGCCTCCTGGTAGCGCTTTGCCATGGCAACAGGATCCTCCGCCTTGGTGATCCCCCGCCCCACAATCAGGATGTCGGAGCCTCTCTTGGTGATGACCTCTTCAGGGGTCAGATAACGCTGACCCAAGCTGTCCACACCTTCCTCCAGTTGTACCCCTGCAGGACACAAGACAGGGAAGATCAGAAATGATGCCCGACTGAAAATATAGTCCAAGCTGGATATGCTGAATTCCAGGGATTGGAAAAAGACATAACCAGTTCTGTATAATTGAACTTTCATTTCACAATAGGTCACTGGCAAGAACCCAGCATTGCCTCTATACAATAGGCTCTGATCACGAGCAATTTTCGATTGGCTTTGGTATATATACCTGTGGGCTTTACAGACAAGAACTGTAAACATGGGCTATAGCTTTGGATGAAAAGGAAGGGAGCTGTACAGTGAAGCTATATAGATGAGGTCTACATGTCTGGTAGGAGTTATATACATATGGGCTACATGCCTTGTGATAGCTGTCTTTAAGTGTAGGCTACATGTCCTGTATTAGTCACATAAAATGGGCCATACAGACGGTGCTAGTTATAAACAAATATGGGCTTCATGCTCGGCGATGGTTGCATATCTGTGGGCTACATGTCTGGTGACAGCTACATAAAATACATATTTGGTGGGGGCTTCATCAATAAATCTTACTTAACCTATGACGGATCAGTAAATATGACTTGGAATGGTGAAAAATTGATACAGAGTAAATGTAGGTGCAGTGACAGAAGTATAGACAAGGATTCATAAATTCAAGCTGTTTATAGTCCAGCCGACTGCGAAGGGCCATTTCAAGGCTGTTGACTAAAACATTCATAGATTTTCACGTCTCTTCATCAACTGATGCCATAAGAACACAAATAAGCAATTACAAAACAAATGCCCAACACCACTAAGGAAATCTCTGAAAGCAATGCAATGCACAACTACTAAGGATAGGATGCGCGTGCACACGCGCGCGCACACACACACATACACACAACGCACACACAACCACAACACACACATACACTCTCTTTCTCTCACTCACTCACAAACACACACACACACACACACACACACACACACAGAGACTCACTGTCAAAAGGCAACTGCCAAAAAAAAAGCATATAAAGAATATCAAGTCTGTTCACCTGGAGTCATATGAAGGAATGCAGGGTCAGGGGTCAACTTGGACTGACAAATAAACCCGATGACAAAGTCTTTGTGCTCCTCCGCCATTTTCACAGTGGCTGTGGAAACAAATCACATATCCACATTAAACCACATAACAGTCTCGCACTACATTCCACATCCACATCAGAACTTTCCTTTTGTCTTTATTTCTTGGCTAGAAACATGGAGATTCACACCCAAGCGATTTCTGTGAATGCGGACATTTTTAAGTGAATGCGGACATTTTTAAGTGAATGTGGACATTTTTAAGTGAATGTGGACATTTTTAATCCCAACGTTCAGGTAGCCACATCCTGTTTTCAGGGATTACATGTACACGTGACACCACTGTGCATCTGTTTTAATTTCTTGTCATCCACCCTACTGGCACACGATGGCTTACTCCTCCAAAAGGTAGGATTTAATACGCAGGCAAAATGGTTTAATATGCAAGCATTCACACAGAGAACCTCAGTTTAAAGTCTCACCATAAGGACTAGGAAAGAACTAAAGTCTACACAGACGTTAGCTCCAAAGATAAATCTCTTGCAACCTGGATGTCTTGAGCAAGATTCAAACCATGGACCTTGGGACAAGAGCCAGACACTTTACCCACAAGGCCAACCAGGCCACAAACCACAATGCAACATTACTTTGTACACCATCTGAAGAAAACTATATATCGTAAGAGATGACAAGACTAACTTATCAAACTTAATTCTCACATCTTTTATCCTCACCAAAATTAAACCAAAACCAAAAAAACCCCACCTTCAACAAGGTTTTTTTTCAATACAGTTAACATTCAACATTCGATAAAGCTTGTTCGTTAGAGGATGACCCTTCAGTTCATGAACCAAGGTCACATAATTATGCAATCTCAGCGATTTTTCTCTTTATTCTTGAGTGCACGGGTTTAAGTTCTCTACCCAAGATTGTTGTGTGTGTTTTTTTTAATATTCACATTCAAAGACCCTCAGACAACATTTGGTGAAATCTTCGACAGTCTGAGTGCTATAACTGATTTAACAGGCTGTTCAAAACACTTCCAGGCTCGTCAGGCTTCACGATCTACAATCTATCCCAGTCAGGCACCACCTAGCAATAGTTGGCACATGTTTTACTCTTTGACAAAATATCATCCAACTAAGAAATGCTCTACAGGTGATGGTAACACGTTCTGTGTGAACAAGGTCATAAACGGTAAAGATCTATAAGGGCAAAGAGGGGATCATCTTTAAGACTGCGGTCTTGTTATGCAAACTACAAATTTGTTCAGCCTTCATTGACTGTCCACAAGGTATCAGTGTCCATCCACTTATGATATCCTATGTTTTCTTCCACTATGGATGCTGTCCCATCTTGTATCACTGCCAGTACTCCTGCTTGTCTCTCACTCTCCCTCCACAACCACACCCAGGATATCACTTTTGGTTCACTGTGCCCAGTGCCACCACTGACACAGAGCTGTCAATGTCAGAGGACAATTACACTGCTACCGAGTGACTTCAGTGGTACAAGATCACATTTTAATCATTATCTTTACTGTGATAATTGGGCCCAAAGTCAAACGGTTAAAGCTTTTGCCTGCAGAACTGTGAGAAGTTTGTGAGTTCCATCCCCTCCTGCTGTTAAATTCACATGGCTTGAAAAAAACACTGCAGTAAACTGGTACTCACTCCAGGTCAGGGGGGTTAATGTGGCGGAAGAAGAGGGATTGGATTTGTCTCCCATCACGCTGTGCCCCAAACATGGTGCACCTCCTACAGCTTACTGTCCCTAGGGCCATTAGTCTATGATGACTTCAACCTTAACTTTGAAACTGATCTTAACTTTGCTCTATCAAAAAGAACTATAGAGGAAAAATATCCACAACTTGAACACACAAAAAAGACACTACACAGATTTACCCTAGCGCTCCTCACCTTTGACATAATCTGGTGAAGCCAGACTACCTGCAGAACTCATTTCTGCAATCAGAAGGCAAGCTCTTCCCTTGGGCTGACCGACCTGCATGCACACATACACGCATTGACCTTAGAAATCAGTTCAAAGGTCAGCATGCACAACATACTCACATGGGTCCTATTAAGAACTTAAGCAATCCATACACAAACCCTAATGCCATTGGGCTAGCCAATGTCCACATACATACAGCCAAAGAAATAAAGAAATTGTCCTCTCCTCTTCCTCCCCCCCCCCCCCCCCTCCCCATTTAGCATTCATAACACAGATTCTTCCCTGTCTTGGGTTGACAGACCATCCCTCTCCTGACAAATTCACTCCTGAACAGGAGTCACAGTACATCCCCCTCTCACCAGCAACCCCTCCTCCTACCCCTAAACAAATGCTAAGTCACAGACTGTACTTCTTCATTTGAGAAGGTTGAATTGTACCAGCTGTCTTTTTCTTTTTTTTTTTTTTTTTTTTTCTTTTATAGGACATTTCATCTTTCTTGCCTCCTCTCCCCTCTCCCTACCCCCTTCTTCTAGCACTCACTCTCCATACCACTCTCACACCCAAGACTGCCCAGTCACGGCCCAAGTACCACAGTCCACAGGGAGTAACCAATATCAGGTTACCAAGAGGCAACCTACCAGAGGAGACACTGCTAAGCCACTGAATCACAGGTGGCGTCTGAGGACAGCTGTTCACATCCAACATATGCAGGGCACCACTTACACAGCACCCTACTGGTTACAATACCTATTTAGTTGCACAGCTAGCATGAGTGAGCCCCACTCCTGAGGAACCAACACATCTATTCAGTGGAAGTTCCCACAGACACCTGTATGTACACAAAATCAAAACTGAGGTAACTAAGATACTTTGTCAACCAGGAAGCTTCATTTTGTTGTCAAAGAACTTTTTTCCGTTACCTTTGCTGTTCTTGTTTTTAACTGCCATGTAGGATGCCCAGTCCATTATTGACAATCTCATGTTAAAAGCTAACTGGGACAGACAAAATTTTCACATTACACCACAACTGCATGCCTGTCTCATAAATCCTGGGCAGCTGCTGAATTCATAGAGGCAAGTGATTTTTTTCCCCAGAGTTTCCTGTCCGGGAATTCATGAACGAGTCATTACTGATGCCTGCAATTCCTTTCAGACCCAAACTTGCCCATTCTTGACACGCTCTTTAACAGTACGACCCCTGGTCTACCTCTCCATGACCCGAGTGACCTGACCTGTTTGAGTGCCTGAACAACCCCAGGCCCAGGCAAGGTGTGGGCGTTGACAATATGTGCCCAGTCGCTGATGTGGTACACTCCCCGTTCGTACTGCAGGGACACCGTGTTGCCGATGTCAGCAAACTTCCTGCAACAGTCGGTGTCACGGTCAGTCTGTTAACTGCCAGGAACACAACTCATCTTCTACACAGTTACAATGACCTTTCATTCACTCTCCACACATTACAGGGTTCGCTTTTGCCGGTAATCGCAATGCTCTTACCAGCTGAAATCATGAAATAACGACAAAAATATTGGCCGACTGTATTTTGTTCCGACTGGATGTTGGCAATGGGAAAAGTGGACTGTAGCAGTCGTTAACACCTGACTTTTACCGATTTTTATGACCAGGCTACAGGTTTGGTTTGACCAGTTTGTTTTCATTAGAGCTTTCCACACTTGTTCAAATTACAAAAAAAAAGCCAAAGCTATCACTTACATTATCCACTCTCTCCCTATACCAGTATCGATTAGTGTGTGCACACACCCTAAAACATCTGCACATTTTTAATGGCAGACAAGAGTGTGATGATTTAATGTCCTGTAAACAAGTGAAGACAAGGAAATGCATGTACCTCCTTCCCAATCACACCTACACATACTCTTTCTTCATGTATGTCTCTTACACATACACAAACACACTCTCCCTCTCTAACATATATGCACACATACATACACACCTTTCTCTCAATCTGTCACAATGCTCCTGCCCTCTCCCATATTCATTTGTCACATAAAATCAATTTCTGTGAAGAAACATACAACTGATGAATACATGCACTCACTCAATCACACACACACACACACACACGCACCACACACACTCTCTCTCTCTATTAAAAAACACACACACACACCGCATTCACAATACATAACACACACACACATGTAGGCATACTACCCTACTACCTCTCCAAGATCCCAGGAAAACAAAGGTCAAAGACCTCCAGGGGGCTGAACCCACCAAATGTCCACTGACTTGTGAGGTGGAGAGGAGACAGAAGTTAGGGTTTGTAAAAGGAGGCAATAACAACCCATTCTACGGTTGCTTTTCTTTAAAACCTTGATTTTCTGCAATTAGTTCCTAAGAAACATGTTCAAAACAGATACTTTAGTTCCAGCAAAAAAAATGTTCAAAACAGATACTTTAGTTCCAGCAAAAAATGTTCAAAATAGATCATTTAGTTCCAGCAAAGAACAATCTGTTTACAAAAATCATGACGGTGTTGACTATATTTCTCTTCACACACAAACCCTGGAATTTCTGTTCAGCAAAAAATACACAACAAAACTGTAAATACACCTTAACACTGGAGAGTTCGCATCCCTAGCACACACATCCAGTGATACAATACAAATCACATTCACAAACACACAAATGGTGCACACCAACCTGTCTTCAAAGATAAGGAAGTTGCAGGTGTCTGCAAGCTGAGCGAGACGTGCAGCAAAATCTGGTGTATAGTTTTCCACTATGTCAACATGCGTCTTCACAGCACACACACATGGTGCTACCCTCTCAACCAACTGCACACACAAGCATTCTCATTGCTACACACAACAACAAAACATTACTCACCTTTCTCTTTCTCTAGATATACATCTATCTATCTATCTATCTATATATATATACATACACACGCACACACATCTATATATATCAATAGTCTTGTTAATATGAACATCAGCGCACTCATCAACACACAAGTCAAAGCACACACCAACACACATAGAATGTATTCATAGGAATAAGTGTATGAACTTATACGTATACATATGTTGAAAATAAAGCAGAATTGACCAGTAACAGTTTGTGCGTGCCTGTGTGAATGCCTCTTTTATCTGTCACATCCAGAAAGAGAAATGGTTGATTCAAATAAATTTGAACTCCCAGCTGATGATTCACAAATTCAATCTCACAGTCGTTACAAAGGTCCTCAACCGATGTGCCCTTTAACTCAAACTAATTCATAAAGATCATTTTCTTCAACAATCAAAATTTCACCTATTCAAGTTTTCTTTGATCAAAAGTTCTAGAAATTGCATAACCAATCACAAGGAATAGATTCTGGAATATTCAAGAGCCAAAGTTACAACAAGCATCAAAAAAATGATCTCATTTCTAGAACCTTGCAGATTTTTCTCCCAATCATCTGTACTGACGTCATAAGGTCAAAAGATCAATTTGCAACTGCGTTCCTGAATCCAAACTTACCTGCAGAAGTTGCTGTGGGTCGGTGAGATCGGCAGACAGGACCAGGTTTGACTTCTTGGTCTCCATCACCTCTAACAGACGTCGAGCCACGGCATTGCTACAAAGGGCAGCACGCTCCCCAAAGGTCAGTTCCTGTTACCCACATTCATATCACTCATTTCAGTTTTGACACAGCTCAGCCAGTCATGCATGGCCTTTCATGGCTGTTATCTGGAAAAAAGGTCACTTCTGTCATGGATGAAAACACAGACGTACATGAAACAGCTTTTGGGACTTCAGGTAAGAAGAGGACCAGAACCCTGAAGGCAATGGCAGAGGCAGTGGAAAAGAGTTCCAGCTGGATCTGGTTGAGGAGGAACAAAAGTGAACTTCATAAGGCTTAAATTTCCCAACTAAGAACAGGTGTCCCGTTAGCAGTGGGGTAAGACATCTGTCAAAAAAAAAAGGCATGCCTTGGGATGCCCACCCATCCAAAAGTTGCGGGTTCAAATCCCCGCAGCAGCAGGAAAACAAACAAAAAAAAAGTTGGCAGCAGAAGGGCACCCGGGAGTCGTGACCTGGATGTGGCCTGGCCCCCTTAGAGTATAAGGAGTTCAGGGCTGAAACACTTGTCTGCAGACCTTCTGCTGTCAAGCTCTCCCTAGAGTTTCTTCCTAATATATATAGAGAAAGAGCTGGAGAGAGAGAGAGAGAGAGAGCTCTAGCATATTATTCATGCTCAACATAGATAGCTACAAAACTGAACAAAGCCCAGTTTTAATCGCCTTGATGGGTATACTACAGTCAAATGATTAGGATGATACCCCCTTCACTGCCTGCCCCCTTCCCATCTAACCCCCTCCTGCCTCTTTCTGTCTCTCTCCATACAAACTGAACAGCAGCAGCAGCATCAGAATAGCTTCCTCTAAGTCCCACCACTGACGGTATAACTTGCATGATCATTGCTCTTATATTTGTAGACTGTTTCTTCTCTACCTCCACCAAGTCAGCTGACTGTACAGCCAGTGTCTACACACACAGCACGTGCTGCAAGCAGGCGAAACTGGCACTGACTGGCTTCTTGTATGTAATCAAATTTGTTTAGATTTCCGCCTGCAGTCACCTCACTTTGCAACTAGTTCCAAATTTTTGTAAAAATAGGAGGGGGGGAGGGGGGGGGGGGGGGGAGGCGTTCAGGTGGGGAAGATGTTTCAAAGTTTCTTCTTCCAAATTTGTTGGATGGGTCAAGGGGAGGAGAGGGTGGCGTTCATTTCGTTTTCACCGGCCATCCCAGCAGAGGCTTCTTCCATGTAGCAACCACCTGATCTTGCATTAAGTACAGTAAAAACAGGTTCTTGTAACATAAATTTCTTTCAATCCTGATCCATCAGCATTCTTTGGCACAAATATATGTTCTCTCGCCATTGTTTGTTTGTTTGTTTTTCAATGTTGAAGGGCATGATGTTGAAGACACAGACACACCTTGATGCAATTCACACACAGAAGTGAATAAGAGTTGTCACTCTTCGGTCAAGGCACCTGCTGTGGTTAAACTGTGCAAGTTCAATACACGCTCAAGAACTTTGTCTCCTGATTAGGGGGGGGGGGGGGGCACCATTTTTTCTTTTCTTTTTTTTTAGTTCGTTGAATTAATCCTATTTCAACCAAACATGTGTACAAAGAACAGGAAAATCCTATGGGTAAACAGGTCTACAATTTTAGATTCTCACTAAAAAAAGAAAAAAAATGTAGAGACTTTTTATTAAAAAAGAAAAACAAGAAACCGAAAAAAAGGGATGATGGTAAAGAAAAAAAAAAGGTAGCAAACTAAGCAACTTTTATCTGTACATCTGCACACACACACACACACACACACACACTGACCCACACACATGACCACTTCTGTACCTTTTTTGTCTTTTTCTGTGGAGAGTGCCCATCTCCTAAGGCCAGGTTGGGGGACTGGGTACTGTCAGAGGCCGGGAATCTGTTGGCAGCAATGAAATCCTGTACTTTCTGCACCATGGAGGCTTCCAGTTTGCCCGCCTCCTGAAGAATGTCCAGCGCTTTGGACAGGGTGCACACACTGAAACATCAGTCGGTGACCAGTGTAAATCATGCTAACATCAATGTTCAGCGTTAGCTGAACAGCGAGGTGACTGCACTGAATTTGATGAGATAAGTGATTGCTCATTCTTCATTTTCATTGTCCTGAGTGTTGTTTATCTTGCCTGAAGAAGACCTAAGAGGTTGAAATGTGTCATGGTTTGTCTTGTGACACTGGTATAAATGAAATCTTCACAAGAAGCACTGGAATATGTAGTGGTACGTGTACATGAAGATCCAGTCGTTTTTTAATGAACAAGAGTACATGTAATGCATGTAGCCACTGGGAGAGAGCAACAACTATGAACGTGTGGAAACATTCTGTTTGGGACGAACAGGCATAATTATGCAGGATAATGTGGAAGGACATTTACATCTACCAAGCTATCTACACATTGGAAAAGGACAAAAATTCATGGGCACAAAATCCATGTTGTGAAGGTTCAGCATACTTTGCAGGAAGGGCAGATGCACATGTAAAGAATTCTATAGGGAAGTTCAGAAGTACCTATGCAAAATTGTAAGGAAGGGCAAATGTACCTGTGCAGAACCCCGTATGAAAAAGCAAACTTACTCATGCAGATATGTACATGAAAGTACATGTGAAACTGTGCAGAACTCTACGAATGAACCAGACAGATGTACCTGCGAAGGATTCTGTAGCTTTGGGCAGACGCACCTGTGCAAAACTGTAGAGAACAACAGATCTACTTTCTTTAAAGTCTGTGTGGAAGGACATACATACCTATAGAGAACTCCAGTCAGGACATATGTACCTTCAGAGCTCTTTAGAGGATTGATCCCCCTGTGCGGAACTCTGAAGAGAACTGTGCTTGCACAAAACTGTATAAAGAACGACTGATTTACCTGTGCAAAACTTTCAGTAAGGAAGGACATAGGTACCTGTGCAAGAGAACTTTTTAAAGAACAGAGGCTGAGCTCTGCATGGAATAACAGGGATACCAGTATAGCAGAATCATGTGTGGTATCTGAGCATAGTGACTCTGTATGACAGAGCTTACAAAGGTATCTCAGCAGAGTATGTGTGTGTGAAAGACAGATGCAACAGATCTCTGCAAAGATAAACAGAGGTACAAGGGCCAGGTATGTTGGCGTGGAAGGACAAACGTACCTGTGCAAGAGGATGCCTTTGTTCTCGAGTCGCTGGGCTCCCCCCTGCTCTCGGTCCAACAGCACCACCGCCTGCGTCACCTTCACCCCTACCCCGTTCAGCGCCTGCACCACAACATGCGTTTCTCAGTTCCATTCTCCTGCCTGCATATGGCTTTGTCTGTTTACCTGTCTGTATGGTCTTGGCCATGTGTTACTGTCCACATGTATCTGTGCTGTCAATTGTCTGCATATTGCCCTGAACGTTTATCGCGTTTGTGTGACCACAGCCTTGGCTACCTGTAAATGTCCGCTCTCATCTATACTTACTGTGTCTGTTCCTGGTTACCATTGTGGCTGGATGTGTACATAGAAACACACTGAAACACACACACACACGCATACGCACATACAACACACACACACCACCTCCCAAATTCAGATGTTCACATACAGGTACAGACACGCTCCAGTGATTATGTTAAAGGTTTCGCCAACCAGCCCATGAGTGTGACCAAGTGTAAGGAAAATAACCGAAAAGTCAAAAATGTTTTTGGTAGTTGCAGCCCTGCATCCCCCACACCTGACCCCCTTCACTCTCTCTCCCCTCACCTTTGGAACTTTCTTGATGTCACCACAAAAACACACAAGATCTAGAATGTGAGAGACAGAGAGACAGAGAGAGAGAGAGCAGCTTCAGATACTTCAAATATGTTATTATTGACAACAGCCTACATACAGCCTTTATGTCAAGGGGGTGTACATTAATATTTGCAGCACCAAAAAAAGTATATAATGCTAAGAAACATAAATTGTGACTGATTAGAGAGAGAGAGAGAACTAGGACAGGGAATTCACACTGATTCCAGGGCTGGATTCATCTGCATCTGATAAGAGTTTAAAGCCTGACAACTTCATATAAGCAGATGGCAAATCTGTCCATAGTGTCACTATCTGCTGGATTCTTCTGGATCTGATAGAGTTTAAAGCCTGACAACTTCATGTAAGCAGATGGCAACCAAGTCCATAGCGTCACTATCTGCTGGATTCTTCTGGATCTGATAGAGTTTAAAGCCTGACAACTTCATGTAAGCAGATGGCAAATCATGTCCATAGTGTCACTATCTGCTGGATTCATCTGCATCTGATAGAGTTTAAAGCCTGTCAACTTCATATAAGCAGATGGCAACCAAGTCCATAGTGTCACTATCTGCTGGATTCTTCCGGATCTGATAGAGTTTAAAGCCTGACAACTTCATATAAGCAGATGGCAACCAAGTCCATAGTGTCACTATCTGCTGGATTCTTCAGGAGTTTAAAGCCTGACAACTTCATATAAGCAGATGGCAACCAAGTCCATAGTGTCACTATCTGCTGGATTCATCTGGATCTGATAAGAGTTTAAAGCCTGACAACTTCATATAAGCAGATGGCAAATCTGTCCATAGTGTCACTATCTGCTGGATTCATCTGCATCTGATAGAGTTTAAAGCCTGACAACTTCATATAAGCAGATGGCAAATCTGTAGTGTCACTATCTGCTGGATTCATCTGGATCTGATAGAGTTTAAAGCCTGACAACTTCATATAAGCAGATGGCAACCAAGTCCATAGTGTCACTATCTGCTGGATTCATCTGGATCTGATAGAGTTTAAAGCCTGACAACTTCATATAAGCAGATGGCAACCAAGTCCATAGTGTCACTATCTGCTGGATTCATCTGCATCTGATAAGAGTTTAAAGCCTGACAATTTCATATAAGCAGATGGCAAATCTGTCTGTAGTGTCACTATCTGCTGGATTCATCTGCATCTGATAGAGTTTAAAGCCTGACAACTTCATATAAGCAGATGGCAAATCTGTCCATAGTGTCACTATCTGCTGGATTCATCTGGATCTGATAGAGTTTAAAGCCTGACAACTTCACGTAAGCAGATGGCAAATATGTCCATAGTGTCACTATCTGCTCATGCAGAGTTCTCAGCCTCTGTGTCGGCGCCAGTGTATCACTGATACGAACACTTACATAGCGCCTATCTTCAGTTAGAAACCAAGCTGTAAGTGCTTTACAATCCACACCAGCATTTACATAACATGGTGTCTACCTGGGTAAAGCCAACTGAAGAGCTGCATGTTAGTGCTATATCCAGCCGTTTCCCCTGTCATTCACTTATTCAGCCTATTTTCCCTCCTTTCTTCTTTTGATTCTTCCCTTCGGGTACATGCTATGTGTAACATGTCTTTCATACCAACAGCAAAACTGGCCTTCTCTTCCGAAAGCTGGTGATAGGACTTTTAAGGTGTGTGCAAGACACTAGGCCTATAACCATGGTTGATCACTTCATATGAAGGACTTTTAGGGAAATAAGGTCAAAAGCAATCTTAACTCCGAGGGAAAAATCCCCTTGTACCAAAAAGGCCCGGTTGAGGCTCAAACCCGCAACCCAAGGATCATCAGGACTATGAGTCCAGCGCTCTACCAACTGAGCTATTCCAGCCCCAAGTGTGGAAGTTTTCATGTGTGTGTGTGTGTGTGTGTGTGTGTGTGTGTGTGTGTGTGTGTGAATGTGTCTGCATGTGTGCAGGGTGGAGGCAAGAGGGATGGGGGGGAGGGGGGCATGTGTCATTCATCTCACAGCCATGTGACAGCCTACTCTTTAACGAAGGATGGAACAGGATTTAATATAATTGGAACTACAAGTGTTTTTTTCTTCTTGACTCTTTTCAGTGCATACCTTCACCTTGGCTTAAAAGTCTCATCTGTACGGCTTTGGAGAGAACTGAGGTCTGTACAAATGTTGAATATGAAAAGATAATCTCCTCCAACATGGGAATTGAACCGAAGACCCTGGGATCAAAAGAAACAAGCTTTGTCCACTTGAACAACGATACCCTACCTCAGCGTGAAATTGAATCTTATCTGTGACTTTTTAACCTCCAACATGTGAAAACCAGAGTAACGGATGACACAGCTGAAAAATTCAGACAACACATTTGGCATGTCACATTTCATACTCTTAAAATCAGAAACAGATGAGCCTTTATTTCTAATAATGAAGATGTCTTTCTGCTGCTTTTATCTTTTATTATTATTATAATTTGATTATCATTATAATCCTAACCTCATCGATTTTAGTGGACTCACAGAGATATAATTCATCTTCAAATCCAGAATGAGACCTGATAAATAATGCTGAACCATAATTTTCAGACTACAAAGTGATTAGGATCAAAAGTGCACCCCTTGATTTTCTATGGTCTTAAGATGACTTGCAACTCATGACATACTTCTTAGTAGGAGAAACTCTCACTACAATGATCTGTTATTCTTCTTTCTTTTTTTATTTTATTTTTTAAACTTAAATGAAATTTTAAAAAATATCACATGAATCAAGTCTCTGTAACTGTGTAAGTTTCATGTTTTTATCACTATAGCTGACTACACACACCCTTCTCAGGGTTGTCAACCTCATCCAGAACAAACATTCAGCTAAAAGATTGTATCCTGAGCAAGAATCAAACAACAAATCCAGTCAATGACATGGCAGCTAAGCTAGTGACATCTTGTGGCATATAAAACTAAGCTGTGCTAAGAGTGTCTGAAAGTGGTGTTGGCGAATCGCGGCTATTCAAGCAATACTCCACTTTGGTAAATGTGATACCTACACCTACAGATGCTGATGACGGGGTGGGGGATGGGTGGTGGGGGGTGGCAGTTGTGGGTGAAGGGAGGGACGGTCAAGGAAAATCAACTGTTCCATAACCTACGTTACTGACTTTCAGCTCTCGAAACATTCAGGCCAAATGAATGCAACTGTTCCCCAATACACCATAAAAAGTTTTTGACTTTTACTTTCTTTTTTTTAAAACTTTGCTGTATTTTCTCTAAAAGTTTGCTGGAACCAGAAAATCGGAAGAACTTCAGGAAAATGGCATGGAGGCAAATGGGACAGTTACCTCCACTGTTTCCCACACACTGGCACCACTGGTGACAATATCTTCCACAATTAAACATCGGTCTCCTTCTTTGAAGGCTCCCTCAATCAGCTTCTTCGTTCCATAGTCCTTGGCTTCTTTGCGACGAATCAGCATCGGAACGTTATGGTTGGCCGAGATGAGCTGTCAACATCAGAAAATATTTCATCATCAGTTAGTCAAATGCGTCACTTTTTTTAATACAGAGAACATGATAGTCTGCTTTTTTCTTTTTCTTTTTTTTGACAATGTAAAATTATTCTATCTATCCAGACAAAATACTGGAATAAAATAATTTACTGTTACACAGTAACATATTATACACACTCTCTCTATATACTCACTTTGTCACACATGTGAACACACACACATACACACACACACACACACACACGCACACACACACACACACACACACACACACACACCACAAACCGTGGCCAATGGCAAAGCAGTGTAGGGAACACCACAGACACAATCCATGGCACTGCTGCTCTTTTTTGCTGCTTCCCACAGGTATTCAGACACCTGCACCTGAAATCACGAGAACATGATCTGAAAACAATGGGACAGGGTCTTCATGTTCTGCAGAATAGAAAGTCTCAGGGTCTTCATGTTCTGCAGAATAGACAGTCTCCTAGTCATACAACAATCATGACTTTATTTGCTGTGACTGAACACACGGCAAACATTCCTTCCTAAAGCTAAAAGATTTTTTCCCCTTGAAAGTCATAGTCAGTTTAGTTCCTGAAATTTGTAGAGCCAAGGAAATACCTAATACTGCTGTCTGTTTTATATTAATTGATAGATGTTCCTGAATGAGCCTTCAACAAAAAAAAAGCAAAGTAAAAGCAGCCTGTTAAAACTTTTGCTGATGTTACACAAAAAGAAAGGTTTTAGCAGTATCTGTATGTACTTCATAACATATACAATTGATATTCTGTTAAAAGAGAGAGACAGACAGACAGACAGAGCAAGGACACTCTGTGAGGCCAGCAACATTTATCCAGTAACATCAATGAGAAGTTGCCATCAACACTCCATAATGCCACACTCATTTGCAAGAACAATTTGCAAGCCCCACTAATTGATCGACACCCTCCTGCACGATAGACTATGTGAGGATCATTGAAAAAAAAAACCCTGATTTTTCCTTTATACCATCAGGCAGTGTTCCTTTTTTTCACAATTGTTGTTGTTGTTGTCGTACCCTAGCTAAAAGACTCCAGGGATCATCCGAACAGCCAAAATACTTGAACACTATGGTAAAAATCCATCAGCTGGGGATGAGAACATTACGTGTGTGACTGTTTTTGATTACCCCACCATGTGGGCAGCAACACTCCAACTTCGGGGGATTTTGGAGACTGATAATAGTGATAATGTTATGCTAGGAGCTTGTCACAACTGAAGACAATGCCCGCATAACTATGCAGAGCGTAACAACATTTTGATGTAGTCTTGGTGTTCTAGCCTATGTCAACTGGCCTCACACAGCCTTAAGCCAAGGTGGTTTTTTCACAGTGAATGTTATGGTCTTTCACCTACAGCAGTGTCACTGCTCTCTGTGGACGGCTTCAAATCCTAGGTTTGAAACATCTCCCCCAGCCTCCTCCCAATCAGTCTTCTCCACCTCTCCTTTCCCTACCCTTATCATTTAGATGTCCATCCATTCCTCCCCCTAAATTTTCCAACAGTTCACACAAGGTCAAAACCATCAGCAGGATGTTGGAAATCTGTGTAAAGAAAATCTCACTTGCCAACTCACAAATCATTAACTCTTGATATCTAACTGGCTTGGGAAGCCACTGGATAAGCACTTTTGCACACAGAATGTAGCGCTATAATTTTAAGTGACATGTCTCGGTGAATGAGTCACCCTGGGTGGAGAACTGCAGTCCTTATTTACAATCCTGAGGTCAAAGTCACAAAAGACTTTTATCTTTCTTTGTTTCTCAGAGAGGTCTGGTGCGAATGAGTCATCCAAACTTCTGAGCTGTAAGGAATTGATAAGCAGGAACTGCCAGCCCCTTGACCACCTTGTAAATGAATATACATGTCTTCGCTGTTTACAACACTCTTTGTGTGGAGGGAGGTCATACTTCTTGAGGAGACTCATCACAAAACCAGGAGTCGTAGGCCTTTAGAGTTTGGCTATAAAGCATACTGCTGCACACTAAATACTCTCCAGCTTGTCGACATCCTACTTGTGGTATGGGTCCAGATTATCACTCAAGTTTGGAATAAACTAATACCAGAAAAGCAATGCGTTTGCAGGCAGTTGAGCTCCTTTTCAGATTACTGTGGAGGAATTGTTTGGCAGTCAGCATTTGGTACACAGTGATGTGGTAGGATCAACTCTGGTTATCTGAAAACTGGATTCGAAGGGATGGGTTGGATAAACACTGTGGTAGCATTCTTTTGAAGGGCGCTGAGGTATCTAAAGCTGATCTTCCTGTAGATTTGAAGTCGTCTGCGAAAAGGCGCACCTGGGAACAGACTGGCTCCGGGCGATCATTCATGTGGCTGTGGAAAATTAATGAGTCCAGCACCATACCTTGTGGAATTCCTGAGCCGACAGATGTGAAGCAGGATCGTGGATCAGGACGAAAGCAGGATCGTGGATCAGGACGAAAGGAGGATCGTGGTTCAGGTCAAAGTACCCTTGACCACTACCTGCATCAGTGCATGTGCATAAAATTTTCATCTCTCTGTCCTCGGTAATGATACTGTCGTGTGCGGATAACACATGCCCACATGGTACGTAAAACATGGCCTATCTGGCAATGACGCAGCTTACACAGTCATCGATTTATGAACTAGTAAGTATTATGTCAACTCAGTCGACCAGCCCAGCCCAATGACTTCAATGAGAAGTTTGAAACCGGCAACTCAGAAACTTTCGTTTGAGAATGATGCTTACCATCACATCAGGGTAGGAAATAATCACCCTCAGATCAAAATACACCGGAGAATTGATTCCACTTTTGAGCTTAAAATCACCAAATTTCACTCCTTCGATCTCATACAGTTTAATTATAAGCTCTTCCAGTGAGAGTCGTCTGCTCCCGCCGTCTGCCATTTTGGTGCACATTGTGAATGTAGGGGAGTTCACTGTCAGTTCCTTTTCGTTTGGTCGCCTGTTGGTGTTAGGCCTACCTGTCGCCGCGTGTGTGATAAAGGTTCTTGATACGTACCATAAAATCGATTAACATGTTCGGAAAACCAGTTCGAGTTGCTCAAACACATCCCCACTGAGATGGTATTTTCCTCAGCATATGTGGACAAGCTTCCGTTCCTCACAGTAAATAAATCATTCAGTTTCAGTTTCATCAAGTAGGCATCACTGCGTGCGGACTAGTCCATATACGCTACACCACATCCGCTAAGTTTTGAGACCACACTACGCATGATCTGAAGCTGATGGATAAATGAATTAACAACAAAGATGAGACAACTGAAGAAGAGGGTCTCGTGGCTACGACTCAGAGGATGTCTGACCTACGCATTAGCCCAACGCGCTGGTCAGACCTTGAGTGCCGACCTACTATTTATTTATTTTTTTATTTTTTTATGTGTAGTGGATGTACATGTGTGTGTATGTGTGGGCATGGGCCCATGTGTGTGCGTGGGCGCATGTGTGTGTGTGTGTGTGTGTGTGTGTGTGTGTGTGTGTGTGTGTGTGTGTGTGTGCGTGTGTGTGTGCGCAGGCATGTGTGCGCGTTGCTGTGTTGTGTGTGTGTGTGTGTGTGTGTGTGTGTGTGTGTGTGTGTGTGTGTGTGTGTGTAAGCCTGCGTTGGTACTGGAGAGAGCAGAAAACAGCATTGTGGCAAACATGAGGCTGAACAGGGTTGGTGCTAAGACACATCCTTGCTTCACTCCGTTGGACACGGGGAAGGGGTCAGACACAGTGCCGTTTACCACTATGCAAGCGATCATGCCATCATGGAAGGATCGTATAATCTTGACAAACTTCGGTGGGCAGCCAAGTTTGGACAGTATAGCCCACAGACCCTCGCGACTGACGGTATCGAAAACCTTTGTCAGGTCCACAAAGAGGATGTAGAGATTCTGATTCTGTTCCCGGCACTTCTTGATTCTGTTCCCGGCACTTCTCTTGCAGCTGGCGAACAGCAAAGATCATGTCGATTGTCCCCCTGTTGCTCCTGAAGCCACACTGGCTCTCGGAGATGACGTCGTCCAGCAAGTGGTGTATGATGCGATTCAGGATGTTCCGGGCCATAATCTTTCCTGCTATGCTCAATAGTGAGATGCCTCTGTGGTTGTCGCACGATGCTCTGTCGCCCTTGTTCTTGTACAAGTGAATGATGCTGGCATCCTTAAAGTCTTGTGGTACTGCTCCCTCACCCCAGAACTGCTGCATCAGCTTGTTGACCATGGCCTCTCCACCAACCTTGAAGATCTCAGGGGGAATGCCATCAGGGCCCGGTGCTTTTCCAATTTGGAGCTGCTTGGTCGCCTTCTGGATTTCCTCCCTAGTCGGTGGGTTGTCAAGCGATGTCAAAACTGGACATTGGGGCATGTCCCGGATTGCTTGCTGATCGATCTGAGATGGTCTATTCAGAAGCTGGCTGAAGTGGTCACACCACCGCTGCACAATATCTCTTCTCAGTAAGCAGGGTGCCATCAGCTGTCCATACAGGTGCCATAGCATTGGAGGAGGGGCCGTACACAGTCTTCAGGCCTGCAAAGAACTTTATGGAGTTGTGCTCATCAGCGTACTGTTGTAACTCTGCAGCCTTATCTTTCCACCAGTTGTCTTCCATCTGTCTCAGCTCAGCCTGGACCTTGTCTCTGAGATGCTTGAGACGATCATGCTTGGCTGTTGATCCTTTGTCGTTGAGCCAACTTGTGTGGGCTTCGTGCTTCTGCTGTAGCAGTCTGCCGATCTCCGTGTCGTTGCTGTCGAACCAGTCCTGGTGTTTCCTCTGTGGGTGCCCAAGAGACAGCCTGGCAGAGTCGTAGACTGCGTTTCTGAAGTTTACCCAGGCCTTTTCTAAGTCAGCTTCATCTGGTAAACTATTGAGCTGGTTCGCAAGGTTGGTCACGAAGGTTTCCCTTGTCGCTGGATCGTTCAGTTTCTGGACATCCAGTTTCTTCTTGATATCGGCTTTCTGGCATCTGTGGGTGCTAGCGATGGAGAAGGAGAGCTTACACCTCAGCAGCAAGTGGTCAGTCCAGCAGTCCGCTCCCCTCATTGCTCTTGTGATATGGACATCCTCTGGATGTCACGCCTCCTAGTGATCACATAGTCGATCAAGTGCCAGTGTCTGGAGCAAGGGTGCATCCAGGTGGCCTTGTGGATGTCCGGCTGCTGGAACAGTGTGTTGGTGATGGTCAAACCAAACTCGGCGCAGAGTGTAAGAAGCAGCTGGCCATTTGAGTTGTCCTGTCCCATTCTATGCGGTCCGATGATATTCGGCCAAGACTGGGAGTCCCTGCCCACTCGAGCGTTGAAGTCCCCAAGAAGTAAAAGCTTGTCATCCTTTAGGATACTGCGTAGCAAGCTTGAGAGGCTCTGGTAGAACAGTTCCTTCTGTTCTTGGGTGTAGGTCATGGTGGGAGCGTACACACTGATGAGTGTCAGGTGCTGCTTTCCTTGGAGAGGCAATCTCATAGTCATCAGACGATCACCAATTCCCTTTGGGAGAGACTCTAGGTTCTTGACCAAAGGGGTGCGGATGGCAAAGCCCACTCCTGCTTCTCTTTTATCCTCATGCTTCTCTTTTATCTGTCATTTTACTAATCGACTATATTCCCAAAAGCGCGTATTGCGGTTAGATGATGGTGGTGGTGGTGGTTTGTGTGTGTGTGTGTGTGTGTGTGTGTGTGTGTGTGTGTGTGTGTGTGTGTGTGTGCTGTTGTTGTTGCTGTTGTCTTCAATTTAACGTCTTTCCACATTAGGTGATATTAGACGAAGAGAAAGGGTGTGGAGAGGGGCATGAGGAGCGCGCGGGTGGATGGGTTGTCTTGCAATTACACACACACACACACACACACACACACACACACACACACACACACACACACACACACCACACACAAAGGCATCTGTACAATCTTTACAATACAACACGCAAAAAAGGTACGGGAAAACCAACTTTAAATAACTACTTTGAATCATAACACAAACTATAACAAATGTCCCATAGGACTATAACAAATGTCCCATAGTAAACAGTTCGCAAAATCAAACAACAAACTAAAGTTCTCTAGGATACTTTCAAGAGAACTTTCAGAAATAGCCGGTAAAATAGGTCTCAATCTCTAGCATTCCAGAAGAATGTGTTGGTTTGAAATTTGTTCACCGCACAGACATTTAACATTCTGGCTGAATTTTGTTTTGAAGGCATTAAGCTTTATCCTATAAGACAGCGAAGTAGTGCGTCTAAATTTGAAAATGTGACTATCATTCACAGCTATTTTATTTGCCAAATCATCGGAATTCATTAAGATACTGGAGAATTTCTTCTTCCTATGGAGAGATTTTGAAACTTTGTTCCACGATGCTTGCTCCAGTAAATGATACCCCTCTGTAACGGATAATGGGATGTTTATTTCTATAGATTCCCTGTCTTGCCTTGCACCTTTTCTTACGGCTCTATCAGCACAATCATTTGAATACAATCCAACATGTGAAGGAACCCAACAAAAGGCAATACTGGTCCCCTTTAAACTTAAAATGTTAATCATTTGATTGATGTCTATGATAATTTTGGATTTTTCTTGTAATCAAAAGAACGTAAAGCATACAGTACGGACTGAGAATCGACGCAGAATAAAATCTGAAAAATGTTCAATGGAAGATCAACTATGTCATTAAGAGCCATAAGTAGAGCAACGAGTTTGGCGGTAAATATTGGTCGAGTTTTACCAATGAAGTATGACTTTCCTTTCTTTTAAAGCTGGTATTACAAAACCTGAACCAGCACGATGATCACCTAAGAGTGAGTTATCTGTATATACCTTTAAATGATTTGGGTATTTATTCTCTAGGTACAGTCGGACTTCATTTGCATCATATTTGGATTCTCATTCTTCTTCATTTCAGTGTAATCGATATCAAAATGTGGTTTATTCATCTCCCAGGTAGGGTAAGGAGAAACTACTTGCTGTGCATCAGCATCATGTGGATTTATTTCCGACTCTTTGAATAAGTCTTATACATATGAACCAATTGGCTTGAATGAAGATATCTGTTTAGGAAAATTTATTTCTGATTTGATTTGTACTTCTTCCGAGACAAAGTTGTCAGTTGTTGAGGTCCTATGAACGTACTTTGCACATGCAAGATTTCAATATTCATCCAAGGGCAATTCTCCAATTTCTTTATAAATTCCGAGGGTTGATGCGTGAAAGGGTACATCAAGAGTGTTTGTGTGTGTGTGTGTGTGTGTGTGTGTGTGTGTGTGTGGTGCGTGCGTGCGTGCGTGTGTGTGTGTTTCAGCCCCAGGAATCAGCTAACAGCTTTCATGCAAGATGAGTACTTGAACACCATTCATTCACTATCCTTTATTAGTGAGCACAGTGTTGTGGCAAGACACGGGCTGCACTGCCATGGTTTGAAGAAGAAAAAAAGCCTGTTGCACGTATATCTCTGCACTTGTATATGTACATGTATGTGTGTGCGCGCGTGCGCCTGTGTATATAGGAGTATACGCATGTGTGTGTGTGTGTGTGTGTGTGTGTGTGTGTGTGTGTGTGTGTGTGTGTGTGTGTGTGCTGCGTGCGTGCGCTCATGCGTGTGTGTGCGTGTATGTGCGCATGCATGTGTGTGGTGTGTGTGCATGAATGCATGTGCTTGTGTGTGCACATAAGCGCAAGAACAAACACACATGCACACGTGTGTGTGCGTGTGCATGCATACTTGATTGTGTGTGGGAAATGAATGTTCAGTAGATGACACAGTAACAAGGACAATAACAACAATAACATTAACGACAACACACACAACAACAACAACAGCAAAAATAACAAACCCCCCCCCCCCCCATTCCTTCCCCCCTGCACACACATACACACACAATGTACACACCTGCATCGCCCTACCGATGCACACCGACCAGCATACATACGTCTACAGTATACACTGGGGTCCCTGAAAGATCCCAAGTCTTATCTCACTTGACATGTGTCTGATCGTTTGTGTCTGTTGTTGGAAAGGCCCAGTATGAATCTGCCTAAAAGTCTTCGCAGTGTTGGCCTTGAGATTACTCCAATGTTTGTTTGGTTGTGATATTTCTTGCTCTTCCCTTAAGTCTGGATGTGCGGCCACTTCCTCTCTTGATGTTCAGATCTGAAAGATGGTCTACGGTATATTGGCTTTGCTGTTGTTTGTTGACGTGATTCTTTAGATTTCTTATCACATCAGATCGGCCGCGCTGCAATGCAGTTCTTACTGTTTCCTTGCCTGCCAGTGTGTCTGCTCTCTTACACTTCCTTTAACTCCTGCACGTCCAGGGCAGTACGCTACATCCAATTCTTATCGTTGCCTTGCCTGTCAGTGTGTCTGCTGTCTCATTTCTTTAACTCTTGCATGTCCTGAGCAGTACATCCATATGAATCTGTTCAATGGAAGGTTCCGCATTACTTCACGCCAATCAGGACTTCCCATTCCACTCTCCACTTTTCGAAGTCGGTTCATGGAGTTAGTATCATCGCTTGTTGAGTTTTAAACTGGTCTGTGGAAGAGAGCCTGTGGAGTGCTTATGTCCCTGCTTCTAACTTCACTGTTAAACTTGAAGTTTTGAAAATGTATGCACCATTGTCTTCTTGGAGAGTTCGGCCATTTTGCTTCACCATGTATCTCCAGTCTAACTTGCCTTTGGTGTCGGAACCGTCAGAGTAGCCTATATAACAATATCATCATTCTTTCGTGCCGAAGTCTTCTACCTGCATCTGAATTTCTTCGTTGGTTTTGCCTTCTGGCCATTATCGATATATCTTTCAAGTTCCGTAGCAATGGCAATTTGGAAGAGGTGTTTGAAGTGTGTGAATACTTTTCCCATTCCTTCGTTTCTTTGAGTTCTGCCAACTGGCACACAAGCTGTATATTGTCGTCTGCCTGTCCCATCCATGATTTTCCACGTCCTGGGCGGGTGCCTTCTGTTTCCTTGACTGCCTCATGTGGTGGGTTTTGGAAAATTTCAAGTGCTCTTTTTAGCTTGTGTCTTGCCTGCATTGAGGGAAGGTCAAGCAGGTCATGCATAGTTTCAACTGGTCTTTCCTTCGTGGTTCTCAGGATCAGTCTTATTGCTTCATTTTGAATTCTTTCTGATTTAAGAAGTTTCATCTTGGACAGTGTTGCAAGTTCTAACCCATAAGCAGTCACACTGAGTACAACTGTATGATACAGTCGGTAAACATGGCGCTGTTCAATGCCTTTAGCTGCCATTACTTTCATAGCAGACAGGTCATTTTTGCATTTAAGAACAATATTCTCAACAGCTTTCTAAAGGTCAGCATTCTATCAAAGCCTATACCCAAATAACGTAGGCTGTCAGTTGGTTCAATTGGTATTCCATTGAAGGAAATTGGTAAGGGTAATGGTCCTGATGTCTTGTTGTTGAGAGTGCAGACCAGTGTCTGGGCTTTTGTAGGGTTGATGGACAATTAAGTTTCTTGAACCACTGAGCAATGTAGTTCAACTGCTGCTGAACTGCTTTCGTTCGTTTTTGAGTATTCTTTGATGTTTTGTAGATCAGACCGTCATCTGCTAGTGTCAACACTCGAACAATTCCGTTTCTATTGAGGTCTGCAAAGCCTTGATTGTAAATAATATATAAAACAGGGGAGACAGATCAATCTTGAGGTAATTCCATAGAAAGTTTATCAGATTCAAACGTCCAGTTTCCAAATCGTAGGATGACGATTCGCTCCTGAAGTGCTGTTGCAGTCCATTGTATAAGTGTCCTGCTGACTCCATAGTGAAGAGGAGCTCCACGAAAAGCGAGAACTGGACTTTATTGCAACTGCCAGTGTTTCTTCCTGTCTCTCTCTATCGTAAATTTCACAGGCAAAAGCAGCCGCGTTTTCCATGTTTTGTAGGTGGTGGGAGGATTTGTCGATTTTCAAAGTCTCTTGCTAGTTTTCTTGCTATGATTCGTTCCATGAGCTTTCCTACAATATATTTGCAACGTGAGTATGCGGTAGCCATTTACCAATGATGATTTTGGTTTGGGTAAAGCTTTCAGGTAACTGTGTTCCAGGTTTCTGGGTCACAGCCGTTTATCGAAACTGTTCTGGTAGCGACTGAAGAGATGGGTTCTGTCTTCTGAGAGCTGTTTAATAACTAGATACCGCACTTTGTCTGGACCTGGAGCACTATCCTTAAAGCATCTAGCCATTGCGTCATTCAGTTCAGATGCTGTCCTTTCATCATCAATACCAGTCTGAGCTAGGTGTTGGTTTAACGTGGTCAAATATTTCTTCTTTTCCTCCAAATTTATTTGATCACTCTGATCTATGAAACGTTTAAGTAGAGCCGATCATTTCTCCGTATGTCTTGCGTTTTATGGTCCAACCAGCATCTAGGATATCTGGGGTGGCGTTTGCTCTGTGTTTTTCATCCATGAGATGATAAGACTGCCAGAATTGAGAGAATGTTGTGTCTTTTGAGTTGTTCGTTTTTTGTTTTTTTTCCTCAATCTGCTTTAACAGCTGGATTATGGCAAGGGTTGCTTCTTTTTTCTGCCAAATTCTCACAGCCCTGCATTTCCCTTTTCAGGCTGTTTCAATGTCTACATTCCACCAAAGGGGTTGAACGATTTGCTTGGCTATAGTATTGTTTTATTTTGCATCTTCTACTGCTCCTAAACTTTCTTCTATTTCTTTCATTATCGTTACATTGAAAAAGGTCCTTTCGTTTTGTTTGTTCAACTTTTGATCGTTTCTGTAAACTGAATACGACAGGGAAATGGTCACTTCCGTGATGTGGAAGCGCTTCCGAACTCCTGCCTGCTGTGAATGTTGGTCCAGTGAGTGCAAAGCAAATGACACTGTCAGCGTCACCCTGTAGGAGTTGGAGATGATGTCGGTACACCGAGAAGTACTTCGCCCGACATCTCTTCCAGTGCAGTTTCATGTGGATGGTACCAAGCTGATTCAACAAAGTCTCCACATAGAAGTTCTCAGCTGTTTCCAACCGATGATGGTCGGGCTAATAACTGGTTTCTACCTGAATTGGGATGGGAGTGCGGTGGGGGTGAATATAGTCTATTTTTGGAACCATTGAAAAAAAAATTGATTCCTGCTGTCAGCGTTGTTCTATTTAGCTATCTTGTCCAAACAGTGACACAAAAGGAACAACTGAACTACGTATGTTGGCACACTACAAAACTTAACCCGGTAGGTGTCACAGACTTTAAGGTGTAAAGAATTTTAAAGGCCACCAAAAGCATCAATCAGTCTACAAGGAGATGAATATCAAGCATCAGTGGTAACAGGGATTGTTGGCTTGAATTGTTCGTTAGGTTTTGTCGTTTCATTTTCCCTTTACATTTTGTGTGTGTGTGTGTGTGTGTGTGTGTGTGTGTGTGTGTGACCTGTAACTAGTTAGATCAAGTTGCAAAGTATGGCGACTGCAGGCGGACATCTAAACAGCCTGTTTTCATTCAGCGCCTATCTTGCGCCGAATTGGATGAAATGATTGCTCTTCAATTTCGTTGTCCGAAGTGTTGTGTATCTCGCCTGAAGAAGACCAAAGAGATGGAAACGCGTTGTGTTTTGTCTAGTGAATTGTTTGTCTACGTTTTTGGGCGGAGCCTTACAAATATTTTTTCAAGTCTGTAACAAGTTGTTTGTCAAAAATAGATAATTTCTAGAGTGCCCAATCCACAATGTCAGCTCCCACTGAACTGTTCACACCACACACACACACACACTCACACTGTGACACACACACACACAAAATTCAGTTCATGTTTATAGCCCAATCCACCGTGAGAGGCCATAATAGAGCTGTACACATGCAAGGAGCCATCACTCACAACAATCTCTCAACCAATTGTTACAGGAACACCGAATGACAGACTCGCAGCAGATGCGAAGTCAGCAGCCGCACACACGCAACACCACACACACACTGACAACACGCCCAAAGTCCTGCATGAGGTGACAAGATTTTATTACTCTTGCTTCCAGTTCCAAAGACCTTTACATAAAACTAAGTGAGGACCAGTCATCCGATCACCACACTGCTCTCTCTGCCCAGGCAACCGCCATGTCAATGCTCGCTCTGTTCCACAGCTCCGACAAATGTGGCACCCATTTGCAGAGACAGACAGGGAAGTGACGTCCATGGCCACGCACGCATCAAGAACAAAGCAAAACAAAACGAACAAACCAACCAAAAAGCATTCTAAAATCAAAACCTTCCACTCATGTTGATTACACACAAAGTATATTTTTTCTATACACTTTATTCAACTTCAAAAACGGATGCAATCGAGACCAGGTAATGTTGAAAAGGGGAGAATGGTTCCGGGGGAGGGAGGGGGGGATCCCAGGCAAAGCGGGACAGAGAGAATAGGGAGGGGAGGACAATTCTCAAAACTCTGCAACATGCCCACATGCACTCACCCAACCCCCCACCCCCTCCCCCGCATGAGGTCTTGTGTCCTTGCAGGGCTTCTCTACCAAACGCATGCATCCGGTGGCACATGTACAAACACACCCATACAGTCTGATCATTGAGAATACGAAAAGACTGATAAAGCAACATTATTCCAAGCATATTCATTAACACACAGTCTCTCTCTTTTCTCAAGTTTTGAAGAAACAACAATTGGGGCGAGAACCTTGGATTAGAAACTGGAGAAAACATTTATGGAAAAGCAGGGATTGGGGTGGGGAGGGGTGGAACAGAGAGGGGGTGGGAGTGGGATGGTGTGGTATCAATGGCAATCCTGGACTGCATCCAACATTGGATCTTTCGATCTTAAAAAACCACAGTAGATAGAGTAAAAAAAAAAACCAACAGATTATGAGATATATGTATTGATGCATATATATATATATATATATGTTATATATATAACACTCCATTATAAGGAGATGGCAAATAGTTAAAACAAGGAATGAGACCAACTCATTCATTATCAGGTCCTCTCCAATCACCCCAAACAAACAGTTCATCGAACAGTTATGAAACAGTAGATCTCCATTACCTGACAAGGATTGTGCAAAGCAAAAAACCCAATGTCCACAGGCATTCAACCCATCCACTAAGTATGATTTCAGGAAGTGTGCACAAAGTAAAAAGCCAGATGTACTAGGTTTAATAGATCATATCACACAGGTCTACTAAGCATGAAAGAGAGTACACAGCAAAATCTGCATCAGTTAAAAATAAAATATTACCAGTAAATAACACTTACCTAGAAGCAAGGCTAAAAGAAAAATCAAGAGAGTCTTTTTCACATTTACTTTCAAATGCATGGATGTACTTGAGAAGCGAAGATTAAAAACCATTTTAATATTATGAAACTGTTTCAAATGGGTGCATGCAACTGTAGTGTACATCATCAACACAGCATGTATTTTACTTACGTCAAACCACAGGCAGTAGCTGGTCCTTATGAAGAATACATAACAGATGTCATATCATGAAGTTAAGGACAGAAAGAAAATAAAACAGAAATGGTGAGAACAGAGCATGGGTGAGGTTGGGCATGGGAAGGGAGGGAAAGGGGGTTGGGGGGGGGGGGGGGGAGGAGCTGGTGGGCAGAAGCAAGGATTTTTATAAAGAATACATTACAGACCCTTTATCATGAAGTAAATGACAGAAAAAAATGTAAAGGAGGTTAATGGTAAGAGAAGGAAGGGCATGGGGAGGAGGGGGGTGGGGGTGGGGGGTTTGCTGACGCTAGCAAGACCATGCTATGACTTTAAAAAAACTGCCCAACTCTTCTTCTTTTTTTTTTTTTCTTTTTTCATTCAGAGTGCTAGGCGGAGACCCGTTTCCATCCACCCAGTCTCTGCTGAATATGTACATTCCTGACATAAAAACAGTGTCTGTGTATAATTACTGTTGCTCATTTCATACACAGGCAAAATTTGTATATAAATGTCTGCATACTGTGAATAAAAGAAAAACCAGTGTACATAAAAAAAGACATCACCTGCGTGACCCACAATCAATTCAGGCATCGACCCACACATCTGCATATCCCCCCAACATAAAACATCAATGTGTCCGTCGCATACATGGTGTTTGTCAGTGAACTGTTGTACGGTGCACATGACCACGAAATCCCCTCTCCACAGATACTGACGAAGACACACAAACGCCAGTGTCCACAAACCTTACCCCTTCCTCAGCCCCTTCACAACAAAGTAGGAAAAAGAACTAACATGAATTGTGTGGTACCCTCATAGAATACAAAACAAAAATTACTAGCAAAGGAACCAAGTCAAAAATATAATTTGAACTGACAGTATCAATATGCTTTAAAGAATGACCACTGCAGACAATGATCATGTACTTTCTTTGAAAATGAGAAGATCCAATACAGTATTACATATGGTTTGGTAGATTCTGCCAATGTTTCTGATAATATATCAAAAGAATAAAACAAGAAAAGACAAGAAGCCAGCTTAAAACTGAACTAAAGACATGCAAACAGTTAAAAATGTGATTATTGAATATTGAAAATTAAACGTAAAACGACTTAGCTAGTCTCATCTGTAAACAAACAACAACAAAAAAAAGCACAAACAAAAAGCAGTCAGATAAATATGTTCAATGACAGATAAATGGGAAACCAGTTTGCTTTGGAAAAGATAAAACTTGTCAGAAAACAGATGACATTTTCATCAATCACATCACTTTGTAAGCCTGAGACTCTACATAAATGCAGGATAAGCAAGAGCCAGCCTAACGCAGAGCATTAAAAAAAAAAACAAAAAAAAAACAAAAAAAAAAACAGATTTAAAACAAAAACAAACTCTTTAAATTAGAAAATGATTTATAGATGATAACATGTTCAGAATGTTTTATAATGTGCAAGCAAACAGCTGGTCAATGACATGGACTATCTGTCAATACTACGTATTCATGCGTCTTACAATATTTACTCACTCTTTTCTGATTATTATTTACTTGTGATCTTCGATAAACAAAGTTGCTCTGCTTGCACGCAGAAAGGGTGGGGAACAGGGTTAATGGAATTCAGACCTCCCTCAACCCTTTCCAGTCTATTAACCCTCATGCAGCACATACACACTTGTACACATGTGCTCTTACACAAGTGACAAATATGGCGTATTACAGACACAAATTTGGTCAAAGTTTCACGCCTACTTTTATCACACACAAACAATAAAATATTTTGGAGGAAATAGTCTCACACATTCTTATCCCTTCTCAAATCATCTTAACCACCTGTTTTGTTTTTCTCCCCATATTTTTTTTTTGTTTGTTTGCAATCCTTCTTACTCCCAAAGACTACAAAAATCTTGTCCAATATCCTCACATACACTACATAAATGATGAAATATTCCCAAAACAATCATTGCACGTCATACCATTCTTGTTGGCTTACTTTTTTTCTCAACTCTCATAAATAACATTTGTCTGTTTCAGAACTTGTAAGCACTTTAGAACTCTTATGAACCATGTTTTCAGCTTACTGGTAATGTTACACATGCAAGTGGGCATTCAATATAAGCTTTATATCCGACTATACAGTCAGCATGCTCTCTTTACAATTCTTTTTACGCATTTAAGGTTGTTTATTCATTCACTCAAGCTGAAATGATTTAAACGGGTTTCTCTTCTTTTCTTGTCCTTTTTTTCTGTTTGAAACTTGATGGTGCTATGTTCTGTTCTCAAACGCAACTGGTTTTTCAATTTTTTTCCGTAGTCCGACGGGTATATCTTTTCATGTGCATTTGAAAATACTTTTAAGGCATGTTTGAAACAATTATCAATAATGGTTTCTGACAAATTTGTGACACCTTATTCATTTACAATTATCGGATCCCCCCCCCCCCCCCCCCCCTTAAATTGTGATTAGAAATTCCTTTAACATACCAGAAACTTTGTAATATTCTAATCTATAGTGACTCGGTAAAGGACACTGAAATGGGCTCTACTAAAGAGTGAATTAAGGTTCGTCTCCTTCCAAATCACTTTGCTAGGCACCAGTTTCCTTCAAAAATTTCACATTGCTCTCACTTTTTGCGGTTACATTATTGTGTGTTCATGTCCATGATAATCTCATATTGCACACCATTCAGACTTTTCACAGCAATGGCAATGAACAGTTCCTGATTTAACACATGAGAAACAGTGATTTCAACCACTGATTTAACTGTTCATATATTTCATGTGAAAAAAAAAAGAAAAGAAAAACAAAAACAGCCCAACAACAACAACAAATGCTGGGAAGGGTGGGAAGCATTTTTCCTTTCTAAACTGACACTAGAATTTTGAAATTTAGTCAGTTTCACAACTCTTACACCTCTACATAAAAAAATCTTTCTGGCCCGACAGCACAGCGCATGAAAAAACATCAGCACTTCAGCCACTTCAACAGGGCTCAGGTCTTGACATCGACATCCGGACACAACGTTGCAGAACAGGGACATCAGCAGAAGGATGCAAGACCGCAATATGAATATCAATAGGCCAAACTCCAACATTCACTGCGCAGCTAAAGACCTGTGAAAAATTGCTTGAAAGACACATCACTGTTGTAGATCTTTTCCAAGCTGGAGCTACTTGTACACCTACTACATATTTCAAAAGTTGTTTTTTTTAACAGCCTTGTTACAACAATGCAAAAAGGTTTGTTTTTCTTCAGCTCTTTCCTGGCATACTCAGTCACAGGGGGTGGGAGGGATCTGTTCAACTGATTACAGTCTTGCTCCTTTTGCTTTTTTTCGTTTAACCTTCACCGTAGGTTGTGGGTATTCAATGACCCCTTGTCACAGTTTTCACCTGAAAACCGAGTCGTCTTTTTTTTTTTCTTTCTTCTTTTCTTTTTTCTTTCAGCTATCTTCATAACATTTTATGTAACGATGTGAACAAAGGATGGCTACGCAATGGAGTTACACACACATACACACCAACAGCAAAAACACAGTGAGGCTATACACCTTCGGGTAAAAAGTATGGATCCTTGGCAACCCACGATATACAACAAATCTTTAGTCATTCAGAGGAAAGAAAAAGAAAAAAGTCCCTGGGAACCCAAGATGTATAGCCCGCAAAACTGTAGGCAAGGTAGCGTGAAATTAAGCACAATGGACCTGCCAGCCCTGCAAAAGATGATGGACATCCCAGGGTAGGTCTTAACAACAGATGAAGCCACCACGATAGGCAGACAGTCATGTATGAACAACCATAAGCTATTGCCTCAGCAGTCTGCTTTCATGTGACGAGGCTTTTAGCTTAACATCCTTATACTTTTTTACACCCCTTGCCTCACATCATGATAGTCTCTCTTCACCTTTTTTTTTTTTCCTGTTCATGATTTACCATCCAGTGTATGAGATTCGCAACATTGTACATGTCAACAGGTTTCACACCTGTAACATTAAGGGGTCAACAGTATACAGTCTTGAATTCTGTTCCTCTTTGAAATTCAAGTTTCATTTTGAAAACGTTATCATAAAGTGCAAACTGTTTTGCCTGGCTAAACTTTTAATTCTCAAACATGAAAAAATCTGACAAACCATTTGTGATGCAAACTCAAGAGCTCATTGCTTTGCATGACTAAAATCATTAATCTTATTAAACAGAACTAAAAAAAATTTGTAATGCAAACTCAAGCTTAAAATCAATTTTCAGGCTTAAACTTATTCTGTATCAAATCTTTTGTTCACATCAAACAAAGTAATGTATCATATCACTCATTTGGCTTTATCTACAATATTGTCTGGTTGGTTTTCCTGTGTGTGTAACAATTACAGATAACCTGTATTCAGAAACAATCCTCAGACACCTCAAAATAAATTGATCATGAAAATGTGTTTTGGTGGACACGTCTTTTCTTTTTAGTGTGAACACTACACAAGCAGAGCTGTATTAAAAATATCACGACCCCAAAAAGAGAAACAAACATTCAAACAGCATCCTGATCTCTTCTGTTCTAATCTGCAGATAGTACTTGAAAAAGCAAACCAGAAAATCAGACAATTATCACCACTCCTTTAGGGGAAGCTCTTGATAGAAAAACTTGTGCTGCTTTGGTGGAACCGTCACAAAATGAAATCACCAAATAAGCCATAACAATAACAACATAAGCAGTGACCAAGAAGTAAAGTGATTCAAAGAAAAACGAACAGCGCACATACATCACACTTGCATACACAGACATATGATGATACCCTAAAATGGGATTTCTCTTTGCTTATAGGTGTTACCCTTGCCTACCCTAGACACCCTTTTTCCTCCCCTTCCATAAAAACAGGGTTGTGTACATCTACTGAAAGACGATATAACTCCCATCAAAACAAACCAACCAACCAAAAACAACCACACAAAAATGATTAAAAAAGAAAAATAAATAAAACCAGTAAACAGGACAAACAAGCCAGCAGATACAAAAAGGAGTTGATCTATTCAACAAAGCAAATTCCATTGTTTAGCCAAACTTCCAAAGTCTACGGCTCCTCATAATAAAGAAATCATGGTGATAAAGATTCAAATCCCATATCTTAACCACACAAGGGACAGATATCAACTGTGTCTACGGCTTGGCGTTGGGGAAGGCAGATTCCAGTCTTCTCCTTCTGCCGACTTTCCTTTCCCTGAACTGAACCAGGTACTCACTTACTGCTGCTGTGGACAGAGCATTTTCATGCTACAGAAATCCACCCTCATAAAGTATTTGAACTCATGATCATCAGTTCCACAAATTAATACTCTGACCAACTGTAGGTAGGCCTACAGGGTATACACATGGCCCATTCACAGCAGAAAAAGAGCAAGTTCACACAGGTGGTGGATTTCATTGTTAACGAGGCAGCTCTGACCCCCCCCCCCCCCCCCCCCCCACCCCACCATGAACCCTGCCCGTCTTTTGAGAGAAAGGTCAGCCTAGGCGTCTGGGCCTGCCTGTATGTGTGTATGAATCAATGTACGTGCATGTATGTGGGTTCATTAGTGTACGAGGTGTAAGTGTGGTGCATGTCTTGTGTTGTCTGCACAGACAGACAGAAGGAGAGAGAGAGAGAGAGAGGAATAAAAAGAGAGAGAGAGACAGAAGCTGCTCTTTCACTGTATCTTTTGACAAAATTGTGATGCCTTTAATTAACGTTTTTGCCAGATTCTTTGACATTAGGGAAGGGAACAATGGTGGTGTGTGTGTGTGTTGTGTGTGTGTGTTGTGTGTGTGTGTGTGTGTGTGTGTAAGAGAGAGAGAGAGAGAGAAAGAGAGCAAGCAAGCGAGAGATAGTGTGCACACACATTAAGAATGTATGTATGTTAATGTGTATGCATGTCACCTAGCGTGTGTGTTATTGTGCACATGTATGAACCTTACCAACTATGTGTGTTACTGTGTGTGTGTGTGTGTGTGTGTGTGTGTGTGTGTGTGTGTGTGTGTGTGTGTGTGTGGAGAGAGATATGTGTGTGTGTATGTACATACATGTGTTTATTACATGGTGTGTGTAGTGTGTTGTGTGTGTGTGTGTGTGTGTGTGTATGCAAGAGTGCGCGATGTGCAGACTTTTTTAAACAAAAAATCAATGAACTAACACCTCCTCCTTCCACCCCCATACTTTACTAACAGTTCCGCGGCTAATCATCATTTGTTCAAAACTTCTACTGCTGTACTTTTCAACTAAAATAACCATATTTTCTACAAAAGCACATGTACTCCAATTTTTTGTAAAAGCAAGGGAAGAAGACATCACACAGCAGAGGTAGACACTAGAGGGACACTAGATCCTATATCATCCACCCTAAAAAAGATTTCTCCCAATACAAATTATTTTCGAAACAGCACTACAACGGGAAAATTCAGGATCTCTTCGCCATGTGTCTTTTTTTCTCACTCGATATTCCAGATCCTGGAGTTTCTGCTCTGTTCCAATATTATCCATTGATGTAGACTTAAGTTTGCACGCATTAGCTGTCGAGAGTTGTCACTTTTTCAGTTCTTGCTTGTAGAGTACAAACACAATGGTTAAATAGCGAAAGTGCAACTACCGCTCAAGGACTTTGGTTTTTTTCACTTTATCATATTCATCGTATTTTCACCAAACATGTACAAAATACAGCCACATCGAATAGGTAAGCAGGTCAGCTTGTTTATTGACAACATCTGGCAAAGCTGTCTTCACCCAAACCTCTACACTACAGCAGATCAGTTTGTTTACTGAACACCTCTGGCAAAGTTGTCTTCACCCAAACCTCTACACTACAGCTCAAAGGGAGCAGGAGCAATCAGTATCCACTCATCATGAGGCAACCCATCAGAGGAGACACGGCACTACTGACGGGTCATTTCAGTGGTATTCCCTGGTGTCTGTTCTGATCCATGTAATGCAGGACATCACGAGCAGAGCCCGCTTCAGCGAGTGTCCCTCTGGGTGCCATCTCCTCCATCCAACGACAAGTCCTCACGAGCTTGGCATTACCGATGCAAATGCACCAAGGGCATGAGTGTGCAGAGAAAGCTGAAACTGAGATCATCATGACAGAAGGGCCTCCTTGCATATATCTGGCAGCCAAGCTCATCAGACATAATCATGAGGGGATGAAAAAAAAACAAAAAAAAACTGTAGGAATGCTCAACTCTTTGTGGACATCAACTCCTTGTACAGAAAATATACCAAGCCTGCCTGATGAGAGCACCCGCCTCTACGGAAGCGAAGCATGGACCTTGTGCTCTCGACAAGAATGCAGACTGAACGCCTTCCACCTGCGCTGCCTCAGAAGACTCCTAGACATCACTTTGCAGGACCGCATCACCAACATGGGCATCCTGGCCCAGGCAAGGATGCCTAGCATGTTTGCCATGCTGACACAGAGACGCCTGTGCTGGCTTGGCCACATCAACCGCATGGACGACGGTCGCCTCCCAAAGGACATGCTGTTCAGCGAGCTGGCCACAGGCTCCAGACCCACAGATGGCCCGCCCAATGCTACAAAGATGTATGCAAGCACGACCAGAGGGCAGGCAGCCTCAACCCAGCGGATCTGGAGATAGCAGCTTCAGACAGGGTCAGCTGGCAGTCCACCATCAAGGCCGGCAAAGCAGAGCAAAAGAGAGAGGCCCAGTGGGAAGAACAGAGGTGCCGCAGACAGCACATAAGTGCATCGGCACCAACAGACACCCATGACCGAGACTTCTCCTGCAGCAACTGCAACAGAGTCTGCCGCTGAAGGATCGGCTTTTCAGCCACAATAGGCGCTGTAACTCCACAACTGACGGATCCACGGTGCAACACCACTGTCTCTCGAGACATACGGATGCCATCATGAAACAATACCCGAGAGAAAGGGAAAAGAAAGTACCCAGCATTCTACACCAAATCTCTCCACTTGAAAAACGTCACTGAAATGAGGGGGGGGGGGGGGGGGGAGTGGGGAGAATTAGAAAAAAAAATGCATTCACCTACTCATATACCTCAGATATCAGGCAGCAACGGGTATCCTCATCTTAATTTAATCTAGTTATTTACAATGATGGTTACAATCACTTTACCATCAATACCACTGGATCAAAATTATCTGCTACTGACTGCACTGTCCTCTGTAGGATCTGAAGACATGACAGAATCGGTTGTACACATGAGGGTAAGGCTGTATACACGCAGCACCAGAACTGTATGCACTGAACATGGCTACACAGACATGGGCATACAATCTGCAAACAGCAGTGTACACAATACAGTTGTACAGACAGTGGAGCTCCATTCACCACTGGTCAATTCCAAGATGACACAGCTGTACACATAACAACAGGGTTCATACTGACTTTCAAACAAACAAAAAACATTCAAAGACTTTTCAAGGATTAAAAAAAAAAATTAATATGAAATTCAAGGACTGTGCCACAGAAACCTTTATGCAAACTTGAGTTGCTTCAGACACTTTAGCAGACTCTGGTTTGTGACAGGTGACAGGATGATACAAAACAAAGCCAACTTTGTATATCATCATTCTTTGTATAATTTTATCATTTTTCTCACTCAACAACAAAAACTGCTCCATCAAAATCTTCATTTTCAAGCAGTTGGAAGCATTTTTAATGCATTAAAGTCCAACTTTCAAGGATTTTTTTTTTTTAGTGCTTGAAAAGGGTCCTCAAAATTTCAGGGCATTTACAGTCTTTCGAGGACTTGTATGAACAGAGCTCAACTTCGACAACATGACTGTACACACAAACGGCATGGCTGCACCGACTGCATATCAGTACATGATCATTTTATCAGTATTTCCATGGTCAACAGGTTGTAAATATGTCATGTCACACAAATGAACACCGATGCTACTGCTGAGCGCTCATCACTGCACTTCAGAGGGCTACACTTGGTGCCCATCTCCTCTCCGAATATATCCTGGTGCATGCTGGGTAATTTTGCCAGGAAAAAAAAAACCCATCAGACAC
This sequence comes from Conus canariensis, assembly GCA_033310375.1. Lineage (NCBI taxonomy): Eukaryota > Metazoa > Mollusca > Gastropoda > Neogastropoda > Conidae > Conus > Conus canariensis. Next base: position 32,940,779 of record CM065737.1, on the reverse strand, counting down.
TGACATGGGTTACAGGATCTTTTAAAGTGCATGTCTTGCATGCAAATACCATAGCTGCATATCCTGATTCAGAATTAGCAGGGGGAGGGGGGGAGGAGGCATCACTGTCAGGTCCAACCAGGGGCTGAGCCTGCATGGCTCTGATCAAGACATCCAGCAAACGTTCTGACCACTCGAACATTACAAGAACACGCTACAGTGTGAGTATGCACAGCTTTGCTGAACATATATACACTGATGATGTATGCTCATCTCAACAGACATGTAAAGAATACACACACTGATGATGCAAGCATGTTTCGACAGACATGTAAAAACAGCAGAGATGACCCTACAGGTATATACACATATATATATACAGATAGCAGTACATGTACACAGCACTGTCTGTACATACAAACATATTTACACATCTAGATACTGACTGTACTCATCCTGACAGAACGTCACAGCAAGCCTGTCCCTACAAGATGCACGCACAGCCAATACTGCCACACAGGCAATGTCTGCATACAGACAAACACACCAACATGTACGCACAGATTCACAGGCAACATCTGCATGCAAACACACCAACATGTACGCACAGATTCACAGACACCTGGATACATATTCCCCTCAAGATATCATGCAAACAAAAGAAATTTTTTTAAGCTTCACGAAAAGAAGAGTCAATACATCTGGATAAGATACATCTATTCAGAGACAGTCATTGTGCATCTCTGTTCCTGCTGGGTACAGTTTTCAACTGAATATGCTGTATACAGTATGTGCTTGCCTCTTAACTCCCACCCCTCCCCTTTCCATGAGAGTTCCTGAGTTCACTATGTATTCTTTTTCAAACTGTATCCTTCACATCCATCGAGGGACATAACTGTGCAGTCGTCACTCAAACAACTGTACAAATGGCTATACGCATCAACTGCGACAGCACAGGAGGAGATGACAGCACAGCACAGCTAAAAATATCAAACGATAGAGCACAGTTGTAACCACATGCACAGAATGACAGATCTATGCACTTGGAACAACAGGACTCAAAACTGTGCTCACGGAATGACCGAACCCAGGAACAACACACCAACTTAGACCAGCTTAACGGAAGTTGAGGCAAGCGACGCAATCATCAAAACACACCTGAATTTCGTTACAACCCGTACTAGTGTGACACAGCAAAGGCCCTCAGCCTAACAAAACAAAATCTGCTGAATGAAGCGAAGTCTTCAAATAATGATTCTCGCTGCAACTTGGAACGTGTCAGTGTTAACACCGACATTTTTTTCTCTCCTTTTTCGTTTGTCTCATCTTTCGTGCTCCAAAGATTCTTGCTCCATCCTGGAACATGTCATTGTCAGTGGTAACACCAACATTTTGTTTCTCTTCTTTTTTGTTTGTCTCACTTTTTTGGTGCTATCATAGTGGCATTTCTCCCATACCTCACATTCCCGCCTCTCCAAACACAACCACATCCAAGTTCATCTTGTTGCCGCCCTAACACCAACAGTCCACAGGGATCCACAAAAATCAGGTCACTATGAGGAAACCCACTGGAGAAGACTGCACTGCTGCTGAGCTATTTCGGTGGTGTTCAACAGTGCCTGCTCTCATTCAATACACTTATAAAGGACAAAAAGAAAAACAAAATCTTTACTATAAAAAATGATAGATATGAACATCCATGTTTTTCTTTTTACATCAAACCCTCACCCAGTAAAGCTAATACAAAAAGCAATGGGCAAAAAGTGCACAAGGATAACCACCACCATGCCCTAGTGACAATACTTACTTAGTTGCAAAGCCTGCACCCCAAACTGCATTATCTTGTTTTTTAAATCATCATTATTATTGGGTTTTGTTTTTTTTAACAACGTGCTAGTCTAAAGTCTAAGGACAGTTGTCGTCATGAGCTTGCCATGATCACTGACTACCACAGCCAACTATGAGGATATTCATATTCTGAAGGTTTTTCCCTTCTGCTCTAAACCTACTTAAGGTTAATGCATTCTAACAGATGCTATGTTTCCTATTAAGGACTGAACCAGGCCTATAAAAAGATACAGAAATCTGCGCAGCTTGTCAGTAAACGAGAACAACTCTTTCAAAGATGCATCCACTAAGAGAATGAAACTTAACTGTGGTTCTAGTCTTTCTATTTTCAGCCTGCAGCACACTGAACTAGTCCTGGGCCAGCCAGGGCAAAACAATCCCACAGCTGTTTTGTCTCTGATGGGACTGGTGTCCACCTATTCTTCTTCGTCCCACAACTGGCAGTGTTAACCACAGCACCACACCTCCCACGAAAGACTCGCTCAATGGCTCAAATTTCAAGCTCTTCTGTAGGCTGTTATACACCTTTAATCTGACACCTTCTTCTACTGCTAGTAGGCAGCCTGCCTTGTAAGCAGACTGTAAAGAACCTCTGGAAGAATGCCTGTGTGTTAGTTTTCCAATGCTACGTCTTTTTGCACTGAGAACAGAACAAAACCATTTTCTTTCTTTTTTCTTTTCTGTAACATTTTCCTTCTTTTTTTTTTTCTTTTTTTCAATTTTTTTTATTAACATTTTCTTTCTTCTTGTTTTTCTTCTGTTTTTGTTCTATATTCATTTTCTCTCCCACCCCTCCCCTATCCTCTTTCCCTCCAAAATCGCCTCTGTAAATCAATACGACAATGTGCATGCAGAGACAACTAATGAACTATATGTTGAAGAACCAACATTTTCATCTCCCTTAACGAGTTGTACCATTTTGACCAACTTCACATACATTTTCCCGTCTCATATGTCCAGTTTCCTCACCCCATTTACCATGTTTTAATTTTCAAATAACGCCTGATGGACTGAATTTCACTCTAGCAGACAAAGCTGGCAACCAGACAGACCTAAAGCTTGCTTGGCTGTGTCTCACCAGATATAAGGGTAATAAACCCATGAATTAGCACAAAGGTCAAAGAGCAAATATTTTAAGTTACAAATATTTTGCAATCTTTTAAAAATAATGGCTATGTGTAGAAAAAAAGACAATAACTTATCATTCTATTTTCAGTGGTCGGTATGTTTGAAATTCAGTGAAAGAGCACAGCAAAAACCTAAAAATTTCCAGACAACTCTTCTAGGAAGAAGCAGACACAAACATTTTTTCCATATCTACAAAATGCAAAATCAAATTTGCTTGCAAATGAGTAAACTTTTTTTTTTTTTTTTTTACTAGTATGCATTACACAATTTGCAAGTTATGTTTTAAACCTGGGATTGTACATTGTCTTTTCAAATCCATGTGGGTTGGGAGGGGGGGGGGGGGGGTATGGGATGTTGAAAAAATTATTTCTTTGCACTTGAAACATGTGACCATTACAAATTAAAAATAACGATTGAAAATAAAAAGGACTGCTTATCTACCGCTAAAGTTACACAATAATTGGGTACTTTACAATTGATTTTAACAAAAACATGTGGACAAAGAATTCAAAATTTTATGTTTTTGTACCTACGAGTATAAACCTGAGATTTACCATTGCGAACGGAGCCTTTCTACACTTTAAGAGGTTCAAGACCATCACTCTCCCCTTCCCGGTACTGCAGTAACACCACCACTGTCTTTTAATAATACATCTTTTTAATTTTCAATATTTGTGTCACCTGTTGCATTTGACAATACTACTGTGCATTCAGGCACACACACACACACACCTGGTTTTCACACTTTCTCACTGGGGATGCACTACGCACACATCACAGAGGCACAAGAGGTTTAGTGATGGTCGACAGTGAAAACACACGGTTTGTTTCTCTTTTTTTTCTTTCGCCCCTTTGATTTTTGTTACCATGCAAATTTCTATCTTAACTGAAATTCTGGACCATTATTACTTGTTTTCCTAGTCACTCACTACACAAGCTCCAAGAGATGTATGCTGACCACCATTCCCCGACTGAAGTGAAAGGACGAGACAGAGAAAAACGGGCAGGCAACGACAGAGAGACTGCACACCTGCACTGAAGAACAGAACAGGTGTGACTGAACAGAGACAGGTAAAGAAAAACAGATTCCACACTGGGACAGAAAAGAAAGGATGTTTGAGAAACATCACAAACAAGGAGACATACGGCATCATGGTCATTGCACTTATGTATTTATTCTACGGTAGGTATTAACGTTATATTCCATTAGCACGAGGCTCTTATGATCAAGTCAAAAGCTATTCCCAGAACAACATCTGAATTTGGTACATGTAATGGACAGACCATATACACAGTTAGGCAACAAGTCAAAATGGCTATAAGCTGGCTCAAAAACAAATGGAAAGTACAGTTCTTCTGATGATATACCCATCATCACCCCAGCACAGTTCATTCTTCATTCCTTTGTTCATCTGAGCTAGCAGTCCAAACTGTGTCAGCACTCAATTCAATTTTTTTTTTCCTTCTTTAGTTTGCAAACATCTTCTCGCAGATTATCATCAAGTTTTCACCTAGCTTTTCAGTCAGTCTGTATGTCTTTGTCCTTAAAGTTTTCAAAGCTGATATTCTTAATATTCTTTTTGGTCACTAAGTTGACAAGTGCAGATATGTTTCATATTGAACGTTGCACCTTTTCCTTCAGCAAGTATTGTGGCAGTTGTTTTTAATTCCTATGCTGAAAGGTTAAGTTTTTCACCAATGGTCAAAAATCTTCCTTCAGTCATTTATATTTTCAAGGTATCGTTCAGAAAGAAGAAAGAAAAGAAAGTTCACAAGTTTTTATTCAGTCTTGGAAAAAATTAATACTTAGTTTACAGCTCTTTCTGCAGTTTTTCTGCTAATGAATTCTTCATAGCTTCAAGATGTTCAAGTTTCAACTTTTACAGCCAAGCCAACTTGTACACAGGCTTTTCAGGCTTTGTCAAACTCACATAGGTACAAAGATCACAAGCAAGACACTGACACACACACATGACAAAAAAAATAAAAAATAAAAATTTTCACCCAATACCTGCTAAACTATATTTTAAAGCATATCAAATTAACTTGTGCAAAAGTGCCAGACATTCCCCTCGACTTTTTACTCCTACACAGATAAAAAGTTAAAAAAATAAACGGAAAACATTTCAATGCCATGACATAAAAAACAGGAAAAGCCATACGGGCAAAGAAACACCACAGAACGGACACCCTCAGTCCACTACAGACAGTGTGTTCTATTTGCACTCCCTAATTGCCAGATTATAATAAAAAAGAAAAAAACAAATGCTACCAACCAAGAATGTATAGGAATTCCAACCAAGACTGAAAATGTCACAAGGGAAAAAGAATGTATAGGAATTTCCAAAACCAAAGACTGAATAATAGTCCACAAAGGACTGGGGGAAAAAAAAGAATGTATAGGAATTTCCAAAACCAAAGACTGAATAATAGTCCACAAAGACTGGGGAAAAAAAGAATGTATAGGAATTTCCAAAACCAAAGACTGAATAATAGTCCACAAAGACTGGGGAAAAAAAGAATGTATAGGAATTTCCAAAACCAAAGACTGAATAATAGTCCACAAAGACTGGGGTAAAAAAAGAATGTATAGGAATTTCCAAAACCAAAGACTGAATAATAGTCCACAAAGACTGGGGTAAAAAAAAGAATGTATAGGAATTTCCAAAACCAGAAGACTGAATAATAGTCCACAAAGACTGGGGTAAAAAAAGAATGTATAGGAATTTCCAAAACCAGAAGACTGAATAATAGTCCACAAAGACTGGGGTAAAAAAAGAATGTATAGGAATTTCCAAAACCAGAAGACTGAATAATAGTCCACAAAGACTGGGGAAAAAAAAGAATGTATGGAATTTCAAACAGAAGACTGAATAATAGTCACAAAGACTGGGAAAAAAGAATGTATAGGAATTTCCAAAACCAGAAGATGAATAATAGTCACAAAGACTGAATAAAAAGTGTATACCACAAAGACTGGGGAAAAAAAAGAATGTATAGGAATTTCCAAAACCAAAGACTGAATAATAGTCCACAAAGACTGGGGTAAAAAAAGAATGTATAGGAATTTCCAAAACCAAAGACTGAATAATAGTCCACAAAGACTGGGGTAAAAAAAGAATGTATAGGAATTCCAAAACCAAGACTAAAGAATAGTCGACAAAGGCTGAAAAAAAAAAAATGTATAGGAATTTCTCAAACCAAAAGACTGAAGAATAGCCCACAAAGACTTGGGGGGGGGGGGGGGGGGGGGGGGGGGGGGGGAGGGAGCAGACGACAGTAAGGACAGGCAAAAATCAACTCTGGGTAGGACTGAACAGGAGATGATCCTTTTCAAACCTACAACAGGCCTCTCAAGTCCGACCCATGGTCTTTGCAAGTATTGTGTGCATTGCCTGTAGAGTTGGTAATATTTTTATAGGCTATATTGTAGACACAAAGTACAATGTTCAAACTTATTTTTATAGGCTAAAATGTAGACACAAAGTACAATGTCCAAACTTTGAAGTGCAGTGTTGGCAACATGCTCCTTATCTTTTGCGCGGCATGACTCATTCAGACCAGTAGTTTGAAGGCCAGAGTGAACAGCAAGTCTTCCACTGCTTCACTTTCACAGTTTCAGACATTACAGCAAATGGACCATCTAGAATTCATTTTACTTCTAAAATGAAATCATAAAATGAGATTTCTGAAAACAATATTGTTTAGTTGCTTTTTGGGGGGTGGGTGGGTGGGTGTTGGGGTGGGCGTGGGAAGTGTATCACTGGAAGTAAAATGAAGACAAAAAAAGCATGCTCACAAACACTAACCATTGTCTACCTCCATCCCCACCCCCACCTACACCTCCATCTGCAATTATCTTTTGAGAAACGATCAATGTGAAAATGAATACACGCATCATTCTAATAAAAATCAGATTAAAAATAAACTCTCACACATTGTTCTCTCATTCTACAAAGCAGTTCAGTTCCCATGGCAACACAAGATCCTGTCTACATTGTCCTGGTGAACATTTCACAATGAAGTTCGGTCACCATGACGCCACACATATTCAATATCATCACACTTTTTCTCTTTGCTGTCTCTCCTTCCCACCCACCCCCCTCCCCTCCCTTCCACTGGTTTTGTCAACTTTCATTATCCTAATCCCTCCTGCTATGCAAAGCACTTCAGTAACCATAGCAACACAGGGCTCGACTAATCATCCTACACATGAGCAGAGGGGGACAAGACAAATCCAGCTATCTTAGACACACAGACATACTCTGTCTCTCTTACATACAGAGTGAAAGACGTACAGAGTCATTTGCACCATGCAACGATTATCCCAGATCTATCTATTCTCGTAACCTTCACAACAGATCCCTTTTTACGACCATGCCATGCCACCAAGACATCTCCCTTTTCTTCTATCCCATACTTTTCTTGTTTCTCATCTTCAAATTCTTTCAGTTCATGGTACGACTTCATCCTAAACCTGCCTCTTCAATACACTTGCGTGTGTACACACACACACACCAGTCTCTTGTTTCTATACAGCATTCTGTTGATGCTGTGGTCAAAGAGTGATGCGTATACACTGCCGTCGCTGATGTGCTTTGGTGACACAATGCGAATCACAAATTGCTACTTGACCGACTCAACTTTCAGGGGCACATTCTTGCTACCATGACTTTCATGGGTGTACATCCAATACACAACTGGTTGTTGCAGAAGCGCTTATTGGTGTACTACTCCGCAGCAATGATTCCGGCACCCACTCTCCGACGTACTACCGATACATGTCACCATTGACCTGGTATTCAACAGCATATTCAGGGTAGGCCTGTGTGCTGTCGAAGATAACCCAGATGCGAGGTGTGTGGATGTTGTCCACGCACGAGTCATAGCAGCGGCCCAGAGGGTCATTGGGGTCGAGGGGCGGGGGACGACGATAGTCGTTCTGGCCCCCAGTGAAAATGCCGGTCAGAACCCTAGCAAGGAACATGTAGCGTGGACATGGCACTGCCTTCGACAGGTCCAGAGCCTGGCTACCAGACGACGATGACGACGATGACGATGACCACAACCCTGCTTTGGGGGCTGACAGGGGAGACGGCTGGCTGAGCAGGGTGTGGGGATGCGGAGGCAAAGGGGCAAGAGGTGGGAGCGAGGCAGGATTAGGCGGTATGGGAGCAACCAGCAAATAGCTGTTGGCCTGCAGGTTGGTGTTGGCGGTAAGCAACGCCAGCGAGGGCGCCCCGACCCCTGACAAGGTCACAGCGGTGCTGGACACAGAAAGGTTAGTCGGGTAGCCTCCCACTGGCACCATCATCCCTCCTCCGCCCCCTTGACTGGAAGAGGGCTGGGAGGATGAAGACGGTGCCATCAGCGCTGACACTTTGCCCACCCCACCTGCACCAAACACTGGCGGTCGACTCCCATACTTCTTCGACGGAATCGGGTAGGTATTCTTCCCCGGTCCCCTGAACCCAGCAGGGGGAGGAGGATTCCCTGGAGCTATGGAGGTGGGGTGGATGGAGGGCTGGGTGGGAGGCAACCCCTGCCCCGGGGGGAAGGCTGGCGCCGCCGATGAAGCAGAAGGGTGGGGGCGGGGGTGCCTAGAGAGGAGTGAGTACCTCTGATACAGGGCCTGGCGCTGAGACGGCCCCGAGCTCTGCGATGAGGAGGAGGCTGGTCCCTGCTGCTGTCGGCATGGTAACGAGCGAGGGTGGTGAGCGGTGGAGGGGGCAGGGGCCCATTTGGGGTGTGGTGCGGGCCCGGCCCACCACCTCTTCCTCCAAACATGGGGTTGCCTGCTGGGGCGGCTGAAGAGGGAGCTGAACCGGAAGGACTGTACATCAGACTTCCCAATGCCGATCGACTTCCACTGGACGAGGGCCTCGGGCCACCGTAACCCCCGGTAATAGCACGAAGTTTCTCCGATTTGGATCTGAGCAGGTGGGCGATGATGGCGTTCTTGTCGCCCCCCATCTTGCTTTTCAGCAGTGGCAGCAGCTTCTTCATGGCCGAGCCAGTTTTGGTTGCCATGGAAGTGCCGCTGGACCCCATGTTGGATGGGCCGGCCCCTCCGCTTCCTGCCTGTGGGACGCGAAGTCTGGAAGTGGGCTGGGAGGTCTGGGAGACGTGGATGGAGGAGAGGGAGGGGTCGGGAGGGAAGACGGAGGCGGAGGGGTCGGAGGAGGAGGGGGGCAGCTGCAGGATGGACTTGAGGATGACGGAGCCCGATGTGGGAGCCGTGCCGCGGTCGGTGTAAGCGTTGGAGTACAGACTGTCCCTGCAAAGTAACTCCCTGCACACACACGTGCGCACAGGCACATACACACACACACGTATCAGTACTCGGAGACGCCAAACTCTCTTATCCCTTTATTGAAACAAGTTGGAATTGTGTGTGTGTGTGTGTGTGTGTGTGTGGGTGGGTGGGTGGGGGGGGGGGGGGGGGGGTTGAGGGAGAGTAAAAGGGGATATGGGAATTTTTTAAAGAACATTAAGACTCTAACAAGTCTCATGCAAATCAGCAAATAATACATTTATCTTCACACTAGACATGCAGAATTTCATCTGCAACAAAATTGTTCTCTTTATCATGGAGGCTGTTATTTAAAGATTAGGCAAGTTTTCCACTGGTTTCTGTAGTTCTGTCTCCACTGCCCACGTCTGCAGCTAAACTGACAGACACAGAACCAGACTGCTTCACCAATGAATCCATGAAGGTAATATACGGGGAAGCACACACCACATGTCAGACGCATCAAGTCTAAATTTTTCAGTGTGTTCGAACAAATACAGCTGATTGGTATACCTGACCCTCGTTCAATGTAAATGTGTACACAACTGGCTTAGCCTCATCAGCTGATTCACTATCCCATGTGCATTTCAAAAGGCCTGCGAAGCAGTAAAGAGCAGGTGGATGACCCTTGAAAGCCTATAACTGGAATTGCCAGAACACATTTGACATCATCATAATGCTGGAACATTCGGCAATCCATCGTTATAAAATACAACAAAATCAGTATGACTGGCATCCCTGAATTATGTCAAGAATCATCTGACATTCTGGCTGTTATCATACGCGTAACTGTCACTAAAAAAACACTTCAACAATCAACTAATTTCATGTGCTTATTGTGTTTTCAGAGATAAAATTTTGTGTTTTATCTGAAACTGCAATCAAAGGTTTCAACAATCCAGGTGTAACGGTGTTTGAAACAGCCAGTATGAGTAACAATTTCTTCTTTCATTTTTTTTTTCTTTTAAGTTTTGATGCAGCTGTTTTTCCATAATATTTCATTTGACTTTTCAAAACAAACACACCTATAACCATAATCAAATGCATGCAACAGCGACAGAGCTGTTACAGCCCAGGACTCGTTTCACCAGTGTGCTGTGAGTCCCCATTCCCTCACACAGTACAGATGGAAGTAACAGGCAGACTGAAATGTGCATGATGCAGCACCGAGATGAGGCAAACACATGCGTATGTTCATGCATGCACATGCACACACACACCAGACCTGTTTACCCTAAAGCGGCTACTGGTGTATTTCTCGACCAAATAAATGTATTTTCCTAAAGATGTGTGTACACATCTACCAAATTTGCAAATTTTTGCAAAAGCAGGAGGTCCCTTCTATCGTTCCAACGTCATCCAGATGCGAGTTTGTGCACACAATGTGCAACTTGTTACTCTTTGGTGGTAGTGCTCAAACACACTGGTTATACACTGCAAGTGCCACTACCGCTCAAGAACTTCTCCAGATTTTTTTCGACATTTTTTCCAGTTTGTTGTATTCATCGTATTTTCGCCAACATATGGCTTAATCGTATAGGTAAATAGGTCTGACACACACAGAGAGGAGACCTCTTGGTACTCCTGTTAACCACCCACCTTGTCCAAAAGCCGTGCCGTGTTTGCCGCAGAAGCGCCAGTCAAAGCCGCGGCGACAGATGGCGTCGATGGTGCTGACCTTGGTGCCATGGAACAGCTGGTGCTCACTGACCACTCGGCCCCCGTTCTCCTGAATCATCTGCTCCTTTTTCCTGTGCACACAACACACTTCATGTTGCATGGAGATGACACAGGGTTCCCACAGATGCCCTGAACACTACCACACAGTCCACAGGAAGCGATCAATATCAAGTCACCATGAGGCAACCCATCACAGTAGACGCTGCATTGCTGCAATGTCACTTTGGTGATATTCACAGGGTTCCCACAGATGTCACCAAACAAAATTCCAGACTTTTTCCGGACTTTTTCCAGGGCTTTTCATAATTTTCCCAGACCCCAGAATGTGGGTGTGCGTGCACCTCTGTATGCGATTACCATGCTAAACACATCAGACAGAACTGATTTAATGATAGTAGGGCATTCAGTACTTACCAAAAAATTTAGTGTGTGTGTGTGCGCACGCGCGTGAAAAAGTCAGAGAGACACAGAGAGAGACAGAGACAGATATATAGACAGAGACAGAGAGAGAGAGAGAGAGAGAGAGAGAGAGACAGTGTGTCTATGTATGTGAGAGAGACAGTCAGTGTGTGTGTGTGAGTGTGTATTGTGTGTGTATACGTGCGCGCGCATGTGTGTGTGTGTAGGTGTGTGAGAGACAGTGTGTGTGTGTGTGTTTGTGCGAGTGTGTGTGTGAGAGAGAGAGAGAGAGAGATATGGTCAGGTCAGGTCAGGTAATTAGGACACTAGGCCTCGCGGCCTCTCAACTGTCCTTTCATTTCAATTTATTCAACATGGCTGAGTACAAGTTACAAGCTAATGTGCTCTCTTTTCAATTCCGTATTCAAATTTTGACATTTTTGCATAAGAGAGAGAGAGAGAGAGAGAGAGAGAGAGAAAGAGAGAGACAGTGTGTGTGTGTCTATGTATGTGAGAGAGACAGTCAGTGTGTGTGTGTGTGTGTGTGTGTGTATGCGTGTGTGTGTGTACACGCGCGCATGTGTGTGTGTAGGTGTGTGAAAGACAGTGTGCGAGTGTGTGTGTGTGTGCGAGAGAGATATGGTCAGGTCAGGTCAGGTCAGGTAATTAGGACACTAGGCCTCGCGGCCTCTCAACTGTCCTTTCATTTTAATTTGGATGTTCAACATGGCTGAGTACAAGTTACAAGCCAATGTGCTCACTATTCAATTCCGTATTTAAATTTTGACATTTTGGATAAGAGAGAGAGAGAGAGAGAGAGAGAGAGAGAGAGAGAGAGAGACAGTGTGTGTGTGTGTATGTATGTATGTGTCTAAAAATAGGCCAGTGTATCGCCCTTGGGCCCTTTGATTTTCTCTACTCCCCACCCCCACCCCATTCAATGCATGATCGCATCCCATACTGCAGTTTAAAAAAAAAAAAAAAAAAAAAAAAATCACCTATCACAATCCTTGGGCTGAAAATAATCAGAGTCACGGTCATTGTTGGAGTCCGAGTCGTTTTGTCTGAAAACTGCATCATTTCTTTGTTTCTTGCCTGCCGCATGGCTTTTCAGAGCAGCTTCGCCCATGTTCCCGATGTCGAAGTCTTTCTTGCACAGCAGGCACCGTGCTTTTGTCTTGCATCCATCGGAAGCAGGAGCAATCCATTTGCGATAATTTGTATTGTCTAGCCAAGCTAGGCTAAACACACATTTTCCCATGTTTTCTTTAATACTTCAACGCTATTTTCCCTCGCACAGCTGTTGACTCGAAAGGAAGTTAAGCAATGGTACCAACTGCGCATGCGCAACGCTTTTTCACAGTAAAGGGAAGCTACTCTGCAGAAAAAAATGTCATCTGCTAAACCTCCGGCCAGAGGAAATCTGAAAACCGCGATCATTGTGCATGATTTAATTTCTGTTTTTATTCCTATTTCAATGTTTTTGTAAAGAAACTTAAAGCAAAATTCGACATCATGAAAAAGTTTGCACAGCTTTTACAAAATTCCAAGACTTTTCCAGACCCATGGCCACAAATTACAAAAGTCCAAGACTTTTCCAGCCCTGGAAATGATTTTTTTCATTTTTCCATACTTTTTCCAGACTTCCAGGACTCTGTACGAACCCTGATGACATTCACACACACAACACAGACTCAGACATATGCCCCTGTTTTCATAGATCATCTGCTCCTTTTTCCTGTGCACATACAAGGCACTTCATATTGCATGGACATCACACACACACAGACACATACATGACAGAAACACACACACACATACACACAAGACACTTCATACTGCATGTACATAACACACACACACACAAACACACACACACGACAGAAACACACACACACAAAGACACTTCCTATTGCATGTACATGACACACACAACACACACACACACATACAAACACACACACACACACACTCACATGCACGTATGACCATGTCCACATTAGCAAATGGTTGTGAACGGTCACAAATGCACAAGGCTATAGGCATAAAGACTCACCTGAAGAATGACCTCTCACATTCTTAAAGCAAGATTCCTTCTGAACATGTTTAACTTCGTAACTACCCTTCTGTCCCCTCTCCACATATCTTGTCGAGGGTGATGCTCCATTTCATTCCCATTTGGATTATTTGGGAAGCTTTCAGCATTAACCATCACCATTTGGGTTATTTGGGAAGCTTTCAGCATTGACGATCACCATTTGGGTTATTTGGGAAGCTTCAGCATTAACCATCACCATTTGGGTTATTTGGGAAACTTTCAGCATTGACAATCACCATTTGGGTTATTTGGGAAGCTTTCAGCATTAACAATCACCATTTGGGTTATTTGGGAAGCTTTCTTCATTAACCATCACCATTTGGGTTATTTGGGAAGCTTTCAGCATTAACCATCACCATTTGGGTTATTTGGGAAGCTTTCAGCATTAACCATCACCATTTAGGGTTATTTGGGAAGCTTTCAGCATTGACAATCACCATTTGGGTTATTTGGGTAGCTTTCAGCATTAACAATCAACATTTGGGTTATTTGGGAAGCTTTCTTCATTAACCATCACCATTTGGGTTATTTGGGAAGCTTTCAGCATTAACCATCACCATTTGGGTTATTTGGGAAGCTTTCAGCATTAACCATCACCATTTAGGGTTATCTGGGAAGCTTTCAGCATTAACCATCACCATTTTGGGTAATATGGGAAGCTTTCAGCATTAACCATCACCATCTGAGTTATTTGGGAAGCTTTCACCATTAACCATCACCATTTGGGTTATTTGGGTAGCTTTCAGCATTAACAATCACCATTTCAGGTCAACAACAGCTACAAAGGAGGCTGCTGTTTGCTAAATGTTTTAATTTTTCAAAAAAAAGTATGAATAAAGAAAGAATTTCGGCTCGTGGCATGCGTGTCTGAACGACAGTGATAAAAGAACAACCCATAAGCGCGGACTATTTGGTATTCCATGTGCCTCTGAACTGAGCATGACAGGTCAGAAAATCTTGAAGATTATGCGGGTATATCTGTACCTGTTTCAAGCTTAAGTGACACTGTGTGAGATGACGAAAGATCAGCGTGGTCAGTCTTGAGTTAATTACAGATAATTCCAGATTTCTTCTTGTGATGAATGAACTGTAACTGCCAGTGATAAATATCAACAAAGAAACAGACACGTGCACAGCAAGCTCCCTCAACTGTTAGATCTTTGTACAAAATGTGGTGTGATCTATAATTCAAGTAATGTACAGCTGATTGGGTTCAAAGTGTATTTTGTCATTTTTCTATACAAGTTCAGACCTGTCTTTCATTATTTCACTGACAGTATTCCAGAGATAAATTCCTGTATTTTCAAGCCTCAAACTTTTTTATGCATGGAAACACACTTGCAAGAAATCAAAAGGGGGAAAAAACACGTTGATCTCAAATCACTTTTCCCATTTTTCATGGGATTTTGATGTGAACTGTTATTCCCAATCATTATATCTGCCAAGCTCACAAGAAAATTCTACCTTGCACTATATGCTGTGAACTAAGGCAGGGCGTTTGGTACCGACTGTTCTACAGCTTACCATTTCTTATGCACGTCTGCAAGAAATGCCGTTTTCTTTACATATCAAAGTGTTTTTAGTATTTCTTACGCATGCCTGCAAGAAATGCTGTTTTCTTTAAATATGAACATGTTTCAGACATCATTAAGCCTCAACCTCTTCATTGTCTTGTTTTCCTTACAGATTAGGAGTCATAGCAGAACACAATACAAAAGAGTATAAAACATGGAGAAAATGGCACGCACAGAAAGTATTTCTGACATCTCTGAGCCACAAAATGTCATGGGAAGAGACTTGGTGATGTTCATGGAATCTTTATGTCTAAAGACCAAAACTTGTCACAACAAAATTAGATTTGGGAGAAATTTGCTTATCACCATGTTTTTCTTAACCTGAGCAGTTCGCCTGTACTCGCAGTTTGAATTAGTACATATGTGACAATTATGTGGAGAGAGGTCTGCAAATTATAAACACACTGTTCACAGTCAAACATGCTAAACACTCCATGGCAACTTACAGTGAGTAGGACTTCCACAAGTAAGGATTCTGGATGCGAACGATGCGGGTAATGTCAGCTGCCGGGAATAGCATGTGCTCATGGAATCGCACCGCCACGTTGATGTACTCCTCTGAATTGGGTTCCAGAGGTACAGCCACCACCTCCACCAGATTCTGTGTCATTGGAAAAATCAAACCTCAGTTTGTATTGAACATGGCTGAAACACTACACCACCTCCACCAGATTCTGGGTCATTGGGAAAAATCAAACTTCAGTTTGTACTGAACATGGCTGAAACACTACACCACTTCCACCAGATTCTGGGTCATTGGGAAAAATCAAACTTCAGTTTGTATTGAACATGGCTGAAACACTACACCACTTCCACCAGATTCTGGGTCATTGGGAAAAATCAAACTTCAGTTTGTATTGAACATGGCTGAAACACTACACCACTTCCACCAGATTCTGTGTCATTGGGAAAAATCAAACTTCAGTTTGTACTGAACATGGCTGAAAAACTACACAGTTTCATAAGATTCTGGGTCATTGGGAAAAATCAAACTTCAGTTTGTACTGAAGACAGCTGAAAATGTACACCACTGGCAAAATCTGTACCTTTACCGTAGGCTTAAACCTTCCATCCTTTGTCAATGTCTGATATAACCTGAACCCCGGGTCTAACATCAAAATGTTGTTACAAAAAAACACCACCTGTTATGTGATGCAATATTTCAGGGAATTATTTCTTTTGAGGTTAAATTCTCTAACAAATTTATTTTTTCTGTTTCATATTCAATGTCTCCGACCCCCATCAAGCACCCTATCCTCCCCATAGCATTGCTGTCATATAATCAATTAATCCCAGATGCCCTGAACACTACCACACAGTCCACAGGAAGCGATCAATATCAAGTCACCATGAGGCAACCCATCACAGTAGACGCTGCATTGCTGCAATGTCACTTTGGTGATATTCACAGGGTTCCCACAGATGTCACCAAACAAAATTCCAGACTTTTTCCAGGGCTTTTCATAATTTTTCCAGACCCCAGAATGTGTGTGTGCGTGCACCTCTGCATGTGATTACCATGCTAAACACATCAGACAGAACTGATTTAATGATAGTAGGGCATTCAATACTTACCAAAAAATTTAGTGTGTGTGTGCGCACGCGCGTGAAAAAGTCAGAGACACACAGAGAGAGACAGAGACAGATATATAGACAGAGACAGTGAGAGAGAGAGAGAGAGAAAGACGGAGACAGTGTGTGTGTCTATGTATGTGAGAGAGACAGTCAGTGTGTGTGTGTGAGTGTGTATATGTGTGTGTGTGTACGCGCGCGCGCATGTGTGTGTGTGTAGGTGTGTGAGAGACAGTGTGTGTGTGTGTGTGTTTGTGCGAGTGTGTGTGTGTGAGAGAGAGATAGATATGGTCAGGTCAGGTCAGGTAATTAGGACACTAGGCCTCGCGGCCTCTTAACTGTCCTTTCATTTTAATTTGGATGTTCAACATGGCTGAGTACAAGTTACAAGCCAGTGTGCTCTCTATTCAATTCCGTATTCAAATTTTGACATTTTTGGATAAGAGAGAAAGAGAGAGACAGTGTGTGTGTCTATGTATGTGAGAGAGACAGTCAGTGTGTGTGTGTGAGTGTGTATGTGTGTGTGTCTGTACGCGCCTGCACGTGTGTGTAGGTGTGTGAGAAACAGTGTATGTGTGTGTGTGCGAGTGTGTGTGTTTGTGCGAGTGTGTGTGTGTGTGTGTGTGTGTGTGTGTGTGTGTGTGTGTGAGAGATATGGTCAGGTCAGGTCAGGTCAGGTAATTAGGACACTAGGCCTCGCGGCCCCTCAACTGTCCTTTCATTTTAATTTGATGTTCAACATGGCTGAGTACAAGTTACAAGCCAATGTGCTCACTATCCGTATTTAAATTTTGACATTTTTGGATAAGAGAGAGAGAGAGAGAGAGTTAGAGACAGTGTGTGTGTGTGTGTGTGTGTGTGTGTGTGTGTGTAAAAATAGGCCAGTATATCGCCCTTGGGCCCTTTGATTTTCTCTACCCCCCACCCCCACCCCATTCAATGCATGATCGCATCCCATACTGCAGTTAAAAAAAAAAAAAAATCACCTGTTACAATCCTTGGGCTGAAAATAATCAGTCATGGTCATTGCTGGAGTCCGAGTCGTTTTGTCTGAAAACTGCATCATTTCTTTGTTTCTTGCCTGCCGCATGGCTTTTCAGAGCAGCTTCGCCCATGTTCCCGATGTCGAAGTCTTTCTTGCACAGCAGGCACCGTGCTTTTGTCTTGCATCCATCGGAAGCAGGAGCAATCCATTTGCGATAATTTGTATTGTCTAGCCAAGCTAGGCTAAACACACATTTTCCCATGTTTTCTTTAATACTTCGACGCTATTTTCCCTCGCAGCGCTGTTGACTCGAAAGGAAGTTACGCAATGGTACCAACTGCGCATGCGCAATGCTTTTTCACAGTCAAGGGGAGCTACTCTGCAGAAAAAAATGTCGTCTGCTAAACCTCCGGCCAGAGGAAATCTGAAAACCGCGATCATTGTGCGTGATTTAATTTCTGTTTTTATTCCTATTTCAATGTTTTTGTAAAGAAACTTAAAGCAAAATTCGACATCATGAAAAAGTTTGCACAGCTTTTACAAAATTCCAGGACTTTTCCAGACCCATGGCCACAAATTACAAAATTCCAAGACTTTTCCAGGCCTGGAAATGATTTTTTCATTTTTCCAGACTTTTTCCAGACTTCCAGGACTCTGTACGAACCCTGTATTCAGTTTGCCTTTTCTGATCCAGATACACAGGACATAATCTACCAAGCGCCTTAATGGCAATGACCTCTTTGTCGCGAAACCAGCATGAGCAAGCATCCCCTTCTGAAGAAGAACATGTTTTCATTTTACTGGTCAGAAGTTCAATCCTCTAAACGGCTGGCAACAAGAACATGAGAGGGGTCTGAGGAAAAACAAGTTTATCAACCGATACAAAAATGGGATGCAGTAAAATAGCTCAAACCAGGCCAATCAAAACATCTCTCTCTCTCTCTCTCTCACACACACACACACAAATCAGCTAAAGGGATATGCTAAAGCAAAACTGTTATCCCTGCACACTCTTTACAAGTTCACTATTCGTGTCAATACACAGCAGAAGCATGTTTTGTTCGTTTGTTGTTGTTTTCTAATGAAAAAGAGCATTTGAACATATCCAAATATATTTTACATTTACATAATGATGTAGCAATGATGATTAAACCAACTAAACATGCCATTCTCTCACTCTTCTATGAAACGCACTCTATTACCTGGCATTAGATGTTGGTGCATGTGATAGGTGATGCCAATGTTTATTACAGGAACTCTACTAAATACAGTCTCACACACACATGCTCTCTCTTTCTCTTCGACAATAAGAAAATGTCGTTAAGCCGTATCACCCCATCTTCTCTGAAATTCTACCAACGGTAATACAACTGTACAACCATAGCACAAACAAATGGAAAAGGACATTTTCAAGTTTCAAAGATCTCCTGAGAAATTCTGAAACACGCAACACACACACACACACACACACACACACACACACACACAGAGAGTCAAGAACTCAAAAGCATTTTCCATGGAAAATTCAAACCTACCAGACCCAAACTCACTTATTCATTACTTAACCGAGGGCAGCATTCCAACACAGTTTACAATACGTGCTAGAATTCAATACTCAGAAAATACACATCCACATACTATGTCTACAAATGGCTATCATCAATGAACAATGAACATCACATGAGTTTTCGGGTGGAAAAAGGTTCTGATTGGAGAAATTCTAAAAATTATTTATAAAGCTTTATCAAAAAATGCAGACAAACGAATCACAAGGCAATAATGACGCGCTTCAACCTCTTAGGTCTTCAGACAAGATACTCAACACTCAGGACAACGAAAATAAACGAGCAATCACTTATCTTCATCCAATTCCAATTGAATCAACGCCCATCTTGCGGTGAACTGGATGAAGATAAGTGATTGCTCGTTCATTTTCGTTGCCCCAAGTGCTGTGTATCTTGCCTGAAGAATACCTAAGAGGTCGAAACGCATGGTGTTTTGTCTTGTGATTCACTGAGTCTATGTTTTTTGGCGGAGCCTTATAAATACTTTTAAAAATTTGTTCAGACTTCCGCCTGCAGTCGCCTCACTCTGCAACTAGATCAAATCCTGATCTGAGGTTCACCTTCCTGTTTCCAACCTCACCTTGCTGTTGTCCATGTGGGTCCAGTGCTCTGGGAAGTCGTTGTGGGCCTGACTCTCCTCGCTGGTCGAGGCCCCCCGAGGTTTGCTGCTGACACCTCCGTCCACAGCTTGGTCCATCCCCTTCATCCAGTCCACGTAGCTTTCATCATCCTTCCCCGCCTTGCTCTTCTCCTCGTCCTCCTCCTCTTCATCCTCATCGTCAGCGTCAGAGCTTGAGCTGTCAGACAGGCAGTGCAAGTGAACCAGTTTGGCTGCCTGTGGTGTCTTTTTGCGTGAGCTGGACTTGCTCGGTTTGGCGGCCGGCGCTTTCTTGGTCTCCGCGTCGTCCTCTGCAGCTTTGTGGGAGATGCTGTCGATGAAGTCGACAAAGTCCTGGTCCAGCCGTTCCTGAAGGATCTCCACGATGAGTCCCGGCAATGACTTCTTCAGTTCCTCTGCACATCGCCCACCATAACCACAGCATCACAATACTGAATACACATAATTACAACAATGAAAAATACTATCCATATAAGTTCCATGTCCAAACGATTATTCATAAACAAAGACGAGATACTTTTAAGCTTTTTCTTGTTGCACTTAAATGCATCCTATTGCTGCTGTGCTACTGAGCCAAGTTTTGCTGAAAACCAACTTAATATATTATTCCCCAGCAAACAGTACCTGAAGGTGAAAAACTGACACAAGAGAAACAAAGGTCAAATCTATTTGGCTGTACCAAAGAGAGAATTCAAATAAGCCTCAAAGTTTTTGAAGGGAACATGGCTTCTTTTCGAATCTTCAAATGTAAGAATACCAGAACAGGCGACATCGGCAGCCATGCTGTGAGTGGATTCAATCTAGCTGTATCCAAAAAAAAAAAAAAAAAAAAAAAAATTCCAGTAAGTCCCAAAGCTTTTGAAGGGTGTTTTTTTTTTTCTTTTTTTTTTTCCTTCAGATCTTCAAATATAAGGATACCAGAGCAGGTGACATCAGCAGCCATGGTGTGCATGGATTCAGCCAGGTTGCCTACACTTCAAATCTTACAAAAAAAATGTGACAATAACCCCAACATCTACAGAAATTCCACTCATTATACTTGTACCCTCATTGATTCACAGGGAGGGAGAGAATTTAAGAAAAAGAAAAAGAAATAAATAAAGCAATGCTCATAAATATAATAAGATCTTATCAAGTCAAAGGCGTGGAGCTTTTTAGAAAACATGTCACTGTCAGAAAATTTCCATGAGTCAGAAGAAAAAAAAATTGCATCATGAAAGAAGCCACATATCAAGTTCTCGCATCAAGAGAAACCTGATGCAAAGTCTGATGTTGCATTCTTTTTGAAGAGTGTATTCCTATACTACAGCACAAGGATAGGGAGAACTGAAAAGCTACCCCAATCCCCTGATTTACAGAGAGACAGACGACAAGGCACGGATGAAGGTGAGGAAACTATGTAGCCCACTGATTTCCGAAGCTCCCTTTTCTCCTCTGCCCTGGATCTAGAGAATTTGAAGCTCTGCCCTGCACAGGAATCTGAAGCTCTGTGTGTGTGTGTGTGTGTGTGTGTGTGTGTGTGTGTGTGTGTGTGTGTGTGATTTGTACTGAAAATATACTAATACAGTGACAGTACTAAAAAGCTGATATTTCAATATCTTTTTATGAAAAATTTTTTTCCCCAGAGACAAGAAGAGAGGACATGAAGCAGAAATATCCATGCATGATTTTCTTAAACTTGCATTCATGAATTAGATCAATCCACCTGACAAAAAAAACAACAACAAACAAACAACAACAAAAAACAGACAAACAAAAACCATAGACAATTGACTGTCATTAAAATTTATTGTATTTATTATCAGTGTACTCACTCATGGGATAGAAACTGCCGCAGCCCACAAAAATACACCTCAGGGATTCCTGTAAAAACACAGCCACACATCCATTTATAATCAAGAAATCCGATGTCACTGTATCAGATACTGGTTCTGTTCATACGTCAATGACATACCTTGCACTAACTGGTAATCATACACAGCAAAAGTGCGACTGCAACACTTGTCAGCAGAAACAAAACAAAAACAACAAAATCCAACAGCTATTTTAAAAGCTTCCTACATAGTCACTCTGAGCAGATTCTGGCACCAGCATAATTAGTTTCACAGAAATGAGGGGTGGTGGTGACGGAGGGAGAACCACCACCACAGTGTCATGCGTATGTTAGATCAGAACAGGCGCCACTGAACACCACTGAAGTGACTCGGCAGCAGTGCAGTGTCTCCTCCGGTGGGTTGCCTCTTGACTTGACATTGACTGCTCCCTGTGGATTGCCGGTGTCGGGGCTGCGGCGGGGCCGACCGGGCTGTGGCTGTGGATGGGGTGTCGGAATGAGTGGCGTGGGTGCACTGCCTCTGAGGTGGCGCAGAGGTTGGGACAGCAAAAAAAACAACAAAAAAAACCCCACCACCACCACACAAAAAAACAACAACAAAAAACAACCTTTTGATCTGATGTAATGTGCAAACTAAGCTACATATCTTAAATAAATGTTAGCGAACCGCCAAAAAAATGTGGACAGACGAATCACAAGACAAAACACGACATGTTTCGACCTCTTAGGTCTTCTTCAGGCAAGATAAAAAACAGTTATTACAACGAAAATGAACGAGCAATGAAGTGATTTAAGATAAGTGACTGCTCGTTCATTTTCGTTGTAATAATTGTTTTGTATCTTGCCTGAAGAAGACCTAAGAGGTCAAAACGCATCGTGTTTTGTCTTGTGATTTGTTTGTCCAATTTTTTTCTGCAGTGCGCTAACATTTATTCAAGATTTGTGTAGATTTCCGCCTGCAGTCATCTCACTTTGCAACTATATCTAAGCCACATATGTTGAATGTGGAACGAAATGACCAATATTTTAAGCTTGACTTTGGCATGGCTGATGGCAGTAAAAACTCAAGTGCTTTCCCATCAACATTTCAACTGACCAATGCTTTTAGACAATATAAGCCAGCAGCCCATTTACAAGCATCTTATTTGGACCAAGCCACAAAATGTTCCCTGTAGCTGAATTTACTGCACTATCTCCATTCCAACCGAACTAATGATGGTTGCTGAAATCTGAAACTCATAACCTAGCAAGCAGCATATATGATATTATGTGTGGAAATGACAGACATTTTGTTGCCTGACCATGCAAATGAGAAAATCGAACTGTCTCTAAATCATTTGTTATCATGCATGTCGAGGTTCTTCTCTTTCCTTCCTTCTTTCTTTTCTTCTCCTCCCCCCCCCCCCCCCCACATGACATGGGAATGACATTTCTAAAATGCACGTACGTACGAAACAGAGTCAATGAGACAAAAACATGATGAAGTAATTATTCTACTTAAGGCAAGAGCAGTATACTTGCAACCCATCATAAGTTTAGACCGACATCACTGCAGGAATTCCCAAAGAGCAGAATGCTCTCTATCTTCTTGTTGAGCAGATCGTGAACCAGTTAAAAATAGACTGATACTAGTAGTTAATTAAGCAGCTCTGCTACTCACTCAAACACAAAATCTTATCATATGGCGGTGCCAGGAACCTAATCTGTAAACCATTCATGCAATAGTACCTTTCTTAATGGAGAGACAAGATTAAATATAAAAGAAGGATCCAAAGATCCATTAATGTAATTTGTGTGGATAGAAGGCACACCAAGAGACAACCAACAGACAGAACCAATCAAGAAGAGTTATTCAGAATAAAGCGCATACCGTGAGACAGCGAATGTCTGCATGAATACCACTTGGAACTGTAGAAATCACTGACAGTGCGCCTGGCCACTTCACTCCTTCCTTTGTGGGAGGGAGCACAGGTTTTACTTGCAATGCTACACTTGGCCACTCGGGGATTTTTGTCCCTGCTGGTTGATTTGCCTGGTTAAAAAAAATCTTAAAACGGAAGGGTGACTTTATTGTACTGCAGAGATAATTATTTGACTAGTTTTTTATATATTAAAAAAAAGGACATATAAAGCTGAAACTGGTCACTGTACTGGAATCAACATGAAAAAATACCTCAAAAGTAAATGGAGTTTGGACATTTTCCCTTATCTGCATCTCTTGATGTAAAAAAAAAAAAAAAAAAAAAAAGTGCCAAAATGTGCTTTTACTGGTTATAAGAAACTTTGATAAAAGCCAGGTTGTTACGACTGAGAGTAGGTAAAACTCTAATATTCAATACATGAAGGACAAAAAATTATTTAGGACCCTGGCACTTTCAACATATACTGCGTTTTTTGTTCTTGACTGATAGCACAAGTACTACTGTACATGCATTAACATCAAAGACAAGCCTTTTGCAATAAAAGGAATTTTGAATTGTTGGAATAAGCGACAATGACACCTTTGGGAAAATAACAGAAATTAGGAACTTGGTTCTTTCAACAATTGTGCATTTGTTGATTAATTTGCCTGACCACCTGTGGATTTTATTGCTGCACTGGAAAAGAACTGATGATATTTTCATAGAATGGAAAACAAAGCATGGTTAGGAAAAATTTGGTGTTCAAGCAAAAGAAGAATTGAGAATGACAAATATTTAAATCACGTTTAGTCTCCATGAAAATAAGTTGGCTGAGAAGACTTCTGGATGAATCTGAATGGAAGAATTTTACAATTAATATGTTCCCTGAGTTGGCAAAATTAAGACATTTTGATGCTGAGTATACAAATGCATTTTTAAAGAAAACTGACGATTTGTCTTGGAACGATGCAATGAAACATTACAAAAAAACTGTCTCGGAAATACTGTCCAACAGTAGTTTAAGAGTATACGGCAGAGTGTGTTGAGGGACCCAAAGGTAGTTTACTTACAAGAATGGTGTTATCACAGAAATTAACACTGATCTTGTTTGTAAAACACTTGATAAACGTTGATGGTACCTTCATCAATAAATGAGCGTTTTGAATGCACTGTATCAGTGTATGTGTATTGTCACAAATTAAACACAGTTTTGACTAATATTATTATAATAATAGGTATAACCTTCAGAGAATAAAACTTGGTCCTGTATTAATTAATAAAAAATGGTAGCAAATTCATACACAATATGTTGAATAAAAATGGAATCACCCCTATTTTCAGTCGGAATAATTTGTTTTGTGGATTAAAATTTGAAAGATATTTTCTCACACTGGTATCTGGTGATGTGCAGTTGAGATGGTTCAAAATCAGACAGGTTCATAAATGACTTTCAAATAGAGATTTTTGTACCATTTAGTAAACTCTCATAGATGTAATTTTTGTGAGCAAAAGGAACAGACAATTTTTCATATACTGTTTGACTGTCACATTGCATACCAATTCTCATGAATTTTCAGCAGTTGGTGACTCAGAAAATGAGAAATATTCCCCTTGTTATAATTTTGTGATGCAGTTTGGTATAAACATATAGACAGACACTATTCTTGATTTCATAATGTCATTTGCGGAATCCAACTTACACAAAACTTAATTGCCAAATGCACAACCACATTCAGAAACCTTTGTTACATTGTTGAAGGACAGATTAAACTCAGAACACCACATCGCAGTCATAAATGGAACACGACCAGAGTTTGAACAAAACTGCCAACTGTACAATTTGATTCTTGAAGTTGAATAATTTAAACTTTAATTAAAGTGCAAAAAGAACACATTTCATTGGTAATCTATCCCAATCAAATGTTTTTGAGAAAGGTTAAACGTAATTCATATGTGTACGGTTTATTGCGTGCATTAGTGTGAAACAAAGTGGACCCCTCTCCATCTCCTCCCCTTGAATGAGTCAGAAACTATTAACCCGATAAGGAAAATGTAAACGGCGTTTTACTCAGAAAATGAGAATGCTAATGTCTACAAAACTGCAACTAGCGCAAGTGTAACAGAGGTCAATTGGTTAGTACTGATTTTCAAGTGGCATTGTTAGTTCTACTGTAGAACTCCAGTCCACTGGATTGGGTGTTGTGGCTTTAACGCTGTGTTGCAAAATAACTGTGTTTATTACAGCAGTACCCTGCTATAGCAAGCAAATTTAACCGTGATGTGTCCACTTGTATTCTAAATCATCCACTGAGATCAAGGGAGAGGATCTTCCTATGCTGTAATTTTGGCGATATCAAAAGCAGTAAAGGGGAATGTAAAGTATGAAAGCGGAGCAGTGGAAAGATGACTTCTCATGCCCAAAACGGATGGTAAACAGGTAGATCTACATTTATAATGAAAGAACCCCCCGCATCCTTTCGGTGGCCAAAACAGCTTAGCGATGTCTCACAGAGTGGATAATAACAGCTTAATCGCATGCAATTGAAAAATCAGCATGGGTTCTAGCATATATATTTCATCACACTGAAACACTTAACAGACACAGACACAGTTATATGTCTACTCTCATGCATGCGCGTGCCACACATACGCATTCACACAACATTTTGGCGGTGTAACACTTGTTGATTATAACTGTGTAAGAATTTCACTGCAATGGCTTACCTCCTTTGGCATTTCACTGCATCAGTAGTTTCTTTGTTTTTAAGTTTTGTTGCTTTTTCTATTCTACTGTAATTTTAATGTATTTTTCACAAAGTTGTTTTCCCACCGAATATGAAATTTGGAGGGTCATCATGGCTCTTTACCATTTTGATAGTCATTTTCTTATTTTAGTGGGTCAAGGTGAACAGATTTTTACAGGAGGAGGGCAGGTGCTGTGTGTGTGGTCGGGGAGGGATGGCCATCCACACATTATCGCCATTTCAACACTGAAGCCACAACTGAGGTGACCTCTGACACCAGACTGCATGCTCAAGCACATTTATAGGTAATGAAAGGAATTCAATTATTCTGGGGTTTTCCTGCTGCCTTATCTGCTTGGCTTTTTACGATGCAATGTGACAAACAGGCAAGCATAACAGCCAACTATACATATTGTGTGTGTGTGTGTGTGTGTGTGTGTGTGTGTGTGTGTTAGTTTTATTTATTTGTTTGTTTTTGTTCTGCTTTTCTTCCAAAACTTGTTATAATTTCAAAAAGAAATCTTATATGTCTTTGTTAGTTAATATCTTCATAAATGTTATAAATGTATGTGATTTGATTACTAACAACCGTTTTTACTTGTTAATGAATTACTCCAATCATTTCGTTCTACTTAATCGAACATACCTTTTTTTTTTTAGTTAATTATTAATATCTTGTTCATAAATGTGATTTGATGTACAAACAACAGTGATTAATTGTTGATGGATTAAGTCTAATCGTTTCCTTCTACTTAACTGAATATACATTTTTGTATTCATTACCTCTGGCTTATATTATCTGAGTTTGGAAATAAAAGCTTTTTTCCAATTAATTAAAAAAAAAAAGTTTACAGAATACTTTGTTTCACTGTCAATAGGTCTTTTGCATGGAAGTGCAAAATTTGATATAGCAGTCAAATTATTGTAGCGGTAATTTCTTGTAATGCTTCCGATTCCCTTCCTGAATATGCTACCACCTCCCTTAAGGACTTCAGCCTATTCTGAATTAACTTTTTCGTATAAAAATAAAACAAGCAAATAAACAGGCAAGCACATTCAGTTTTTAAAAAACTGTGCATCGCAATGATGCACAGAGTGACACTTTTATGTACTGGAGCTGAACTTCTGGGCTTCATTTACACACATGCATGCATCTTTGGAACAGTGAAACCTTGGGGAATGTGGGTGGCTGGGTGGGACTCAAACATCAAACAGAATTACTGAACCTTCTGTTGCATACAAAACCCTTTTGGCGACAGCTAGTTAAACACATAAAAAAGCCGATACCGCTATAGAATAATTGGA
This sequence comes from Conus canariensis, assembly GCA_033310375.1. Classification (NCBI taxonomy): domain Eukaryota; kingdom Metazoa; phylum Mollusca; class Gastropoda; order Neogastropoda; family Conidae; genus Conus; species Conus canariensis. The sequence goes on along the minus strand of CM065737.1, from coordinate 32,913,256 downwards.
GAAAAAGCTCTCACAGTTGCAGGTTGTAAAAATTCACAATTCTTTTGATCAGAAGTTCAAAGACTTTTCCACAAAGCTCTTCAAACACTAACAAGATCTCCAATTTTGTAAAACTGATGCGGAAGCGTAACACACTTCAACTTCAAGCAGAACAACCACTGAAATTATATGTGCCAACCAAGTTAACAATGATAAAAATTATAACAGTACAACAGTAAATGGTGTACGGCTGGATTTCTACATGTTCTGAATATTCATTAGTTTCCATTTCTCCTTCATTGTGATGAATGGGAAAATGTGCACAAAGTATTGTTCAATGTATTTGAAGGACTTTCTCCAAGTATTGATGTATTTCAAGGACTTTCTCCACGTACCTGGATAAATAAATTTTCATTTTCAATGACTGTTCATTGCTGTTTCAGTTTCAGTTTCAATTTCATCAATAACCGTGTCGTTGCATGCGGACTAGTTCATGCTACACCACGTCTGCAAAGTTTCGAAACCACACCGGTTTACATCTGATGGATAAATGAATTAATGAACAAGATAAGTGGACTGAAGACAAGTGTCTCACGGATAAAATTTAGCAGATGTCTGACCTACACATTAGCCCGACGTGCTGGTCAGACTATGGGTACGTGTTCTTACTGATCATAACAGCAACAACAATGGTGATGATGAATACTTACTGGAATGAAGATGCTAGTAAAAATAATAATAACAATAGAAATAAGGTTCGTAATAACAACAATAATAATGGTGATTTGGTAACAACAACAATAACAATAATAGCAATAGCAATGAAAATGACATGGTAAGTAGTAAAACAAAAGGAGCAACAGACAGACAGACATCATTTTATTTACATAAAAAAAACAGAACAAAGATGATCCTTGGACAAATTATGGTTTACAGCTTAACGACCCTCCAAGGACTGCAGGAACTGAACACAGACTACTCCTGTTCTGTTCCATCAGGCCCCTCACCTTTTGTTTGCCAGACAAGACGCGCCGTGCCTGGAACAACAGACAACTGCCGCACGCTGAGTGGCCCGCGCTGCACTGAGACAGCCGGCATTCCTCCTCACCACCATGTTTCTCCCCTTCCTTCGTTCCGCAGTTCCCGCAGATCACCACCAGCTCCCTGCACGACATGGCCCCCGAATCCTTCCCAGACATATCCTGCCCAAGCCTGGAGCTGCCCGCAACGGCAGCGTCCCGCGGCTGCGTCGCGCACCGAGTCAAAAGCCAGGAGGCAGCTGGTTTAAGATCCCTGGTGGTGGTGGTGAGTGGACAACTGACAGATGGGGTGGAGGTGGATGCGGGGGGGTTGGAGGAAGCCGACGTTGAGAAAGGAAGGACAGGCAAGGCTGGTACGGAGCAGACAGCAGGGGCCATGACAGAGGAGAGCGGCTCAGGACAGGTGAAGGACGTGCTGTGCTTGAGGACGCGTTTCCTCGGCGGCAGACTGGCCGCATCCAGGGAGCTGATGGAGGTGGTGCTGGGACGTTTGCTCCCTTTGTCGCTCCCTGACGAGCTGGACGCCCCGCCCGGCACTGTTCCGGCGCTCCCACTGGGCTTGCTAGTCACTGCCATGCTGCTGCACACCACTTTGATGTCCGCCACCGACGATGGAGCACCATGACCTACCGAAGTGGGGGTGGCGGATGTTGACGGGATCGAAGAGGAGGAGGTAGGGGGCATGGTAGAGATGATCGACGAGCAATCGTCAAACAGCTTGTCCAGAAAGTCCAAGCTGTGTCGTCTCCCTGATGACTGCATCCACAACCCTCCCCCTCCTCGGCTACTGCTGATCTGCTGTGGGTAGTTAGCTGCCCCTGGTTGAGGCCGGGTGTCAAACAGCGCTGTTGCACAGAATGGCACCGACATCAAGGATGTGCTGCTGCTGGAACTGCTGACAGACGTGGACTGGTTGACCACTACCTGCTGGCTGACCGACACAGACTGGTTCATCTGACCACTGACGGACTGTAAGGGACCGACCGATGAGGCGTGGCTGGACACATGTGACGAAGTGACCTGGGCACTGGACTGTGTGGGGACAGGACTCAAACCGAGGGACGGGGGAGTTGCGTGTGCAGCCAACAGAGAGCCAGATGAGAGGGCCCCGCTGGTGGACACCGCAAGCTGGGGGATACACGCTAAGACCTGAGCACTGAAAGACGATTGGCCGGAGGAGGAGGAGGAAGAGGAAGGAGAAGCACCAAGAGCATGGCTATCTCTGCACTTGTCTATCACACGAGGGCCCGGAATGGGCGGTGTCACCTTTGCTGTCCCAGTCATCTTGCTCTGAATGGTGGCAGAGGGACCAGAAGCAGATGGCTGGGACAGGCCACTGTTGATTGGTGGCCCAGTGGTCGTGGTGGGAGGAAGAGCCAGATCCAGCCAACCAGACAAGGAGGGTGAGGACGGGGGAGAGGTCAGCGGGGTCGGCGGACTGACGCTAGTTGTGGCCACCCCGCTCTTCGTCTTCACGCCCCCCGACAACACCGGAAGGCGTGCCTTGCCTACATCTTCCTCCTCCTCGCTCAGGTCGATGCTGTTGGCCTCGTCATCGTCGCTGTTTTCTGGGTCATCACTTTTCTCAGCCTCATCACTGTTGTCTGGGTCATCACTGTTTCCAAGGTCGCTATTCCTGGGGTCGCTGGCATTGTCGGCAGGATCGCTGTCATCACTGCTGCTGTCTTCAAGGCTGCTGTCCTGCAAAGCACCCAAAGAGGAGGAAAACGGTGAGCGCCTTTTCTTCTTGTGCAGCGCTCTCAGGTCCAAAGCGTTGGAGGTGGGGTCAAAGGAGAACACCGTCCGGGAAGCATCCGATGTCAGCAACGTCTTGGAATCTCCCAGTCCTCCAGAACTTGGGCAACTCCCAAGTCCCGACAGGCTGCCAGACACCGAAGGCAAGGTCAGGTCACCGCTGTCTGACAAAGACGCCAGGTCGGAGGTCACGGAGGCCAAGGACAAGCCCGCCCCTGACAGAGCTGTCAGGTTCGCTGCAGAGCTGTCCGTGATGCTCAGATCACTTCCCGCCCCCAGCGACAGATCTGAACCCAAGACAGGCACTGAAATCTTGGCCTGGGTGAGGTCGGCCGACACAGGTGCCACGGGGTTGGAAGTGATGGGAAGGGAGGGGGCCGTGGAGGAGTCTAGAAGGGCCGATATGGGACAGAAGGAACCCTGGAGACTGCTGCTCCCGGACATGGGCAGCACATCCCCGGAGCACGTGGGGGTGCTGGTGGGGGAGCTGGCCGGGGAGGGGGGGAGGGTGAAGGAATCCAGGTCCATGCTCAGGGCATCGTCCCAGGTGGTGGTTAGGGTGGGCGGGGGTGGGGGGCAGGTGGACACGAAGATGACATCATCCTGATCCTGGTCCTCCGTCTCGTCAATGGTGATAGGTGGCGCCTTTTCCTCCTTGATGTACTGCACTTCGTCACCATCCTCTTCTTCATCTGAGAACACAGATGTCACATCATCATCAACAACAGCAAACATTCTGTATCAACAATCCAACTAATGCCAGTTACATCAGCACCCACTCAAAATTCTCAAGTAACCCAGGGTTTGTTTTCTTTTCACTCTTTAAAATGTGCAGTGCATTCCTTTTTCCATCTCAACACATGAAATATAAAAATCCCCTTGCTGGAGGCTGGTTAATTTTAAAATGGTCAAATAACTGAACAGGTTACCAGAGATGTAACCAACCACTGTCATTCAACTGACAATTTAAACTTTTGTTCTGCATTATTTTTTGGACTTCATCTCATCTTTATGACCACAGTTTGAAACTTGTGAAGTTGGCGGCCTCCTCTACAATTTCATTTTCAAACTTCAGGACTTCGTTTCCTATTTTTTGTGCAGACAGAGATCTCAACAACATTCTCTCTGTGCAGATTTAGGGACTCAAATTGTTATTTTTAACATATTAAGGGACTTCTCATGCACATAGTCATTCTTTCTGTGTAGACCTGGAACTTCATCTGGAGTCTCTGTACAGGCTATAAAAGTCATCTATGTTCTTTCTGAGCACTCTTTCAGTTTTCATCCACATTCCTAGGCACACACTTCTGGATTTCTCACTTGCTCTGTTTAGCATTGCACCTGCACTCACAATGCAAACTTTGCGACATCGTCCACATTTTTCATGTGCATACAAGAACTTCACCTTTGTGTGTGTGTACGTGTGTGTGTGTGTGTGTGTGTGTGTGTGTGTGTGAACGTGTGCATGTGTAGGTGAGAGAGAAAGAGAGAGAGAGAAGGAGAGGGAAAGAGAGAGAGAGAGAGAGAGAGAGAGAGAGAGAGAGAGAGAGAGAGAGAGAGAGACAGACAGACAGACAGACAGACAGATAGACAGGGTGCACTCTCGAGTGGCCTTTGAATTATCGGTTCTGACACTGCATGACATCCAGCAAACATCAAATCTGTTTTATTCTTATTCTATTTTACCAAAGTTCAATGGAGAGGCATGATGCACTGAAATGATTACATGTGACATTAAGGCGACAAAAACAAGGAAAACCAGTAAGAACACCCCCCCACCCCCTTTTTTTTTTGTTTTTGTTTATTTTTTGCTTCGCAAATGCAAGTATTTTCATTTTATCTGGGTAATGCAACTGCAGTTCAAAGATGAAAGATAAAACAGAATTATTTTCCTGTTTCCCTGGAAGGTCCACAGTGGCTTTATCTGGCTCTTTCCCCGAATGCAGTCAAAGCAGGAGTACTCTCACAGCAATAGTGATCTGTCTTTGCACTGCAAATTATAGGATATAAACATGCCTGCACAACCACTGTTTTCCACCCATGTAACAATTGCAACCTTACAGTTAATGCAGTGATCATGCTACTGATCTTTAGTAGCCAATTCTTGCTATGTAGCACATAGTACTGGGAAGACAATGATAACTGCTGCGAAGACAACTATACCCGCTTAAAAAATAAAACAAAAACAAACAAACAAACAAAACTCCACCATCTCTATTCTTCTTCTTTCTGTGTACGCAGGCTGACACTCCTGCGGACACTGCCTGTATAGACAGGCAGTGGAGTTTTGTGTGTATGACCGTTTTTTTTAATCCCGCCATTAAGGCAGCCATATTCCATCTTCAGGGAAACCATCTCTATTGATCCCCATTCTGTCCCCCTTCCGATTTACTACTGGATAAAAGATAAAAAACCAACACCTGTGTGTGTGTGTGTGTGTGTGTGTGTGTGTGTGTGTGTGTGTGTGTGTGTGTGTGTGTGTGTGTGAGTGAGTGAGCAAGGGTGTGTGTCTTAAATGAAATGTACAAATGTGTTCTTATGTCTAGCATGATATTCATGATTGGGTTGGTTGACTGATTGTTTTGTTTGTTTGTCTAAAAATACCCCCCTGTATCACATTTATTATTATCATTATTATGAATACTTATATAGCACCTATCCTCAGCTAGAGACCAAGCTCTAAGCACTTTACACAACGGGCTGCCTACCTGGGTAGTGCCGAAGGAAGAGCTGCCAGCTGGCACTTCATTCAGTGGTTTCCCCATGTCATCCAGTCAATATCATTCAATATCAGTCACTCAGTTTGCTTACTTCCTTCATTCCTTCCATTTCTCACACAGCGCGGATGCTATGTGTAATGTGTCATCCATACCAACAGCCAAACTGGCCTTCTCTTCCAAAAGTAGGTGATGGGATTTTATGTGTGTGCACGATGTTATGTGTGCGTTCACACACGGAACCTCAGCTCATAGTCTCATTCGAAGGACTGTTTGGGAAATGGAGTCAGAACAAAAGTTAACTCCGAGGGAAAAATCCCCCTGTACCGAAACGGCCCAGCGGAGATTTGAACCCGCAACCCCAGGATCATCAAGATTACGAGTCCAGCGCTCTACCACTGAGCTATTCTGGCCCCATCAGAGTGTTTGCATGCAGGCTGAATCCCACTATCTGACATGTGTAATCACACTCCAAAACATTTCTGTGTTGACTTGGAACAGTTACTGTAATCACACTACTTTTACAAATCCAGTATGGCGAAAGCAAATGGGTAAGAACTACACCAGCAGCCTGGTCATAGCTATCAACAAAATGTCAACAGCTACAACGTTCCATTCTCTAAAGCCTACATCCAGTTAAACGAAAAATAAAAATCGGAACTCTATACCACCAGAGGTATTTTTGCTGCCATCTCATCATCTGAACAAGTAAAATGCCTGTACTTAAACGGTACATGAGAACCCTCTTACTACAGTCAGTCAGTTACTCTGACCTGCACACCTCTGGCATAGTGACGGTTTGAATTGAAACCTGCAGAATAGCTGTTTGTATCAACCTCTGGCACACCCTCGGCAATGATTTTGCATAACCAGGCATTATATGGAAAATAAACACAACACAGAAAAATCCATACCACCACAAACTGACTGCTTGTATGGACTGTCTAATAAATAATCAGGAGAGAATCTATCAGGAGATTTTTGAGGAGTCCAGCAACAAAGACCTTGTTTTCTCCACAACTGATATGTTTTTTTATGACTACTAGTATTGTCTGGTATTAAAATACAGACATTTGTGACAAATATAAAAAAGAAAAAAAAATATCATGAAGCATGCCTTTGTTTTGGGATATGAAAGCGAGACCATACCACTATCCTGCTAGCTGACAGCATTGACTGCCTGCATCTCTGGCAGTAGAATACAAAATTTCTGCAGCTTAATTTTTGTTTCTGGCCTTGCCCCTCCCTTTCTTCATCAATTTCTTCCACTTTACATTCCTCCCATGCATTTCAATCCCGCTCTCCCTTGGCAAACCCCACGTCTTTGCCTCTCTAACAAACTGTGGAAGGACAACAGTGTGGGCTGTCTGACAGCCTGGGGCAGGCAATCACTTATGTCAGGCATGGGTTGAATGTTGCCAACTGCCCTCCCGGCGACAGCAATATCTTTTCAAACAAATATCTGCTGCCGAGAAGAAAAACCCAGCTTTATTTTGCTCATATCGGATAATCATTGCAACGGCTGCAGATCTTGCTTTAAAAAAAACTACCATTTTAAGATATAGTTTAAGACAATGATATCACAATGTACCATGCCAAGTGACCGGCTGAGTTAGAAGGCATTAGCAAATCAAAATGCTGCACACAGTCGTCTAGTTTTGGCCACTTGCTGACTAACAAGGCAGATGACAAATAATATAATCATGCGAGAGCATGAGAGCCTTCGCAATGTGTGTTTGCTTAGTATGTACTAGGGCTGTGTGCATTGGGTCCCCCCCCCCCCCACCCGTTTCTTTACCATCTAGTTCTT
>CM065737.1:32875955-32900955 GCA_033310375.1 Conus canariensis | reverse complement strand
TTTTTTTCTTTTTTTTTTCTCCCCCTTTTTGATTTAGCAAAAAAAAAAGTAGGATGATCACAAGTCGCAACAAGAAGTCAAGCAGGGTGGTCCAAAACAGAATCACAATGTGAGAGAAATGCTCCACTGCAAACTTTCTGATTGCTGGGGGGAAGAAATCGTTAAGTCTAAATTATATTATTTAACAGAACAATTGTTAATGGAAGTCCCATTCACAGGTTTTGTCTGTTCGTTTCCTTTCTGACCAAATATGAAGAATTCAAACCCACACATTCAAAGAGTGAGAGAGAGACAGCAACAGAGAGAGAGAGAGAGAGAGAGAGAGAGAGAGAGCCCAGACATCAGTCACAGACATGCCTACCCCCAAAATCTTTCAATCCGGAACAGATAATGTGAAAATCAGGAACAAACTGAAACCTTCAAAAATGTTTAGTAACAGACAATATTCTCACAAATGTGATATTTTGCTGATGTCTCCATGTTCACCACACACACACACACACACACACACACACACACACACACACACACACACACAATCATGGCTTACAGAGAATGAGCAGCAAGAGATAAGTGCACAATTCACTTTCCTCTTTCTGTCCTTGCTGTAAACATGGCTTCCCTTCAATGCATTATTACTATGTATGAATATAATGTAGTATTATTTTCTTAAAGTCTGGGAGCATCATTCCTTTTCCAGGTAGGATCTGATGTTCATTTTTTTTTTCTCCCCGATTTGCTTCCTACAGCAAGCTAGGCATACCTTTTTGGCAATTTCTCTTAACATGGCTCTGATCGGTGTCCTCCATAGCCTGTTACAGTCATGCATGCATCTGCGCACAGTTTGAGTTGCAACTCTCCATCTCAGATTAGTTTTGTCCTACTATGGAAAAAAGTTACCCATGATCAGCTGCCGCAACATCCAGAATGGTGATTAATTTTCAAATGTATCAGAAACAAATATGGCCGTTTCAGAGCTCTCTGTAGTTAAACATAATACATTCATAATACTCGCAATACATTTAACATGTAAATTAGAGTAACAACCTAACCAGGAATGGCCATTTGCTGCGCTCTAATCAAGCAGATCTTTGTTGCTCACAAAAGCTGGGCTCTCAAACGGACAATGCTGAATGCATTGCCAACTACTGGCCAAACATGACTTGACCTGAACTGTACAGCACAAAGTTTTGCTGAGTCTGAAAGGTGATTTTTCAGATTTTTTAAAGAACACATTTTCGACCTGAGCCTAGAAAAAGGCACCCCTGAACAACGTTACAGTATAATGCTATATCAACTCATTCTTGTAACTCCTGCATTCCACTCAATGGAGACTAAAAATAAACTCTTGTCATCTTAAAACACTTTGGTTCAACAGACTTCCACAAATCAGCCAAATGATACCATTATATCTCTACACCTTACATGATTTCAAATTAGTTTTTACATTCTTTTTTTAAAAACCTTCAGATTATTGCGTTTTTCTCGTATACTTCTGCGACTGACTTTTTCTGCCAAGTCATCAAATAATAAATTATTCATGTCCATGAAGAAATGTGCAAGCATTATGAGTAGCAATGATGAAATTAATTTTCCTTGAAGGTAAATCTTCCCTCTGTCATATAAACAAGACAAAATGTCAGATCTGCCACCTGTCAGATCCTTTGTCGTCACTGCATCATGTCGCTTGGGGGTAAAATGATTTATGACCAGTCTCAAAGAACACTATCAAAAGTAAAAAAGAAAAGAAAAAAGAAAACCACCACCACAAATAGTTAAACGTTCAAGCTAACGGCATGTTTAGTTCCTGGTGATCTGCAAGCAGTCCGGTGAAAAATGCTTATAAGTTGTAGCAGCGAGGATCAAGGGGACCACTTAAGGCAAACCCTCACACCCGACTTATTCCTCTGGACCACAGAGGAGCAGTGGACCGCAACACCACCTTCCCAACAGACCGGGTTGTGGGCAGCTCCCTTCAGTTGCACCCACATCAGTCCAGTAGCCTTCCACTCTTGTTTGGCCGATATTCTCCAGGTCTGCACTGGCCTCCCAACACACCTCTTCCCCTGTGGTTTCAAATCCACAGTCTGCCTTACAACACCTGTCAACTAGTTTACACAGGGAGTGCCCAATCCACTGCCTTTGTCCTTTTTTAATGTCTTGGCTGATGGAATTCTGTGTTGTTTTTTCCCAGTGGTCGACTGGAAATCTCAGAAGACCTAATGATGATGAAGAAAATTAGTTGGTTTTTTTTTAGTTTTTTTTTAACATATCGAAGAAAAGCTTACAACAGCCAAGTTTCAGACGCAGCAAAAGCACCACAGAACCTGAAGGAAAATCACTGTTTACATCTCTTAAATTGACAACCAACTGAAATGTATAAACACTTTTTCAATGCTTGTTAACAATGCAATAAAAACTAAAATCATAATAACAACAACATCTGCCTGACAGTGACACAGCAATTTTCTCACCCGTTGCAGTACAGCTTCTGAAAATGGGCCAACGCAGCACAAATGCTGCACAGCATATTTACACTGACCCTATACTTTTTCTCTTTCGTGTTAAGCAGTACTGCAGCTTTTCCTCTGTATATGCTGTATAACTGTGCCACCAGCATAACACTGCAGTTGACATCCCCTTTTCGGATAAACTCACCCACAGTCACCGAACTGAAAACCCGTCAAAACATTGTCCACCCACGCCCAGTCAAAATACAGCAACATCCTTCAATACTTCGAGTTAAACGTCATTTCTGCGTTTTGAATTCTCCACAATGATTCACGTTTGGAACGGTTTCTAACACTACAGACAGAAAGGTAATGCACTGTCAAATTAGTCAAAACTAGCCAACCAGAAAACAAAGCTAACGAAAATAACTAAGCCAGGGAAATGCGAAATGCTTGAACTGCTACCCCTTCACACTCCCATAGTACGGTCACTCTGGAAGTCAATGCAAAGCAGGTGGTTTTTGTTTGTTTTAGGTGCATTCATGTTTTTTTTGCCTAGTTTTCATATCCCCGGATTTCCTTTGAATAGAAGTTCTCATGTGTGCAAGAAAATTACATATACAGCTGAAGATTTAACTTTGACACTTCACAGTTGTTGGTCAAGGGCCAGAGTTATAACTTCAGCACATCACCAGTGAGTTGATCATAATGCAGCAACAATCAACTTTTTCAAAAGATCAAAATCTTGTGTCCATCACTGTGTCCAAGGTTGAAGAAACTGAGGCCTGAAGATCTGTTTTTACTCAGTACGATAAGATAAGATAATGTTGCTTATAGTCCAGCCGACCGCAAAGGGCCACATCAGGGCTGTCACCACATTAAAATCAACTCACAAGTCATTAAAAAAAAAACAAACAAACAAACACCTTTCACACATCTCTTTAAATGACATCTTCTAGAAATGCACCAGAAACTTCGTTAAAAATCTTTCATCCGTAAAATCTTAAATCAGATGAAAAATGTTAATCTCTCTCAAAAACTCAAAGATCACGTCAGGCGGGACATCCCTGAACAGGATTTTCATGGACTCTGCTGTAAAATGTTTGTGTCTCACATCGTGCAAGTCCCAACACTCTAAAAGAATGTTTCATTTTCAGTGGCACATGACATGGAATGCACCACGGAGCTTCCTCATTCTTTAAAAGGTACAAATGGGTAAAATACGAATGGCCGGTGTGCAGCTGGCACAGAACTGTTTCTTCTTTACGACCACCAGACGTAGATGGGAGGAACTCCTTAAGGTTTGGATGGATCTGAAAGAGTTTGTTATCTGTCTGCGTATTCCAATCCTCCTGCCAGAGGTCTCTCACATAATCATTAATTTTGGGTTTCAGATCTGAGCAGGGGATATATGTGTTGGACAATTTCTCTCTTGTGGCATTCTTGGCCAAACGATCAACCATTTCGTTCCCTCCGATGCCAACATGACCAGGAACCCAAGCTAGAATAATGTTGTAACCATCCGCTTTCAACTTGCTAAAAAGTTCAAAGAAATGTAAAAGTTCTGGATGCTGAAGATTGCGGCCAGCTATGGCCTCCAAAGCTGACAGCAAATCCGACAGAACCAGAAAGTCCCTCTTCGTAGATTGTGAGATTATCCTCAGCGCCAGAACCAGAGCAGTAAGTTCAGCAGAATAGACACAAGCATCTGGAGGTATATGTTCTAACAGTATCTGAGAAGGAGCACCAGGGCAATAGGCTGCACAGGCCACTCCATCCTCAGACTTTGAACCATCAGTGAAAATTTTTTTGATAAGATGGGAATTTTGAACAGAGGTCAGCATACAAGGCCTTGTATGCCAGAGAGCTGGTAGACTCTTTACGAAAAGCTGCAAGATCAAAACGAATCTCTGGTGTGAAAAAGGTCCACGGAGGCTGATCTGGAAACTTGGAAAAATCGGACACAACTCCTAGGTCGAGACCTGCATTCCGCACGTGAAGCTGCATACGAACGCCAAACGGCGGAATACAGTTAGGGTTGGTTTCGAATTTGCTTTGAAACTGGGGGTCAAAGACACAGTCATAGGCAGGATTCTCCGGTTCTGAGAACAGTCTGATATAATAATTCTGAGACAGTTTCAGCCTGCGGTTGGACAGTGAGGGTTCACCTGCCTCTGTGTACAGGCTGTACACAGGGGTGGTGCGGAATGCTCCAAGACAGAGATGAAGCCCTTGACGGTGGATAGGATCCAAGAGTTTCAGAAAAGAGGGTCTTGCAGAGCCGTACACAGCACAACCATAGTCCAGTTTGGAACGGACCAAGGCTCTGTAGAGGTGCAGCAAAGTTTTCTTATCAGCGCCCCAGTCAGTGTGTGCTACGACCAGCAGAATATTCAGAGCTTTCTGGCAAGAGGTCTCAGTACACAGCACATTCAATGACAAATGCTATTATATTACATGTACTTGATTCCAACTGGTGAACAATGTTCTTTAGTGTTACACAGATTTGTACCAATGATAATAACAGTCTTTGGAAAGAAACTCCTAAAAATGATGGAAACAATTTCAACAAGTGTCACAATGACACTCGACTTAAAATTAAAAAAAAAAATAAAAAGGTGCTAACACTTTATGGTGGCAAGATGTGGTGGCTGACTTTCATTTGTTTGCAAACAAACAAAGAAGTCAAAACTATTTCTGCATTATTATAAAAACACAGTCAATAAAAGATGAAAGATTTCTCTACCATATCATAAACATGTGGAAGTGGAGGTGTGGTGATTTCTACAAAGAGTTGATAAAATTTTTCAGAATAAAGCCAAAATGATCAGCAGAAGTGCTAGCAGCTACATGCAGGGGGCAATTACTAGACAAGGAAGGAAATGTAAAGTGAAGCAGGGAACAGTAAACAGTAAATAGCAAACACGTGGGGTAACTCTTGCTCCCATGATGAAATAATTGCAGGCCCATAACTCTAAACGAATGCTGTTCACGACACCAAATCACCTTGTAGAAATGACAACACATTCTCCTTGTTTGTCCTGTGTGCTCAAAGAGGGAGACTTGTTTGTTCTGTGCGTTCCGTGTTGCCATTCGTTTGGAGTTATGGACCTGCAATTATTTCATCATGGGAGCAAGAGTTACCCTATTTGTCTGTCATTTCATCAATAGACAAGTCATGCACTCTTCAGTTGTAGCAGCAAGGAGCTGATGCTTTGAGTCTGAACTTCCTTCATCCCTGGCTCCTGAAAGCTGACAGATGTGCATGGAAAGATTGGCAACAATATTGACAGTGGCTCGGATGTCAACTACTGCACAGAGGGAGAGGAAATGGGGAAACAGTTCTGTACAAGCTGGCCATGCTTATATTCAGATTCATAATTCTTATGGACAGCTTGATATCTCTTGGTTTTGTAAACTTCTAAAAACAGTTCCCCCCCCCCCCCCCCCTTTTTTTTTTAACCAGCTGTGGCCCCTGTATTACCCTTGCTGCATAATATTCTGTCTGTCAAGTTCCTAAATTGCCTTCTTTCAGGGTTGTAAAAAATCTGGCCTTTTCAGTCAACAACAGAAAAGCATGGTTCCCCCCCCCCCCCCCGCCCTTTTACAAGCCATGTTTAAAATCAGTTCAGCACCGTGTACTTAGTGTGTATCATGTTACTGCTGTAAACACACACCCCGACGCCCCCTCATGGCGACTGGATGACACTGCTGTCACTACGCAAGACATTCCTCAAGACAGCTGTTTCAGATTTTTTTTTTTTTTTTTTGATGACTGCTGAATTGAAACAGCTTCATAACGAAGTATCTCAGGTGTGATATGCCTCCGACTGAAGATCAAGCACACACACAAACGCTGCAGCTGTTGAATGTTTTAACTTTCATGTATATCAAGTAAGTCCAAAGCTTGCAGTTGTATAAAAGATGATGACTAGACTATGCTGTGGTTAGGACAGAAACTGAAGCGGAAGTGACTGAAAACTTATTATCAATTTTTTTTTTTTTTATGCATGTATGCCTGGGGAAATTGGATACATTTCTACCACTTGTAAACATTACTTTTGTACATGAAAACATAGTTTGCATACAAGTCAAAAATGTGTTAACACCTGTATGTGTGAGCATCCTGTGTATGTTGCTGTTGGTCTTGTCGCTTCACTGAAAGTGACACGATACTGTGTGCACGTATATATGCGTGCTTTGTGTGTGTGTGTGTGTGTGTGTGTGTGTGTGTGTGTGTGTGTGTGTGTGTATAAGAGTGTGCATGTGTCTACAATGTATGCTACCTTTAGATATTACCAACTCACTCTTTCAAGTTTTCACCTGAAAACATTAACCTTGACTAGGCAAAGCAGCAAACAAGAAAAAAATTATGATTTAGATACTACTTACACTAACAATTATACAAAAATAACAGTGATAGCGTTAAAGATTTTAGATGCTGGTTCTGACCACAAATGTTACAAGTTGTAACGACAACCTTTTTTAATTTTCTATTTCAGGTGGTGGTGGTGATGGTGGTGACCCCCCCCCCCCCTCCCCCCTCTACTTTCCTCCATAACAGATGTAGCAGAAACTGATTCCTTCAGTCTGCTTGCACTGGTATATAATATGCATAAATATGCACTATGAAATAGGATGCATCTGTCTTCAATTTCCATGTGCTATCAGCACACTCATACATTAATTATGCAACAGAATATTTTTGTCTTGATTGTTCTTTTACACCTTATCACTTGATGGGATACACTTTGCTGTTTTATGGAATGTGCCTAGATATCATTTCTTTTTTTTTCCCCTAGGAAGAAGAAACAGGTAGAAGCAGAAGAGGAAGAAGAACACAACAACAACAACAAACTAATAACAAGAAGCAAATAAACAAAAAGAGCATATCAAGACCAGACACTAATCATGAATGGGTCAGTGAAATGAAGAAACTGTTATAGATACTTGTCCAAGATGTCTGCATTAGTGCCTGAACAAAGAGTCACACACGACATTTATGCAGTTGCCACACACAAGAATGAACAATTAAGAATGTCACAGAAAGAGAGAGAGGATCTGTTAGTGTTACATCATACAGGACTGGCAACAATGTTGGAGACAGTCTCATAACGATATCAACATTCTGGAATGCAGGGGGGGGGGGGGGGGGGGGGGGGGGGGGGGGGGGGGGGGGGGGGGGGGGGGGGCTGGGGCATCTGTACCAGCCAGTCCTGACAAAATCCAGCCCATGGTCAATACTGGCATTTGGATTTCTTTCAGTTCTTTTCGTTTGTTCACTTTTCAAGTTGGCATTTTGCCACTAACTAAGCTGTGGCCAGTTCTTGTCCCTGATGAATAAAAACCACAAATTTGTGCAACATTCCTGGTCTACTAAAGCGTGTTACATTATGCAAGGATGCCAAAGAACTTCAGTGACAAAGCCTGAAAACTGATTCCCACAATTTTCCAGACCTGAAAACAGATTCCCACAATTTTCCAGACCTGAAAACGGATTCTTACAATTTTCCAGACCTAAAAACGGATTCTTACAATTTTCCAGACCTGAAAACCAATTCTTACAATTTTTCAGGCTGTAAACAAATTCTTAAATTTTCCTGGCTGAAAACTGATTCTGAAAACTGATTCCAAACTGAGTCTGCAAATTTCACGTCAGTCAGTCATTCCCCTGACCACTGGGGTCGCTGGGGGGACGTGATGAGGCAGCCGCCGTTTCTCTCCAGGCTCTTCTGTTGGTGGCTGTCTTGAGGACAGCAAATTTCACGTGTCAATCGCAAATGATGTATCCACATTCACGCTGCTGACCATGATCGACTCGTCCAGTTCATGGTTAAAAAGAAGAAAAAAACACACATACACAACCACACCCACATGATACGCTCATACAGTCAGAGTTAGAGGGAAGGAAGGAAGAAAAAAAAAAGAGAGAGAGAGAGAGGAGAGAGAGAGAGAGAGAGGGAACGAGAGAGATCATAATGAATATTAATTATTAAAGTAGCTTTTTAGAGGAAACATTGCACAATACTTTGGATGTCAAACCCCCCGCCCCTAAATTTTTTCTTAGGGATATTAAAAAAAAAACCTAAAATTTAATTTGAAGTATGAAAACCCTTACACTTTTAACAATGTAAAACCAAGACACAGGAAGTATAAGAGAAAAGGTCTTCTTTGCCAACCAATTGTCAAGCATCTGCTCAATATCATTATCAATAAAAGAATCATGAACCAGATTTGCATCTTTCAATGTCTGACTTCAAAAGGGATGCTTTTGTTTAAGTATATTTACAGCAATCTTTCCTTACTCAGTTACTGCTCAGTCACAGACCAGGCTTAAATGTGCTTCCATACCCCTTGACTTTTCTCTGACGAGGTATACCAATCCTCTACATTTAGAGACATGAGGTAGATTCCTTCACATGATTTTTGGATGTAGGACACTGCATTACTATTGTCGTTTGATCAATACAATATATCAGAAACGCAGGATCACTCCATTATCTATAAAAACAAACTTACAAAAAAAGCACCACACAAACAGTTGAAACACTCCAGGGAAGGGTGGTATATACACAAGCTGAGCCCACGGCTCCATGTGTGCGTGTGCTTGAAGTATATGAGTATGTGTGCAGCATATGTGTGCCTGCTTGCCTTTTGGATTTAAGTGACTATAATTTACACTTCTTAGACAAGTTAGAGTAAGACATATCTGGGCAGAAAAGAGCAGCGAGATGTATCATACACAGACAGTGAAACACAGACAGAAATTATGTGCAAGTGTGTGTGTGTGTGTGTGTGTGTGTGTGTGTGTGTGTGTGTGTGGTGTGCACGTGTATACATGTGTGTATGTGTATGCATGCATGTGTGCCTATCACACTTACCCCTCTGTGTGTGTGTGTGTGAGAGGAGGAGGGTGAAAGGGGGAGGAGGGGAGGGGAGGAGGAGGGGGGAGGAGAGAAAGAGAGAGAGAGAGTGAATAGGTGAGAGCATGCATGAATATATAACACGTGTACATGTGGCAAGTTCACTTCACTGGTTACACTCGTTTACATTGGTGACAAAGATTGTGCAGCTACTATAGTTCTATCATGTTGTGCAGTGACAATACCACAGATAAATACACTCTTCAAGTTCAACATCTCTGGTTGTCTCATTTTCATCAAACTAGTCAGAGTACAACCAAAATAATTACAGACAAATCTATCTTGAATTCCAGCCATAGCTTCACAAATTACAGTGTGGACCTAAACACTCGACAGTTAAAGAGATGGAAACGTTTTGGATAGCTTCACCTAATATACCAGGACCTGGCCTCTACCTAAACTGAAGTCATGTCACTGAATGTCTGAGATCACAGTGTAGGCATTACCTTGGGTGTAAAGGCTACCTGCAATCTGATATGGTTAACTCTCATCATACATTACATTTTCCTGATACGTCTACCAGAGATGGAGAACTTCTGCCACACTATAGACAGAGACATTACATTTTCCTGATACGTCTACCAGAGATGGAGAACTTCTGCCACACTATAGACAGAGAGCAAGTTTTCAAAAAATACTCTGTCTAAACAAAGAAAATCACAAGTACAAGGCAGTTATTAAAAAAAAAAAAAAAAAAAAAACTTAATGAATGCTGAATTTGTATATTACTGTGCTAATAATACCATATGATATAATTTCCTGTTTCAGTTAAATCACAAATCTTATTTCTTATTCATGAGAGAGAGACAAAGGGATAGAGTTTAAATGTGTTCTGTAAGAGTATACTTTTTTGTATGGTTCCCTCTGTGTGTGTGTGTGTGTGTGGTGTGTGTGTGTGTGTGTGTGTGTGTGTGTGTGTGCGTGTGGTGTGAATGTAAGAAAGACAGAGAAAGAGAGAGCGAGTAGTGAGAAGTAGAGAAGGGAAAAGTGTGTGGTGTGTGTGTGTGTGTGTGTGTGGTGTGTGTGTGTGTGTGTGTGTGTGTGTGCGAGTCTGTGTGTGTGTGTTTGCCTGTGTAAGGTAATGTCCTGGATGCCTTTTAATGAAAATAAAAGAAAACTCAATACAAAAAAGCTGTAGAAACATAAGTCACAAATATTCAGACAGTGGTGACAGTCAGAAACCCTTTAAAATTTCAACCCAGGAGTTCAGGATCCTTTGGAATTGTTGTGTTGGGGCCCCAGGACCCCAATAAGTATAACGGTGGCAAGCCCTGTCAAAAAAAGACTCCTTCAACAAGGAAAAAGAATATCAATGACCTAAACAAAAATTGATCATCCTCATTCACTGTTTTATGCTGATAATCCTTGCGCAAATGCAGCGCAACTCCACCATGAAATACTTCTGATCATTTCAACTGGGGCATAAATTCAACTGGGGCATAAAAAAACCCATGAGGCTTTACATAGTTCCCAATAACTCAACTGAATATAAAGCAATCAATCAAAAACAGTGAGTTACACTACAGTAATACATCTGCATGCAACCCCCATGCCTCTCAATGACCTGTCAATTGCTTGTTTACACAGTACTGTCAATGTATTTTGTATACGATGTGCTCTGTGAATATTTCTCTGATGAACACATGTTTACATCAGCAATATATCTGTCCCAGAGCCGATTTATATCTCCGCACACAATCCTGCTATGGTAATTTGATATTATCATTCAACTGATGTCATAAATTCATGACACAATTGAAGAAATGCACAACAGTACTCACTCATCTCTGTGATTTGAACACTTTACCAGTGTCAGTAATCACTTCCTCCACTGGTGATCACGGTGGAGTGAAAGTGAGGCCAACTGTTCCAAGTCCTGCCAATGCTCCCCCACCCCTGCTCAGCTACTTGCTCCGTCTGATCGACATTATCAAGCATCTGATCTGCTTCAGGGGAGTTGTTTAATCACCTCAAAACAATCTGGTGGTCAGTGTATGACTCATAAAATCAAACAGATGAGTCGAAAAAGTAAAAACAATTCATCAATTGCATGACTCGCCACCTCCATTGGCGAGAGAACTTACGACGAAGCACTGCGCAAAGCAGCTTCAAATTTAGTTGGCGCAGATCATTCAATAAGTCCTTTGATTCTAATTTTACAAACTAAGAACCCAGCCCGTTTTGGTGGATGAATCTATCAAACGAAAACTGGTGCAGCGGCAACAAAATGGAAATTCATCGACTCAAACAATGGCCACTGATGTATGCAGGCAGCCCGAAAGGCTGGCCGACTGGGAGAGGAAGGAGGGGGTGGAGACAAAAAAAAAAAAAAAAAAAACACCTGCCAACACCCGGACACAAAGCCATGGCAAATCGTCAAATCACCACACAATACCACCCATTTTTACTCCCACAAATCACCTCCGTAAAAAACACAAAAACCAAATCCAACGTTCAAATGAATGGATTGCACCAAGGCAACACAAGTCTACTTCCAGTTCGCTAAATTCTACTCCAGCGAAGAATGTTGTCAGTTTCGTCTCGTCTCGACCAGTCGTCGAGAAAATGCCTGAGGGATTAAAACTACACAGAAAACAAACATGGTCATTTACCTTCTGAAGGAATGAGGATCGGACTCTCTTCAGCTGCGGACATTTTGGTGTCTTTAAAATAGTCAAATTGTCTACGTCATTGTTGTTTTTTTCCACGTTATCAGAGCAACATTTGACCAAACCCTTCCTTCCCAGATATGGCCACAGTTCAGGAAGTAAGGTTTGATCACGTGCACAGTGACGCACTTCGCGCGAAATCCAACGAGTGATAAAGCGAAGATAGGACTGGGTTCATTTCATTGTGCTGAATATTGTTTGCTCTTCTTCCTTCTTCTTCCTAAAAAACTGGTTCACTCAAAAATATAGTAGGTCACCAGCGCGCATGTTAAAAAATAAAATGAAATAAAGTGCGACTCAGCCTGTTAGACCCTGGAGCAAAATTTGACAAGGGGTCGCACACGATATTTAAAAAGTTAAAAGCAATGGCCAGGTTCAGGCCTAGGTAACCATAAAATATCTGGGGAAGTTAAAATAGAAAAATCAGTCAATATGCAGATCTCAAGACTGTCGTATCAATTTGATTTTTAAATGAGACTGCATTTGTGGCAATCTTGATGGCACCCGGCAGTGAGTTCCACAGCCGTACAGAACTAGGATAAAATAAATGTAAATGGCTGTCAATATTTGATGCAGGTATGGCATAAGATTGACAGCCACTCCTGGTGCTACTTTTATTCAATACTAGTTGTTCCACTGGGATTTCAATTAGTTTAGCTCTGCCTTTGAAGAAGGTATTAAGTTTGATAAAAGCTCTTCTCTCTTCTAAGGGTTTCCATTCTAATTTCCTCATGTTCTTCCTAGTATTCCCTTTCTCTCTGATATGGTTCCTTGTTACAAACCGTGCTGCTCTCTTCTGAATCTTTTCGAGGTTGTCAATGTCCTTTAGATTGTAAGGATCCCAGACTGAGCAACCATATTCCAGTACTGGTCTAACCAGTGTTTTGTAGCAGTCGTCCTTAACCTTTTGGGGGCAGTCGTTGATATTCCTGTACAAGAAAGCTAAGATGTTGTTTGCTTTCTTACATACTAAATTGTAATGTTCTTTCCATTTGAGACGACTATCTATAATCACGCCTAAGTATTTTGCAGCATTGGTTTCTTTAAGAATAGTATTGTGAATAGAATATTCTGATCTAGTTGGTGAGCGTTTATTACATATACGCAACACTTGGCACTTCTGGGGATGAAAATCCATTTTCCAAGTTCTTTCCCACTCTTGTAACGCGTTTAGATCTTCTTGTAGAATGCGTGTATCATTCTTGCTTCTGATTGTTCTATATACTAAGCTGTCATCTGCAAAAAGCCTTATAGTAGTTCCAGGAGAGAGATTTCTATATACTAAGCTGTCATCTGCAAAAAGCCTTATAGTAGTTCCAGGAGAGAGATTTCTACTTATGTCATTTATATAAATTAAAAAAAACAAGGGCCCCAGAACAGTTCCCTGTGGTACACCTAACAAGACTGGTTTACAATGGGATGACGACCCTTCCACAATAACTTTCTGCGTTCTCCCAACGAGGAATGATCTAGACCATTTTAGCAAAGAACCGCCCATGCCGATGTGTTCTAGTTTAAGTAGCAGGCCCTCATGGTCAACCTTATCAAAGGCTTTAGAAAAGTCTAATAAAATTGCATCTATTTGCTGTCTGTTGTTAAGACAGTTATTAAAATCATTAAGAGTTGTTATAAGTTGAGTCTTACAACTCCTTCGCTGTCTAAAACCATGCTGGGCGTTATTTAAGAAGTCATATTTGTCAAGATGGTCCATTATGCTACTATATATTATGTGTTCAAGTAATTTTGCTGATATGGATGTAAGAGATACAGGTCTATAGTGCTCTGCTTTTGTTTTGTCACCCTTTTTGAATAAAGGGACAATGCTAGCATCTCGCCACTCATCAGGTATTACTCCCTGGTCCAGTGAAGCCTGGAAAAGTAGTTGGTATACCTCAGTCAATTCATTGGCACATAATTTTAAGAGCTTGCCAGGAATGCCATCAGGACCAGTAGCTTTGTTTTCATTGATGTTGGTCAGTAACTTAAATACTCCTGCTTTGCTTACTTTGATGTTTTGCATTTCAGGGAGTTTATCATCATCCTTTAGTCTAACGTTAATTAGAGGCTTGGGATTTGAGAAAACTGAACAAAACTGATTGTTTAGTAAATTTGCTTTTCCTTCAGGGTCCTGTATTTGGTTATTCTGATTATTTCTCAGGTCTGGAATCCCAATGTTGTTCTGTCTCTTACCCCTTATGTAAGACCATAATTTCTTGTTTTGATGATCACCTTCTGAAATCATCGAATTAACATAACTGGAGTGAGCAAGCCTACATTCTCTCTGACACCTTCTCTTAATATGTTTATACCTAATCAGTAACCTTTCTGAATTAGGGTGTAGTTTCAATTTCTTAAAGAACCGATGTTTCCTTATCAACAAACGTTTGGTTTTTGTATTAATCCATGGCTGATGGTTCTTGCTTGAAGTTATTTTAGTTGGTATGTTGTCATCCATAATAAATTCCAAGTTCGTTTTCATACACTTCCAAAGGTCATTGACTTTATCTTTAACACTATGAGACCTCAAAAAAAAAGACGACTGAAATCATGAGTATCCCTGCGTAATTTTGGTAAGTCTGCTTGGTTCCAGAGTCTGATGGTACGTTTAGGGGGTTTTCTTCGAAAGGGTTGAAAGTTGCTCTCTACCTGAAGAAGACCTAAGAGCTCGAAATATATCGTGTTTTGTCCTGTAATCTGTTTTTCCATATTGCCTTGCCGTGCCAATAACTTTTTTTTTCTTTTTTTCTTTTTTAATTTGAAGACAAGACCTTTTCAGATGGTTGAGTGGTGAGTTTAACGTCCTCGCAGCACATGATTTCAGGGACAAGTTGTGTGCTACAATAAACTGCAGCAAGTAGAGTCAGTTGTCTGGCGGCCCTGGTAGCTGGCAGGCGTGGTTGAAGTCTGTATCAGTATTGGAGCGTGGAACCATCCAGGGTGGTCAATTACGTCAAGGGTGAAGTTGCTCATTCGAAGAAGTCAATGTTTTCCTTCTTTCGTATTCAGTCGTTATGATGGTGTCTTCCTGCATGCATGCGAGACATGGATCTTCACAGCGGGTCTACAAAGAAGAATCCAGTCCATGAAAATGAGAAGTTGCCGCAAGACACTAAACATCAGATACACTGAGTTCAAAAACATCAGATACAATGAGTTCAAATTCAGACCCAGAAAATTATAGGGCTGTGAGTCTGACATGTATTTTAAGTAAAAGTTTAGAAAGTATGGTTAGAGATGCTATTTTGTCTCAAGTCACTGAAAACAATTTGTACGTGAATTTTCAACATAGGTTTCGTATTTAAAGAAAATCTTGTGTGACCAATAAGAAGTGATGGAGGACGTAAGCTCATCACTAATCAGGGTCATGGCATAGACATGATACACCTAGACTTCAAAGAAGCATTTAACATTGTGCCACATGAAAGGCTACTGGTGAAATTGGCTGGATATAGCATCAGTGGCGATTTACTCAGGTGGGTAAGGAATTTCTTAGAGTCACAAATTGTGTTGGAGTTGGGTGAGAAAAATCAAGTGAATTGTGCGTTCTGAGTGGAATTCTTCTGGCAGCTTTCTTGGACCTGTATTGTTCACAATGTTTCTAAATGACACGCTAGAAACACCGCTTAGCACATGTAAAATATTTGCTGATGATACAAAAATATGTAATAAAGCATCAAAAAGTACTGTCATGGTAGAAGATATTTATAGTTTGCAGCAGTGGTCAAAGACCTGGAGTTTAGATTTCAATGAGTCAAAGTGTGTTGCTGTGCACGCCGTTGGGAACAACAAGGAATGTGAATATGTGATGAAATTAAATGGCATTGTTCACCAAAGAAATGCTCTTGTGGAGGAAAACGATTTGGAAATGATTTTGGGGAAGACATAACCATTTAATCCTCACATCCAAAAAGTGGTGAATAGGGTGAGTATTATTAACAGAAGTTTTTTTTTTCATATACAGAGAAAGATATTCTTCTTAAGCAGTTGTATGAATCTTTTGTCAGACATCACTTAAAATCTGCAAATGCAACATGATGTCATTTTTTTGTTTGTTTTGTTTTGAAGCGGCAATCAATAGCAATAGAAAGTTTGCAAAGAGGTGCTACTAGAATGTTGTAGGAATGCAAATATTTGTCTCATCCACAATGATTTCCCCGAAGATGGAGTATGGCTGCCTTAATGGCGGGATAAGAAACGGTCATACACACAGAACTCTACTCCCTAATTGTTGGGTAGATGGGATTAATACTTGTCTGTCCATTTGGGGAGTGTCCGCAGGAGTATCAGCCTGCGTACGCAGAAGAAGAAGAAGAAGAATCTACAATGATTAAACTACCTGCATCTTCACTCTCTGAAAGGAAGAAGGATCAAGAGATCTTATCCAGACCTGAAAAATGTTTAATAGTATATGCAACACTCATTTGAATGCATTTTTACTATCTGATATCACAAGAAATTCAGGAGGTAAAATTTGCATAAAATACTGTTTGTCTAAAAAGAAAAAAGAATTTTTAATACCAGAGCAGCAAATAGATGGAATGAAGTTAACGCTAACGTCAAATTTGCACAAGAGGTTAACAGTTTCAAAGTGTTTTAGACAAAATACAAAATCTGAATTAAAAAAAAAGACTGTTAATGATTGATTTATATCATTAATCTAACAGGCCCTAATTCTATGCCAGTTTGTTATATGAGGGTACGTTTTACCCGCGGGGCCTTGGCAAAGAAGCCAGATACTACAACCACCACCACTACCATTACCACCACCACCACCACCACAACAACAACAACTACTACTACTACTACTACTGCTACTACTGCTACTACTACTACTACTACTACTACTACTACTACTACTACTACTACTAGCTAGCTCGGTAGCTAGCTAGCTAGCTTTGTATTGAACAGGAGCACGTTTCTCAAATGAGAACTGCTCGGACTGTCGTTGCATGTGATCACCCGGACAACAGTGCTGTCCACTCAAACACTTTGCGGTCATTCAAGTCGATCCACGCAGTACTTAGCGAGACGCCAGTAGAGCACGAACATCATAACTGCGCCTCCCACCGTTGCAAAAAATGTCAAATATGCGGATGTATGCTACATACCAATCAGAATTAGTCAGAATCAAACTTTAGACCTATATCCAGAGACACGTCAAGGTAGGCAACCCTCAACGTCTTTGTCTTTGTGCATTCCACCACTTCTGCCAGATTTTCAGTCACAGCAGAATAAACTGAAGAAGATAAGCCCCTGCGCTTCCAAATGTTATCTTCGAATCCACAGTATCACTGAAAAAGTCCCAAATCCATATCTCTACATCAGCTGTTGAAGCCGGATCGGTACTGAATCTTGGTTGGACCATAACATCCACAAGAACGAATTCTTCCCAGAGGACAACCACAGAATGTAGAGAAATGACACCACCGCGGGGGAGGAGTCTTCATCGCTGTGAGGGTGTTGGCGGAACACCGGCGAGACACATACGGTGAGATGCTCTAGGAGTGAAAATACTACCCACTTACACTCAAGAGTTCCCACCGCACCCTGGTATATCCCTGATGTTCCTGACGAAACTAGTCTCAAAAAGTTTCTCTCTCTCTCTCTCTCCTCTCTCTCTCTCTCTCTCTCTCTCTCTCTCTCTCTCTCTCTCTCAATATAGAGGGGAGATCACAGTCCTCTGCAGCAAACTCAAGTTGTTCATCACTGGGGATTGTAACTTCCCGGGACTACCATCTCATTTAAACCTTCCTCTCGTTTCACCTGGCTTGCGTGCAGACCATTCCCAAATCTGCTGCATGATGATGGTTTAGAGCAAGTGGTGACCTCTTCAACAACATCGTGACTTGGCCAATGACACCTCAGAGCATTGTCCACGTCCGAAAGTCCCTGAAAACAAAACAACAAAAAGAATTTTGAAAGGGCCTACAGAGCGCTGTTTTGCCCCCACCTAGAGAATCAGTGCCTCTAGAACATGGAACCGAGAAGGTCACGCCGTGAAATAACAAGAACAGAGGGCTATATAGCGCAGAGCAGCACGCACTGTCATGGGCGTCTCACTGATCAACAGGAAGCGTGCCTGATTAACAAACTGAAGTGACCCTCAACTGAAAAGAGAGGAACTGCCGCCAACCTCGGAACGCGACTGTCTTCAAACTTCACGACATGAGCAGCCGCACGTCAGTAATATACCGTCTGTCTGCGAACAGGTCGTGGTACCCTGCTTACTGGCATTGCAGCGAACACCAAGGAAGAGGTGGCAGCTCTCCTTTGAGGGACACTGATGTGGGAGGTCAGTGTCAGGCGGCGCAGCGAACCTTCCAGCCGTATAGGTGACGGCGGGTCAAGACTGTGTCACCGGGGGGCGGATCCTAGAGATGTGGGGGATCGACGATGGAGCGCTGGCTGACTGTGATTACCGTGGCCTAGGATACCATGCTTTGGGGTTGGGGCATGGGGGCACCCCTCTCGAGGTTGAGATGAAAAATTGCCCTCCCGGCCGTAGTCTGCAAGGACCACAGTTTCAGTTTCATCAAGGAGGCGTCACTGCGTGCGGACTAGTCCATATACGCTACACCACATCCGCTAAGTTTTGAGACCACGCTACGCATGATTTGAAGCTGATGGATAAATGAATTAACAACAAAGATGGAACAATTGACCACAGAATACAAGGGACTCGTGCAGCGCTCCAGCGACGTTCGTTCTGCTCCCTCTCTGAAGCAACCTCACGCGGCACAAGACCATCGTCACCCAAGCATGAAGAAGGCCGCCTGGTGGCCCTGAAGACAGGTCTTTTGAAAGGGGGAAAGATGCGAAGAAAACTGACGCCCACAGTCGGCCGACCAACACCACAAAGTGAACGGGAGTTCACGAGAAAGCAGAGCTGAGAGAGCGACAGACGACAACCCCTAGATGCACCATTGCCAACGACAACTACTGCCACGAAAAATGCAGACTTAGGTCTGCGAGTATACCTTGTTCTTGGGGGGGCTCCGGTCAATAGGACATACATCTCAACATTAGGCAGCCGCACGACCAAACCTCAAGCTGCTCGAGACATGGCAACAGTACTACAGGACCTCCTGCCGCATGGACCAGCTAAACAGCTCCTTCTTCTCTCCCCCCCCCCCCCCCCCCCCCTCCTCCTGCACGATCAGAACTGGAACATCCTCATTGGAAAGAAATTCGGTGTCTACGCTTTAGTGTTTGCCGGAGCCTTCTCCAGGAGCGTTCAGGACACAGCCCATAAATTATTGGCTTCCTCCTCCCGTCCCTCCCTTCAACTCCTGCCCCTCTCCTTCCCTTCCCGCAGCATCTTGCAGTGGTGGAATCGGCATCGTGCTGGGGCCGCTGATTGGTCCCTGTCTGACCAGGTCTCTCTCTCTCTCTCTCTCTCTCTCTCTCTCTCTCTCTCTCTCTCTCTCTCTCTCTTCTTCTTCTTCTTCTTCTTCTTCTTCTTCTTCTTCTTCTTCTCCTCCTCCTCCTCCTCCTCCTCCTCCTCCTCCTCCTCCTCCTCCTCCTCCTCCTCCTCCTCCTTCTTCTTCTTCTTCTTCTTCTTCTTCTTCTTCTTCTTCTTCTTCTTCAGAGGCCAACATGCTGATGAAAAACGCTACTGAGAAACTGTTCTCTCTCTCTCTCTCTCTCTCTCTCTCTCTCTCTCTCTCTCTCTCTCTCTCTCTCTCTGTGTATGTGTGTGTGTGTTGTGTGTGTGTGTGTGTGTGTGTGTGTGTGTGTGTGTGTGTGTGTGTGTGTGTGATGCTCTTGAAAATAGCACCAAATGTTTACTTTCTAGAAATGTTACAACCAAATTTGGAAAAGAAAAAATACACATACAACAGTTACCTGATATTTATGATTTGCATTATTCAGATTTAGATATAGTTGACATAAACTTAAAACTGAGTTGAGTAGGCACAGCAAGGGATGATAGAAAATGCAAGTCTTAATATTCATGCTCTTGGAGATGAATTCCATTCTATTTGTGAATATCCAAAATGTGTACATTGTAGAAACATTTTCTTTTGCAACACCACCAATAATTGCAAAATTCTTGATTTAAAATCGTCGTTTTCATTCAGTAATCCTTTGAGTGCAAACAGGTCTGTTCTGTAGAAATTAGTTACGTATATGAAATAAGAGAAAATTGCACAATTAAATTCTTGCGCGTTTGGTTTAATGCACATTCATAGTAGCCTACATTTGGTCTGCAGGCTGCTTTGTGTCAATAAGTGCATCAATGAATTTGCTACCCTCCATGTCCTAGAAGGAGTATAAAGGAGTAAATACTGATCTCTCTCTCTCTCTCTCTCCTCTCTCTCTCTCTCTCTCTCTCTCTCTCTCTCTCTCTCTCTCTCTTGCTCTCATGAGCAGTGAAGATAGTAAATCTTTACTCGAAGCAGCAATTAATCTTATTGATGTGGATATCAACTTGGCATTGAATGCGTTTAACAACTGTGTGAAAAAACAAGCTGAGTGTATGAAAACAAGGATCAGAACTGATAAGAGGAAACGTAAAGATGCATGGTTTGATGTAGAATGCCATGTAGCTAAGATTTCGGCCAGGAGGCTACTTAGAGTATTTCGTGGAACTTTAGATGTTGAGGACGGTCAAAGTATTGTAAATCACGGAGAGAATATAAACATCTGTTACAGAAAAAGCAAAATGAATATAATACTTGTTTATTAAGTAATCTTGTTGATTCGGTCAATGATCCCAGTGCGTTCTGGCAGAATGTACATAAGGTGTCACCCAAAGGGTCTCGTGTACATGCATCCATTTCTATTAATGAGTGGCATGAGCATTTCAAAAACCTCCTTGATAAGGATGTGGACAGTTCAATAGAAATGGAAACCGCGTCTGATTTAGAAGCCACAGATGAACTCAATTTATTTGATAACCCAATTTCAAAAGAAGAAGTTTTACTTGCCATAAAGAAATTGAAAAACGGCAAATCTGCTGGTCCAGATGGCTTAATTGGAGAAATGTTTAAAAATGGTGGCGAAATAATTGTCGATTTCCTTGTTAACTTTTTCAATGCTCTTTTTCACAGAGGAATATATCCCGAAGCCTGGATGGAATCAATTATAGTACCACTATTTAAAAAAGGTAATGTTAACGATCCTGGCAACTATAGAGGTGTGTCACTATGTGACATCGGCAGCAAACTGTACAGTTCTATTATAAACTACAGGTTACAAATATGAGTAGAACAGTATAATATAACCGGCGAATATCAGGCGGGTTTCAAGAAAGGGTATTCAACAGTGGATCATATGTTTACATTACTAGCAATAATACAAAAGCAATTTTCGTTAAATCGTAAATTCTATGTAGCCAGTTCTTCAGAAGAATGGTATTAAAGGGAAGCTGTTTCAGTGTATAAGAAGTATGTATTCTAATGTAAAAGCAAAAGTAAGATTCGACAACGAATTCACAGACAGTATTTTGTGCACACAGGGTGTGAAACAGGGAGATGCCTGTAGTCCTGTACTGTTTTCTCTATTTATAAACGAATTAGCATCAGAAATCATTGCGAAGGGACGACATGGAGCGACATTGTCACACGAGACCCTCGAATTATTTATCTTGCTACTGGCTGACGATATCGCTCTGCTATCAGAAACTCCAGTTGGACTCCAAACCCAATTAAATAATCTCCATAGTATAGCCACACGGCTTCAACTCAAGGTAAATATGAAAAAGAGCAGTATTGTGGTTTTTAGAAAAGGGGGATACTTAGCAGCAAGGGAGAGATGGTCTTTGAATGGTGAGGCAATGGATGTAGTGAATTGTTACAAATATCTCGGCATCTGTTTTACCACACGTCTTGGTTTTTCACCTGCCTGTCAGGATCTTGCGAGCAGAGCAAAACGTGCATTACTGTGTATACTGAGAAAACTGTATATGCTAAATAATAATTCTTTACCTGTATTACTCAAACTTTTTGATGCTCAAGTTCAGCCAATCGCACAATACGGAGCCGAGATATGGGGCATGGATAAAGCTGTTATTGAAATAGAAAAAGTTCACCTATTTGCTTTAAAAAGATTCTTGGGGGTGCAGCCTAGAACGCCAAATGATCTTGTATATGGGGACACAGGCCGATATCCTTTGTATATCAACTCATGTTTGCGATGTATTAAATATTGGTTGAAAATTTTACGTATGAATGAGGAAAGATTACCACATAAGGCGTACAAAATGTTGCTTAGTTTAGAATCACGAAATAAGAAATGTTGGGCATCTGACATTCGCGATTTTTTGTATCAAAATGGGTTCGGATTTGTTTGGATTAATCAAGGTGTTGAAAATATCAAAGTCTTTTTAAAAGAACTTCGTCAGAGGCTGATCGATAATAGATGGCAAAAATGGGAGGAACACATTCAAAACAGTGACAGGTATGCTTTTTATAGAACATTTAAGTCGTCTAGAAATTGTGAAGCATATCTTTTGCTTGATGTTGACAGACACTTAAAGAATTATATGACAAAGATGAGATTTGGAATAGCTGATATATGTACACATAAGTATCGGTATACTAATGCTGATGAAGGTGCTAGGATGTGCCCACTGTGTAAGAATGCCACGGAAGATGAGCAGCATTTTTTGTTGTGTTGTCCTGCCTTCCAAGATTTGCGAAATGATTTTATCCCCCCTAAATATCTCAGAAACCCATGTCTGTTTAATGTCGTACTGCTCATGGCAAATCGAAATGAAATAACACTGAAGAATGTTTGCATATATTTGTACAAAGCATTTAAAAGACGCACTGTATTACTCAGTTAAAGTGGTATTGGATAATGCGATTAGGATAGATCAATGCTCAGCTGTCATGTTATGTTATATAATTAACTATTCATTGTTTAATTGAAAAGTGTATTATCAAGATATTGTACCCCCTTCAGAATGGGCTATGGCCTACACTGAATAAACTTTCGCTTCCGCTTCCGCTTCCGCTTCTCTCTCTCTCTCTCTCTCTCTTGCACCCCTTCATGGGGGACAATGGCCTGTTAATGAAATAAATATCCGTATCCGTATCCGTATCCCTCTCTCTCTCTCTCTCTCTCTCTCTCTCTCTCTCTTCTCTGTGTGTGTGTGTGTGTGTGTGTGTGTGTGTGTGTGTGTGTGTGTGTGTATGAATATGGAGGGACACTGGACAAGGTTGTGTGTACATGTTAATTATCTCTGAAAGGGAATAAAAGTATGAAAAATTGCGTGCTTTGATTTTATTCAAATAATTTTTGGTGCATGTTTACTCTTGAATGTATGGGCTTGTGGAAACCAAAAACAAAAAGAACTACAAAGCAACATTCGGTTGGCATGTCGATTGTCATCTATGAAGTACATGTACAGACAGTTTGTACATTTCATGTGTTCATGAATGATCTCTCTCTCTCTCTCTCTCTCTCTCTCTCTCTCTCTCTCTCTCTCTCTCTCTCTCTCTCTCTCTCTCTCTTCATATCTCAATAATTTGATTAAAAATCATAAGTATCCATTTGTAAATTCTTCCGTGAGCCATAATTTGTACACACTGTCTGAACACGTGACCTATTCTATTACCCCCTCCTCCTCCTCCTCTCTCTCTCTCTCTCTCTCTCTCTCTCTCTCTCTCTCTCTCTCTCTCTTTCATAATTGAAGTGACCCAAGCCAATTCTTTGTAAATCTACTTTGTAACCTACACTTTCGACAATTGCTTCTTGAAGACGGGAAACCAAACCATACTGCCATAGTCTAAACCTGGCTCAGCTTTTGGTTTTAAAGTGTGCGCACACACGCATACATGCACAAGCATATGCACACACATGCATACACAAACGCACATGCACACGCGTACCGCATACACTGGCAAACACACATGGGCTCGTGCCCACACACCCATGCACACACATACACACACACGTGTAACAACACACACACACACACACACACACACACACACACACACACACACACACACACAATGATGATAATGGCACAGCCAATAATAGGTAGGTAACCAAAGTCTGACCAGCGCGTTGGGCTAATGCGTCGGTCAGATATCTGCCGAGTCGTAGCCACGAGACCCTCATCTTAAATTCTCTCATCTTAGTCATTAATTCATTTATGCATCAGCTTTAAATCATGCGCAGTGTGGTCTTGAAACTTCGCGGATGTGGTGTAGCGTATGTGGACTAGTCCGCACGCGGTGGCACCTCCTTAATGAAACTGAAACGTTGGTCTTTGGTTTTCCAGGGATTAAGAAAACAAACAAACAAACACACACCACACACACAAATAAAGACGCTACCATCCCATAAATTGTGTCGTCTTCTTGACGGTTAAAGGAGGCATACTATGATGATCGAGTCGAAGGTGTGTGTGTGTGTGTGTGTGCGTGCGCGCGTGCGTGCGTGCGCGCGTGCGTGCGTGTGTGCGTGCGCGCGCGTGTGTGTGTGTGATATCATTAGTTTTCTTAACCCTGATGTTGCCTTATTCCGTTGTCGATGAGTAACAACATTACTTGAACAGAAAATTAGCGAGAAGAGAGAGAGAGAGAGAGAGAGAGAGAGAGAGAGACGAGAGAGACAGACAGACAGACAGACAGACAGACAGACAGACACAGACAGACAGACACAGAGTGTTAAGGAGACAGACATATCACAGAACAGATTCGTAGCAATGTTTAAATTGTTGATGGGGTTTGTACCATTCACCAATAACAGGCACACAACTGAATCAAAAACTCCACACGACGTGTTCGTACAGAGTTATTAATCTGTTCGCACATGTCAGAACGTTTACTCAGGTGTTCAAAATGTTCCAGAGAGAGAGAGAGAGAAAGAGAGAGAGAGAGAGAGAGAGAGAGAGAGAGAGAGAGAGAGAGAGAGACAGACAGACAGACAGACAGACAGACAGACAGACAGAGAGGATTTAGATATATAATTAAATAGACAAACAGATCGTAGACTGGGCTTG
>CM065737.1:32858455-32865955 GCA_033310375.1 Conus canariensis | reverse complement strand
GCAGTGGAAAAGTATGTGGGAATTTGTTATCATTTCACCACAAAGGCATGTTATATTTTTGCAAAACTTTGTCTTACAAGCGTTTAGTTTGATCTTATATATTAGCGAAATTATGATCCGAGAAAACGGCAAACTACATTGATAAAAAGAATGAAGTGTGTCAAAGTTTAATAGCTGGTTTATGCGTGTATCAAGAGAACATCCCGAATTTTGTTGTTTTTTCCTAAAATGTTTCCAGCATGCATTTTCTAGAAGACTGTATCCCTCATGGATAGACAATGGGATACTGATAACCTCCGACCCGCTAGTATTTTTCGCTCCCCGTTTTGCTGCTCTGTCTACTCTCTCATTAAACTGAATCCCACAATGAGAAGGAACCCAACAGAAACTAATTTTTGTATCCCTAATAATCAAGAAATGTATTAGGTGATGAATATCTGCAATCAGATCTTGTCTTACTATAGGGTTTGTTTTACTTAGGGCGAATAAAACAGATTTTGAATCGACACAAAAGAGGACTTGGAATATTGGATTTGAAAAGTCAAGTAGAAAATACAAAGCCATTAGAATGGCAGTTAGTTCTGCTGTAAAAATAGATGTTTTTTCCAAGATAATAAGAATTTTCAATTTTCAATGAAGGAATTGTAAATGCTGCACCTGCTTCTTTGGTATCCAAAAGAGACCCATCCGTATAAATTTTAAGATGAAAGGGATACGAATTTTCAATATACTCTTTTACTATTTGGCCTATCAGGTTTTCATTGTCACTTTTTTTCATCGACGTATGGCTAATATCAAATGAAGCTCTTTGAAGTTCCCATGGCGGGCTGGGAGATGCGGGAAGTTTAGGTCGATTTATATCGTTGAAGTTAACTTTTGACTCACTGAATAGATCTGAAGTGAAAGTTCCAATAGTTGTGAGTGAAGAAATTGATTTTGCCCTTTTTGGGAAGCTAATGTCAGATCTCAAACTGACTTCATTCTCAACGTTGCTGTCACGTGTTGAGATTCGTAAGACATATTTAGCGACAGCTAGCCGTCGATGTTCATCTAATGGTAATACTCCTACTTCGCTATATGTTCCCAAAGATGGTGCATGATACGGCACACCAAGAGCCAGTTTGAAAGCTTTGCAATCCAAACTTTGCATCTTATTAAGTAAACTTTTCGGAGCACTGAAAAAGACTTCCTGCCCGTAAGAGAGTCTAGAACGTATCAGTGCCAATGCCAGCTGTTTCAGTACATTAGCATCTTGGCCCCAGTTTTGTTTCTGTATAACTTTTAAAAAGTTAAAGCTTTTTCGAGCCTTTGTTAATAAATATTGTATATGATAATTCCACGACAATTTTGAAGTAATGTATACTCCGAGAAATTTCACCATTTGTCTGTACTCTATAGTCTCGCCATTTATTTGTAAAATGGGTAATTGTGGTGGATCTGGCCCACTATTAAAAAGTAGTAGATTTGTTTTTTCCGGTGATAGCATTAATCCATTCTCCTTCATGTAGTTACTTAGTTTATCGAGTTCCAGTTGATATAATTTTTTAAAATAGTTAAGCTGTCTTTTGGGTGTTTTCCTTTTCATAGTAACTTTCATCCACATAACTATGTCATCTGCATATTGTACTAGTACAACATTATTCGATACAGACTGTGGCAAATCATAAAGCAAAATATTAAATAAATAAGAGGCAATAACTGACCCCTGTGGGATTCCCATTTTAGGAAATCGTAGGGTGGAATATTTGTTGCCAACATTTGTCTGCATGCTTCTTTCAGATAAAAAGTTCTTAATTTAGCCATATATATTTCCAGATAGACCAATACATTTTAGTTTGTATAGTAATCTATCATGCCACACGTGATCGTACGCTTTCTTTATATCAAAGAATGTGGCCAGTATATTTTTCCTACGAGCAAACTGATGTTTAATCTGCGTAGTCAGTTTAACTAAATGGTCAACTGTACTTCTACCCTTCCTAAAACCAGCCTGGTTAGTGGGAATAACTTTTCTTTTATCACAGTAATGAATTAATCTGTTTAGAACTATCTTTTCTAGCAGCTTCCCTGTGTGTGATGTTAGAGCAATAGGTCTATAATTATTTATATCTTTTTTTGACTTTCCTTGTTTAGATACTGGTACTACGATTGAGTGCTTCCATATTTGGGGAATACAGCCCTCATCCCAGCATATCTGTAATAATTCGTGCAGTAGTATTATCCAGTTATCTGGCAGATGTTGTGTGTGTGTGTGTGTGTGTGTGTGTGCGTGCGTGCGTGCGTGCGTGCGTGTGCGTGTGCGTGTGCGTGCGTGCGTGCGTGTGTGTGTGAGTGTGTGTGTGTGTGTGTGTGTGTGTGTGTGTGTGTGTGTGTGTGTGTGTGTGTGTGTGATCTATCTATTTAAACGTTTTTATACCACTTGCCATGTTTTTGGATTAAAAAATTGGGAGAGGGGTGGACGTTAGTCTGCCCCCCACCCCAATATTCCTAGCGAGCGGGAGGAGGGGGGGGGGGCAGTGCTCCGTGCCCGCTGCCCCCCCCCCCTTCCCCCCGCCTTCCACGGTCCTTCCCCTGCCCGTTCAGACGCCAAAGAGGCTTGATGTATTATTTCTCCAGGTCTGTGTTCCCATAGCTTGTTTTTTTTCCAGTTTCACGGATCTACGTTTCCCAAAGGTCTTTATTTCCCTCTATGCCTCTCCCCGAGCCTATGTCTGTCCCGCTCTGTGTTTTCTCTAGATC
Organism: Conus canariensis; assembly: GCA_033310375.1. Classification (NCBI taxonomy): domain Eukaryota; kingdom Metazoa; phylum Mollusca; class Gastropoda; order Neogastropoda; family Conidae; genus Conus; species Conus canariensis. Next base: position 32,863,216 of record CM065737.1, on the reverse strand, counting down.
TGTCTCTCCACGGGATCGATGCCCTCCAGAGGTCTACGTTGTTTACCCAGTCCAGTTTTCCACTGGTCGGTCTTTCCACGCGTCTATCCTTCCCAAAGGTCAATGAGTTCCTATAAGTCTATGCCCCCAGATCTACATTTCTGCAGGTGTATGTTTATACTGGTATGCTGTCCCAGGTTCAGCCTATCCCTGGTACATATTCATCACAGATTGGCTTGCCTGCGTGCTTGTCTGTCTATAGTTCTTCTTAAATACTTCAGCATGCCTTTTCATCTGTTCATATTCCCACGTGTCTGTGTGTCTGTTAAGCACTCTTAAAATGTTACTCTGTACGCTTGTTTGCTCGGAACTGTTCCGCCCTCAATTCGGTTTTTAATCCTGAGTAAGAGCATAGAAATCATTATCCTACTCAAGATCTATCAAGTTAATAGAATCCCTTCTACTTAGATCATAATCACTGTAAAGTGTCAAATTAACATTTCGTTTTTTCTTTTTTTTTCTTCATTTGTTTTATTTTGTTAGCAATTTTTTCGGCTGTCAAATCAACTTACGTATAAGTCTTTTTATACTCATATCTTCCAAACACTGTTTACAGCAGCGACAATGTTAACACTGTTTACAGCAGCGACAATGCCGTATATATTGCAGTATTGACATATGCTGTCTCCTTTTAATTATATTCACCAGCGTGAAGACAGGTCTGTTTACATATAACCCATTTCATATAATAAATTCACAAGAACTTTCTCTTAACTAAAGAAAAAGAATCCACATTCACAGACATGGCTGTAACGTTATTTTTACGAAAAGAATCAGAAACAGTTTCTGACTATGGAGCATTTTATATAGATCTTCAAGCCCCCTAATTGGCACTGCTCGTCTGATATCACATGATTTTGTGAAAAGACGTAAAATGAAAGTACTACTACGACTAATTGATACTGTGCACTTAAGTAGTCGTTTCCATGAAGTGGGCACAGACTTTCTCGTCTCGTCTCGCACTGACGCAGCAATACCATCAGGGACTAGGACTTCCTTGCCATCGCAAGAGGCACCGAATTGAGGCCAACAGCACTCCAGTGTCAAGGACTTGCCGGCAATTCGTCACAGGAACTGATAACCTTCTCGTCAGACTCGCCGTAAAGGCCACACGCCACAATTAGGATTTTGCACACACACACACACACACAAACCACTATTATAATCCATGTAAGCATTTTGAGGCCTGCCCTTAGTTTGAGCCAGCATTGAATGTTAAACTGATAATTGATCAAAAGAACAACTCCACACCAATTATTTCCCTTTTGTGGGGGGGGGGGGGGGGGGAATTCACCAATGAAATCAGTCTTCAAATACATGGCCTTCCCCTTAGTTGACGTCATATTTTCAGGCCTTTGCACTCACCCGTGACCCTGTCTTTGCGCCACCTGAAACCCACAAATAGTCCCATTTCTTTTATTTCAATCTGTCTGCTTTGAACCACCTGGTTTGTATCTTGATGGCCATATGAAAGAAAATGAGCAAAATCAACTTTCATACATAATGAAAGTAGAAAGAAACTCGTGGAGAGCGTGGCAGCAGAGAGTCCTCAGAAGAGAAGCCCCCTTCAAGCAAGTGTTTCGGCCCTTATCTCCTGACACTCTAGGGGGGTTGGGCCACACCCGGTTCATGACTCCGGATGTCCCTCTGCTGCCCCTTTTTTTCCCATCTTGGGACGAGCCATGGCTGGGATTCGAACCCATGACCCTCTGGACATGCTCATTTTCCACTTAATGACTCGCGCTTTAACCACTGAGCCACAGGGACACCTGATATTTGTAGGGAAATTAAGCCTTATGAAGTTCACTTTTGTTCCTCCTTGACCAGATCCAGCTTGAACACCTCTCTGCCGCTTCTGCCATTGCTTTCAGGGCTCTGGTTTTTTCCTTCCCTGCAACTGAGAGCTGTTTCATGAGGCTGTATGCAGACGTTCCTACAAACCCCCTAGCTCCAATTTCTGCAGTGAGGACTTTGACCTGATAGCCTTCTCTCCTCAGGCTGTTTGCCAGATCAGCATACTTTTCAGTCTTGTAGATTTGAGCTGCCTCCATTCTGTTCTCATATGGCACCGTGAGCTCGATCATGATCAGCTGCTTGGTTGACTTAGAGTGGACTACTATGTCTGGTCTCATGCCACTCTTGCTGATGATCTCTGGGTGACTCTTCCATTCTGGGAGGTCTGCAGTGCACTCCCAGTCATCTGCCCCGTCCAGCAGACTCTGCCTGCATGTTTCGAGTGGCACTGTTGTTCTTGGCCATGATTTGCTGCCTCCTGCCGTGAAGAATGTTGCGGGTGCTTTTGGAGTCCTGATTTTCCCTTTTGTGGTGTTGGTACTAGCCCAGACTACTTGTACAATTTCTTTGAGCACTTGGTTGTGCCTCCATGTGTACCTTCCTTGAGCCAGGGCTACTTTACATGAGCTTAGGACATGCTCCACTGTTTGTTTTTCATGGCAGAGGGGGCATGCAGGATCGTCTGTTTTCCTCCACTTCACCAGGTTTGCATTTGAGGGCAGAAGGTCATATGCAGATCTGAGAATGAAGCTGATCCTGAGAGGGGCCATGTGCCAAATGTCATTCCAAGTGAGACTTCTTTGGAGTGCGTTCTCCCACGTTGTCCATTGCCCTTGCTGGCTCTGCTGGACTGCTTTTTGGAGTCTTTTTTGGTCTTCTTCTTTTCTCATCTCCTGAATCATCATGTCTCTTTTGGCTTTTCCTTTGGCCTTTGACCACCATTCAGTTTTGGTCACCCCCAGTCCCTGTCTGTTGGTCTGTGTGTGTCCTGTTATTTCTCTGATCTTGAGACTTTCTTTTGCAGAATCCATCGCCTCTTGAACTTTCCATTTTCTGCCTGTCTTCAGCTGGGGCTTAATTGCTTCTACCACCTTGTCTCCTGAGTCCTCCAGCATGCTTTGAAGTCTGATCTTCCCTGCTTTGTATTCCTCCAGGATGGATTTCAGGGGTAGTTTCAGCTTTGCTTGGCGACAGTACAGCGCTATGTCAGTCAGACAGGGTGGGACACCAAGCCATTTCCTTGTGAACTTGTTGATTTTGGCTTCCATTGCCTCCACTATGCTGGTGCAGATGTCGTATATCATCAGAGGCCATAGCAGCTTTGGTATCAGCATGAACTGCAGACACCAGACCTTGTATTTGCCAGGGAGCCCACACTGGTCAATGGTCTCCAAGCCTTCCTCCGCCATCTGCTTGGTTTCTTTTGCTCTTTGTGTGTCTTTCAGCGTATCATCATACCATCTTCCAAGGCTCTTGACTGGTTCTTCTGTGACTGTTGGAATGGCCTGGTTGGCAACACTGAAGACCACAGATCCGGCCACTTTTCCTTTCCTCAGTGAGAGACTCCGTGATTTCTTTGGCTTGAACTTCATTCTGGATGAGGCAACTATGTCGTCCAGCCTTTCCAGCACATGACGTGTCTCGTCTTCTCTCGATGAAATCACTGTAGTGTCATCCATGAAGGCCTTGAGAGGAGGCATCTTGTATCCATCGCCAAGGTCTGTTTGTCTCGCGTTGTTTGTTGCTGCTTTCAAGATGAGTTCCATTGCCAGCACGAACAGTATTGGGGAAATTGCACAGCCCATTGCAATACCCACTTCCAAGTTGATCCAGTCTGTTGTGTACTCCTTGGTAGAGAACCGCATTGAGAAGCCATTGAAGTACTTCTTGAGCATGTCGCGGATGTTCTTTGGCACATGGTACATCTCAAGAGCCAACTGTATCATCTCATGGGGCACAGATCCATATGCGTTTGCCAGATCAAGCCACACTACGTCCAGGTCTCTCTTTTCTGTTTTTGCTTTTTGGATTGCGTCCCAGATCATTGTGGCGTGTTCTACACAGCCCGCCACGCCTGGGATGCCACCTTTCTGGACTGACACATCCAAGTACTTGTTTTCCATCAGGTACTTGGTCAGCCTTGCTGCCATGACAGAGAAGAAGATTTTCCCTTCGACGTTCAGTAGTGATATTGGCCTGAAAATTCTCATCAACTTTCATACATAATGAAAATTCTCAAAACAATGTCATTGCGCCCGTCTATAAATACTCGACTCCCTTCAGCGAGGCCTTGGTGCATTCATTTTTGGTGTGCAGCCTAAACATGTGTCTCAGTGACAGACTATGAAGCTGGCCACGCATACTGTTGGTGCCAGTAAAGGAGTAATACATGTACAGCTGAAGAAAGTGACTTTGATGTTTGTTTTCTTTAAATGACCCCAGGACCAGATGTCTAGGACGTTAATCTCACTATACACTTAGCCACCTATGGACGGGTGGTGCTGGGGTGTGGGAAGTCGGGGAGGAGATAGGGGTGAAGTGGCAGGAGGGGGGGTAGGGGGGGGGGGCGAGGGAGAAGAAGGATGGAAAGTGTTTGTGGTGGTCAGTGTCAGTGGCCCTGAGGGAAGGGGAACGCTGGAGAGGGGGAGTGGGGCGGGGGGAGACTAGAGGAGAGTGTGCGAGGTCGGGAGGTGGGTGGGTGGGTGGGGGTTGGTGGTGTCGGTCGTAAGATTTATAGGCTATTTAGAGTTTTTCCATTTTTGCGTCACACGCACACACACACACACGCGCGCGCGCGCGCGCCCTCTTCGGTCATTCCTTTACCGTATAGTGAATGAAAAGGCAAAGAGACTGTTTTCAATCATCATCAGAAGAAATGATAAAGGAAATGTCACATCTTGTTTACTGATTCAGTGAAACAGGGGTTCA
>CM065737.1:32815955-32853455 GCA_033310375.1 Conus canariensis | reverse complement strand
TTTTGCTCTTCATGTTGGTATTTGTTAGCAATCCACCTTGCTGCTCTAGCTGGTGTCTGCAGTATGTCTTACTACTTTGATTGGTCTCACTCTGCAACCTATTTTGCAGACGTGTGTGTTATGTGTTATATAGATTGAAGCAAATGAGTTGTAGGACATGTTAAACAGGGGCAGGTACGCTCATTTGTGATAGTATTAAAACAGAGATGTAGTCATAGGTTACGGAAACTCAGAAGCAATTAATGTGCTTTATATGTGATGCATCAAACAGAGACCTATAATGTGTTGTAGCAAGATGTGAAGTAAGTCACACACAGTTGCTTGCTACCTTTGTTTCAGAGCGGTGAGAGTTCTGCAGTGCTAAACATGCAGCTGGAAGACATGGAGGTGATTGAAGATGACCACAGTGACTCTGATTATGACAGCACCGCTGCAGGTGAGGGAGATGGATTGAAGGGACCATTGCCTTCTGTGTCAGTGACAAGGCTTTGGGAAGTGGTACGATGGAACTTCTTGGTAAAGAACTCCAGAAAGACGTTTACAAATCAGGTCTTTTAAAAGAGGGAGCCTTTACTGAGAAGTAGTTGTACAGGGGTGTGATTCCTTGAAACCTCTTTCTGTTCTCTCAACAGAAAGTAAGTTTCAGTCTGGTTTAAGACTATGGCACAGCTGTGCTGTGTTTCTCTTCATGACATATCACAGTGTCAAACTGGCCTTATAGGCAACAGATGTTGGCAGTATTCATCACAAAATGTGAGTAACATTTCCAGAGACGCACCCATTTAGTGGATGAAACTTCACTCATCTGTGCTAGTTCATACCACACTCAATAGAAGTCTCCATGGGACCAAAAAAATCCCACAGATGAATGAGTCTAATGGGGCTCGAACTAACGACTTCTCAGCTTGAAGTCTATGGCGCTAACAACAGCTCCATGGCAGCAGCTTGGAATGTGTTATTTCTGTGCACGATAAGATAAGATAAGATAATGTTGCTTATAGCCTGTGCACGATGCATTATATTGAGATAAGTTAGAAAAGAAAAAAAAGTGCAATATGATTAATGGATCTTAATTTCTGCTTGGAAGTGGACGAAGACTGGACCATATCCAGCCTATTCAGTTGAGTGCGTTTTTTTTTTTTTGGGGGGGGGGGGGGGGGGGGATTGACAGATTTTGGATTGGTAAAGGAAGTTGTTGGGACTAATAAATCTATTCATATCGACCATGATTTCAGCATATCTACTGGGATGTAGATTGTAAAGGACTGTAGCATTTAACATATATAATGTGAATTATCGTCTAGTTCATTGTAGGTCTTTTTCTGTACATTGAAGGGTATAATCATTTGTAGACTACATGGTTTCAACTCTTGTTTTTTAATGAACAAAAATGTTTAAAACACTGAACATAGCTGTATTTTGTCCATAAATAAGGCTTTTTGGGATATGAGATGCTGTCATTTCTCTGCAGTTATAATCCTAATGTACTTAAAATATAGTTATGATCCTATTTGAGGACATAGAGCTGATGCATGATGTGCTGTGTGGCCAGGATTGATGCGCGTATGGAAGATCAATACTTTGAGCTATGTGGACCCAGATCCATACTATGATTGTAGATCTTGTGCACGTTGGCCACCATTGCTGGATGCCAAATTTGGTTTTATCTTTAAAGAGCTCTTCTGAAAGCCTTTGAGAAAATAAAAGCATTGCCTGTAGTTGGGTAGTTAAAAATATGTATGATGTTGATGTTTGGAGTGTACTAATTAAGGAAAATATTTTCTATTCATGTTTTTTTTTTTTTTCAATTCAGTGTGTTACCAGAAAATGCTCATTACATGTTCTTGTTACGTTGAATGAGACAGTTTCCTTAATATAAATTTCCAACAGATTTCTGTATGAAACTTGGGCTACTCTATCCATGCCACAGAGAACTTTTTGCCATAATTCAGCACCTCCCATTATTTAGCTTTTTTTCTGGCTGCAAATTTATTTAAGATTTTTTTCTGGCATTTTTTCTTCCTTACAGAGAGGAACAAAAAGTGATCAGACATCACTTGGTCAGCCACAGAGAAAGTTGTAAAGTCAAACGCTTAATTCCTTTATACTGTCTGTTAAGTTTCGGTGGGGTATAGATTGTTTTATTTTCTAAGAAGAAGGTTTTGCATTGCATTTTGAATTCACACAGTTTTTATCAGCGTAACAGGGTAATTAATAAGCATATCTGGCCAGTCTTGGTATGTTGATGTTTAAATGGAAAGTGTGAATTTCATTGCAAACTGCTCTTTGTTTTGTTGAGTTGGTAGAATGGAATGTTTGAATGGAAGGTGTGAAATTTCTTTCAAACTGCTGTTTGTTCTATTGAGTTATGGTTTCCAAGAGGAGCTGCTGCTACTGTGCTTTAGCTGACTCCCAGCTTGTTTTGTGTGTGACACAGGGCAAGGGGTAAAAGGCAAAGAGAGCAGCGCTGGAGAGGACTTCCGTCAGCGTATCAGTCAGAACATGACCCAGATGGTAAGATTGAAGGTCTCAAAATAAACCAGATGGTAAGATTGAAGGTCTCAACATGACCCAGATGGTAAGATCAAAGGTCTCAACAAGACCCAGATGGTAAGGTCGAAGGTCTCACTCACCTAGAGTGCACATTGTAGAGGGCATTTTTTACGATTGTTCTCTCATTGGTCTGGATGTTTGATGTTGGTTGAGAGCATCAATATGGATGCCTTCATCCTGTAGAGACTTTTATTTGAGACAGGACAGAAATCTAGTTCTTTCTCAGATGTTGCACTAGCAGGTCAGGGTAAGTATGTAGGGGTAGATAATTCTATCCAGGAAGGGAGAGGGGAAGGCCCCATGCGCCCCCCTTCCCACCTCACCTCTCTCCCTCTTTCTCTCCCTCTTTTCCAGTATCCTATCCTGTCTGATCCACGCATGGTTTGTTCAGTCCATTTTTTTTTTGGGGGGGGGGGGGGGGGGGGGGCGGTGTGTGTGTGTATGTGTGTGTGTGTGTGTGTGCAGGGGAGGGGAGGAGCAATGACCACTTTTTTCCCCAGGAATATGTATGCATGATTAAATGCAATTATGTTCAGTTAAAATATCATCTGCACACATTGACTTAGGTAAGGATATTATTTAATTTAAATTTTGATTTTTCCAATTTGTTGACACGAAAGTTTATAGATAGAAAGACCCACTTGTAAGGAATCATATTCCTTGCTACTGTGATATGGTATGGTGGGGATTAAATTCAGAGTCATTTCTTCTGCAGATATTGTGTTGATTTGTTGTAGTAAGCATTTTAGATGTTATTAAAATGGGTGAATAGAGTAGATTTTTACAGTGGAAAGATTTTTTAACAAAATTTCCGGTGTGTTTTTAGAAGGTGCATTTTAAAGGGTTGTGTGAATGAATGACTTGAGAGTTGACTTCGACATGGTGACAGCCCTGATACGCCTCTTTGTGGTCAGCTGGGCTATAAGCAACATAACCATGTTACCATCTTTTGTCGCTGTCATCACCATCCACCAACACTGTCAGTGTTAAGAGAGCACAGCGCCCCATAGATTTCCTCACTGTGTGTGGGCAGATGTGGCAGGCTGGCACACAGAGTGCCAGGAAGGCCTGGAGTCTCTATGGCAACATCGACATCCTGCGGCCCTACTTCAATGTGGAACCCTGGGAAGTCCGCCGACGGTCAGTCGTTGGTTTTCTGTCACATTGAGCTGCCTCTGCTCACCTAGATGCTGTGTTTTAATGTAAAGAAGCACAATGTAGCAGGAAATGAACGGACCAGAATGCTGGTTGAAATAATGGGTTGACTGGTCGTGTCTGCGGTAGCTGGCTGAACTGGAAAAGATTATTTAGATCGTCTCAATTTATGTTCAAAGTGTACAAAACAGTTTGCATTTACATACATTGACAAAATAGAGGAGGAGCCATGTGTAACAGAAAGAATGTAAGAGACAGAGAAAGAGACAGGGTGGGGTAGGGAAGAGGAGGGGAGTGTTGGAAGAGAGAGTAAGACAGAGGGAGAGACAGTAAGTAATGGAATGTGTGTGTGATTCCTATGGTCAGGTTTATTTGTTTTGTTTTGTTATTATTTATTTGTTTTAATACTTTTTCCTACTCGAACAAGGCACTAGAAGGTTAACTTGCCCAGATGACTTTAGTGTTTGGCCAACTTTGGATGATGACAGAAATGAAAACAAAGAGTGATACTTATTTGTAAAGCTATACAGCGCAATTCTCTGGGCATTTAGTTTCACACAATGTGTTTTCAAGAAACAAGAAGAGAGGCAGAATATCAGCCAGGCTGTAAAGAGAAAAAAAAATGTTTGTCAGCTTCAATGGCATGTCACTTTGATTGACTGAAAAATTGAATGTAACTGTCCTCATTCACCACTCTGAAGATGAAATTCAAGACATGATGTTGATCAACAGTATGTAGTCTCTGAATGTATGCAAAACTCTTCAGTAATTGTCAAAAATATTGCTTGTCCAGGTGAGCAGGTTCACCAAATAGTGTACCTGCCTGGTAGCTTGGAGATTTTAGTTTTTACTGTGTGCTCACATTTGTATTATTGTCAGTGCTCCATATAAATAGCCACATCCAGGCTCATTCTGTCATAGTTCTGATGCAGACAGTCATCTGAAGGGTGTTGTTTTGCGTATTTGAGTATGATTTTTGTGATGTCTGAAGAACACATTTTGTTGAAAATTCTTGTTGCATATTACATTTTCAGTGCGCATTACTTTTTGTCTTGTTTTGTGCCTTTGTTTATATTCTGCCATGTTTCCATAATGCTGCTTTCAGTTTTGGTCTTCTTGGCGTATGATTTCTTCTTTTTCTCAGTGTCTTCGACTTCCTAAAGTGTTCTGTCTTTATGGTCATCCATTGTTTTTTTTTGCTGTCATTGCCCATTTATGTGTTTTTGATCTAAAAAAGCAGAGATTCTGAGAAATGGAGAACTCTCTGGATTTAAGGAATGAAAGATTTGCTTGACAGAAAATCACCAAGACTGTTCAGTATTATGATGAGTAATGCTTTATGCTCGAAAAGAGAGAGAAAGAGAAGGAGGGAGGCTGGGGGAGGGGGGTACCAGGGTTAAATGCCAAGTGCTGTGAAGATGTGCGAAAGTCGGGAACTTTGAGTTGACGATGACTACATCTGGATAGGTTCCTGATAATACTGAAGGTCTCCGGAAATAGTTGCAAAGTGAGGCAACTACAAGTGGAAATCTAAACAAATTTTAAATGTAATTAATAGCGCACCACCCCAAAAAATGTGACAAACAAATCACAAGACAAAACAAAACGCTCATCTTGCACTGAAGTGGATGAAGATAAGTGATTGCTCATTCATTTTCCTTGTCCTGAGTGTTTTGTTTCTTGCCTGAAGAAGACCTAAGAGGTCGAAATGTGTCGTGTTTTAGTCTTGTGATTTGTCTACTTTTTTTTTGCGGTGCGCTAGTAATTACATTTTAAATTTTTCTCAGGAAATGTAATTGATGCTGCATGCTACTGTATCAGAAACATTTCTATTTCACCTCGTGAGATTGTCTGTAACCTTAGAGCAAAAGGAAGCAAAAACATATCATAGCGCTTCCTCTGAAATCACTGGGCTACTTTGCGAGCTGAAAGTTTTTTCACAGTCACAGTACTAGCCTGTGTTTGTATTGTTTGTCTGGTAGCTTACTGCGATTGGCTTGCCTTGTAGAACTAGCTCACAGTGTGGCCAAAAGGTTCAGGGTAAAAGTTTGCTGTGATGGAAACATTTTGACAATGGCCATGTTGTTGCCAAATAAAACTATACACTGCGGCAAAAAGTCTGTAAACTCTTTTTCTCTTTTTCTAGTCTATAGTATGCTAGCTGTTCTGATGTAATCTGTTGACAAGGTAATGAGACTGAAACACTGCTCACTGTAGATGCTATCTGTTCTGTTGTAATCTGTTGACAAGGTAGTGAGACTGAAACCACTGCTCACTGTAGATGCTAGCTGTTCTGTTGTAATCTGTGGACAAGGTAATGAGATTCAAACCACTGTTCACTGTAGATGCTAGCTGTTCTGTTGTAATCTGTTGACAAGGTAATGAGACTCAAACCACTGCTTGCTGTAGATGCTATCTGTTCTGTTGTAATCTGTGGGCAAGGTAATGAGATTCAAACCACTGTTCACTGTAGATGCTAGCTGTTCTGTTGTAATCTGTTGACAAGGTAATGAGACTCAAACCACTGCTTGCTGTAGATGCTATCTGTTCTGTTGTAATCTGTGGGCAAGGTAATGAGACTCAAACCACTGCTCACTGTAGATGCTAGCTGTTCTGTTGTTATCTGTTGACAAGGTAGTGAGACTGAAACCACTGCTCACTGTAGATGCTAGCTGTTCTGTTGTTATCTGTTGACAAGGTAGTGAGACTCAAACCACTGCTTGCTGTAGATGCTATCTGTTCTGTTGTAATCTGTGGGCAAGGTAATGAGACTGAAACCACTGTTCACTGTTGGTGCTAGCTGTTCAGCAGTGTTTGTTTGCCCATAGGGCTTTTTCTTTTTGTCTGGAATTTTTCAGTGCTGTTGATTATTTACTACATTTTTGTTGTTGTAACTGGGTGATGAAAAATGAAACAGAAAGGTTTGTGCCCTTAGCACAGTATCGTCTTGACGGCCTTATTAAGGATGTTGAGTTAAGTTATGAATGTATTGTGCATATGATTTGTATTATTTGTTATGGTGTGTTTATTGTTCTTGTTGACTTGTTCAGGAGAGGATTTTCATTTTCCCTTTGTGGTGACAAATCAGAAAGGTCCAGTGTGATCAGCTTTGCGAGCTGGACCAGAACAAAATCTCATGACTTTGGTGAGGTTCAAACCTACAAGCTGCCAGTTGCAGTCTACAACATTGACCACAGCTGTGGTTTATTTAATTAAAAAAGAATTATTTTGCTGTCTCATCTTCTGTTCATCCTGAGTGGCATTACAGTCATGCTGTTCATTCAAGTTCACCCATGTATAGCCATGCCCAAGCCAGTCCTGTTGCTGCTCCAGCAGTGGGAAGCAACGAATATTGTCATCATGAGGCGACGGACCAAAAGTGACGCTGCACTTTTCGTCATTCGGCTCTGCAGTCATGAAAAATATGGGCTGGTACACCCATAGGAATGCTCCCGTGGAGGTTCTGTCATATCACATCCAGTGGCCATTACACAGTGGCATCTGCCAGGGAGCAATTATGTTCCTTCATGTGTTAATGGAATGCGCTGTGCATGCCTTCATCCTATGTGAACACAGCGCAGGGTTCCCAGGGAGGTGCAGGATTGCTCCGTGCTGGTTTGTTCGTCGGTTGAGGGCAGTACTTCTCTGGGTCCTATCCGCACCTTCTGTAGTATCTTTTTCTTGAGTTGCCATGAGGCAACGTACTGAAGGTGACACTGCACTGCTGCCTAGTCATTTCAGTGGTGACTTACTTGTGCTGTCCTCAGGGAGTCGGCCAGTCTATGTCTGGTGTGTTCTCTTGCTGATGTGGGAAGGTTGAAGGGATCCTCAGGTTTGACTGTGTTTTCTCTTGCAGATTGATCTACTCCCTGATCCCACAGAGGCCTACCTCTCAGAGACAGGTAAGGATGTGTGTGTGTGTGTGTGTGTGTGTGTGTGTGTGTGTGTGTGTGTGTGTGTGTGTGAGAGAGAGAGAGAGAGCGCCTTTTAGATGATTACAGACGTTAACAAGAGACAATTGTACGCAATCATTGTGGGAAGCTGATACAGCCCATTGGATGATTACAGACATTAACAATAGACAATTATATACAGTCATTGTGGGAAGCTGATACAGCCCTTTAGATGATTACAGACATTACCAAAGGGCAGTTATATGCAATCATTGTGGGAACTTGATACAGCCCATTCGATGATTACAGACATTAATAAGAGACAATTATATGCAATCATTGTGGGAAGCTGATACAGCCCTTTAGATGATTACAGACATTAACAAGAGACAATTATATGCAATCTTTGTGGGAAGCTGATACAGCCCTTTAGATGATTACAGACATTAACAAAAAGCAGTTATATGCAATCTTTGTTGTGGGAAGCTAATACAGCTCTTTAGATGATTACAGGTATTAACAAAAGGCAATTATATTCAATCTTTCTTTTACAAGTTCCATGCAAGCTATTTAAAATTTGAAGCCACCAGCTTTGCTTTGCTGGCAGTTGTGGGCTTAATTTTTCTCAATTATGTGTTCAAACAAATGTATTATTCCTACTTGGAGTGGAATGTCATGTAATCAGGATCCTTTAAAAATGAATATTTGGAGAGCATTGGGCCATCCTCATGTCCACACCAAGCTAGGCTGAATTAGTGAGTTCACTTCATGAGTCATACTCAAACATAGATGGATAAATTTTCTCTTTTGCCTGGGTGAACAAACATCTCTGTTCTTCAGAGTGTGGATTCGCTTTGGACAAACAGGTTTTAAAAAAAAATTCCTTCTTAAGGGAGATTTTGTCTGGTACTGTCTGCAAGTTGTGTTCTGTTCTGTTGCTGCTGCTCTCCCGCATTTGACTATGTTGTTGTAATAGTGAGAATATAGTATTTGTATAGCGCCTTGCCAAAGGATCTAGGCACTGATAATCCACGCTCTCGTGTATACAATGGGCTGCCTACCTGGATAGTGCCAACTGAAGAGCTGCCTGGCGGCGTTTCATTTAGTCATTCCCCTTGTCATCCAATCAATATTGTTCTCTCAATTTCCTCACTTCCTTCATTCTTTTAATTTCTCATTTATGGTGCATGCTATGCATATACATGTCATCCACAGCAATGGCCAAACTGGCCTTCTCTTCCGAAAGTTGGTGATGGGATTTTATGTGTGTGCAAGATGTCATGGGTGCGTTCACAGATGGAACCTCAGTTTATAGTATCATTCGAAGGATTGTTTGGGAAATGCAGTCAGAACCAATGTTAACTTCGAGGGAAAATCCTCCTGTACTGATCCTGGCAGAGATTCGAACCTGCAACCCCAGGATCACCAAGATTAAGAGTCTAGTGCTCTACCAAATGAGCTAGTCCGGCCCCTGGAATACACTATGGATTCTCTCTCCTCGTTGCCCAAGCCTTCTGCTAAAGTTACAGACCCATGCTGTCTGTCCTATGTGTTACTGGTGGTGTCTTCATGCTGGCACCCACAAGACCTGCATGTCCTGTGCAAAATGTTCCTGATTCAAACCTTGCAACTTGTGTGAGAACTGGTCCGACACAACATGGTGTTTTCTCCATGATTTTGATGCCCCTGTAAACCTTCAGGACCATCCACCACTTTTTTGACTAGAGAGTTGCGTGTGTGTCCTCTCTCATTTACATCATTTCAGTATTGCCTCCTAGACCTGTGGACACAGGCCAGTGCCCCCCCCCCCCCCCCCCCCCCCCAATGCCTTAACCCTCTTGCATTCGTTTCGCCCGTATCCGGCCGCTGTGTTTGTCTCCCCTGCTATTCGTTCCGGCCGCAACCGGCCGTACGTGCCGCGTTACTTTCCCTCACACACTGCAACCTTGTTTTAAGTCAGGGCTGGCCAAAAATAAACGTGCATCCCTGAGAGGTGTCCAATGAAATCTTAGCAGTAGTATGGGGTGTGGGAAACAATTCATTCACAAAGACTAGGGTCGTGAACTGACCGCATTCCATTGCTGCAGACGGCATCGCCTTGTTTCTGAAAATGGCGTCTGCTAGCGCTTCTACTGACGGTGATTATTTTTATTATACGAAAGAGGAGTTAGATGATATATTACAAGAAGTAGAGAGATATGAAAGAGAGGAGTTAAATAAAAGTGATGTGGATGTTTGAGAGGAAGAAGAGGGAGAAGAAGGCGAAGAAGTGATGAAGATGATGATGCGCCTTTGTTTGCGTTTGTGACCACGTGGCGACCGGCGACTTCCGCACCCGTGGTTCAGCCTTTTGAGGAGGAGACTGGGCCAAATCATGATTTGCCAGACACAGCTACACCTCTGGATTATTTTTTTCTCTTCCTGCCGCAGTTGTTTTTTTACTACAGCTGCTGACCAGGCGAACCTGTGCGCCAGACAGCAGATGGCAAAGCGGGGACAACCTGACCCACTTTGGCAGGATACGACACCTGCAGAGATGCGTGCATACGTAACTGTGCTCATCATGATGGGGATCAAACGTCTGCCAAGACTCTGGTGCTACTGGTTGACTGATCTTCGGTTTAGCGAGCCATGGATCAGTGGGGTGATGTCGAAAACACGGTTTCTGCCATGCGGCAAACACGGTAGAAACCATGAATCAAGAGTAGTGTTTACCATATTGGTGACATGTGACAGTTGTGACACTTGCCTTCCTGCTGTGTGTGACCGGACACCACATTAGCATGTAAATAATGGATTTTACTTCTTTCTGTGACTATATTCCGGTGTTAAAAGTCATTAAGTGGTGACAAACACACCTTTTAGGATAAAAAAAACACGTAAAGTTACCTGGCCGCATGTTTGAGTATGTGACAATCGTGTGACACTTAGTGACACCCCAAACTGGATTTACTGAACCAGGACTGCTGTTTTCAAGTTGAGGTAGGCCACCCTTTGATGATTTATACTAACAAATGCATGCCGACAATGTTATTGTCTGTCTGGTGTATCATAGTAACATTGTCAACGTTTGATGTCACATTGTCTTGTGACAAACAGGGTGACAATGACACCAACATGCATCCCACACATGTGACATCTCTGCATTATGAAATATGGTGTATTAGAATTTTGCATACTAAATTTGACAGCGCTGCAGTGAAAACTTTGTCCACTACAGCCTTTCAAAGGCAGTAGGTGAGTTTTAGCTTAAATTTCTCAAAACAATACGAATACTAGGAGCAGTTCTAGGCTGGAAAATGCGAATGCGAGAGGGTTAAAAGTTTATAAAGAGCATTTTTGGTTGTGATGTGCTTTGTGTCTTGCCCCTGGCAAGGCTCAGGGTTGAAACCAGCCGCTGTGGCAAAGGGTTAGCATCACGGACACCTGGTTGGGAGGTCATGGGTTCGATTCCCATCAGAATCACATAGGATTTTTCTGCTCAGGCTCCTACTCAGTGTTGAGTTTGCTACGAGCTCAGTGGGGAAGATTGAGACCACACAGTCGAGTTTCATCCACTAAATGGATGTGTGTCTGAGAGTGTTGCTCAAATTTCCTGACTGACCCTGGAAGTGTCTGTATCTCTCTGGCCTGGTTGATGCCGGGATATATTATAGAAGTAAGCGTAGAGTACAGCCATGTCATGCACTTTCAGAACCAGAATGGAAATCCATAGCATCATCCTCATTCTCATCGATCATCATCAAAAAGAAAAGTCTCAAATTCTGTGGCCTTTCATACCCTGCTCTCATGGTGACCTCAGTTTCGATGCCCTCTGCATGTCTATGGCCTTGGTTTGATTCTGTTGGGGTCACTGGTATCGGCAAAATCATGGGAGCTGTTGTTGGACAGATGTGGTGGCGCCCTCTGGAGGGACAGCTCACTCATTCCGGCTTCACGACTAAGCAGTTTTGTCATTAATACAGGGCATAGTAGGTGGTGTCCTACGTTTGTTAGATCAGAACAGACACCACTGAACGCCACCAAAGTGACTCGGCAGCAGCGCAGTGTCTCCTCCGGTGGGTTGCCTCTTGACAACTTGACATTGCCTGCGCCCTGTGGAATGTCGGTGCCAGGGCTGCGGAGGGCTGGGCTGAGCTGTGGTTGTGGACAGGGGTTGGAATGAGTGGCATGGGTGCAATGCCACTGAAGTGACACAGAAGATGGGACAGCAAAAAAAAAAAAAAAAGGCTCAAGGTTGAAAGGTCTCCCCCTGGGAAGAGGTTCAACAGGGTCCCTGCTGCAAAAGGGCAAGGCTTGGTGAACATTAGTTAGCAGGCCTGGACACCCTTTGATAGTGACCATTGCCACCATGACCCAAGTATGTTTGGTGAGAAAGCAAATGAATGAGCAACAGGTGACAAACAACATGGGTGAGTTTTATGACGATGATGATTTTGGAGCTTCAGTTCCAAATTCAAAGATCTCTCTTGTGTGGGATTCCCTAATACCTGGTCTGTCAACCTAGACCCTCCTGAGTATGGAGGCAAGGTTAGCCACTGCTGTCCCTTTTTTCTTTTTTCTTTTTTTGTTGTTGATGATCCTGATAATATGGCGATATTCCATGCCAAATAGGATAAGGCAATTGTTTGGACAGGAAAGTATATTATAAAACGATAAAACTGCTTTTAGTATTGACATTTTTTATTTGGATTAGGGGAACTCCCGTTCCCTGGGGAGCTTGCCTGCAATTCTTCTTGGCTATTCTCTGGAATCTGAGGGTAGGTTGGGGTGGGGTTGGGGGCTCTGGTTCCCAAGGAAGAGAAGAAGAAAGAGATTATAAAGAAAAGAACAAAAAAAAATGAAAGAAAGAGAGATGACCCATCTTAAGAAGTGCTGTTGCATGTGGAGCTACTGACCGGCACTGAGCTTTCCATTGAGAGTGGTGGACTTAGGTCCTAGTACTGCCTCAGGCGCACCTTTGATTAAACGTTTCGTATCATTATTTTTTCAAGAGTAATATCAGTGTTAAGGCGGAGGATTCCATTAAATTGTTGTTGTGTAGAGCCCGTCTGACTGAAGGAGGCTCTATCAGGGCTGTCACATCATCCATTTTGTAAGGCTTTACAAGGTGGAGGATAACTATTTGTTGCAGGAGGTAGCGCGAGAGTTGTACGGGCCTGTGATGGTGGTGCTGACTATGATTGCCCTGTTGCTGTACCAGATGAAGACTGCAGACCATCGAGTGGTGAGTGTACGCACACAAAATGGCATCCCCCAGATAGGGAGCTTCACGCAGCTCTTAACTTCGCAGCTGAGCGATTCATGCAGAGCTCAAGTGTTTTGCATACGTTGAATCAGAAAGGGTACCACAGAAGAGATTCAGCAGTGTGTCCTCAGATGGGTTGCCTCATGATGATTTGCTCCTGTTAGACAGAGCTGGAGCTGTGACAGGGACCCTGGGTGTGGGTGTGTATGGGGAAACTGGAGTGGGCAGCAAGGAGAAATGCTGCTGAGGGGGCATGGAAAGTATGACAGCAAAAAATAAAAGGTGTACTTATCACATGTTGACATGCACAGACCTGTCATACATGCATACAAACACACACACACACAAGCTAACCTATTGTGCTCACATGTTTGCTGTCACCTGTGTTACTGTCAGTTGTGTGTTTGATATGTTAGTCTGGCAAGGTCATGTTTTACACCTTTGTCATTTTTGTGTTTGTTTATTTGTTTGTCATCAAGATCATGAGGAAACTAGGTTTAATCAGACTTGGTGACTTGGTAGAAAGATGTAATGTGCTCCAAGGCCTTGTCCTTAAAATTGAGTTACACATCTCTATTGTGGATCTGGATAGAATGGAGATCCTGGATCTGTACACCAGAATTATTATAAATGTTCCTCTGAGCATGAACACTTTGGAGTTCATCGAAAGTTATGAGTTGATAATTATCTATGGAGTTATGTGTTTTCATGGAATGTTAAAAGATTCTAGTGATCTAAATGGTGACAATTCTTAATGTCCACTGCCATTTAAAGAAAGGTTGGTAGGAAGTAACTCTTTCAGTCCAGACATCCCCTTACTTCCCATGGCAGGGAAAACGTTTTCTCTCATGACTCAAAAGGATGGATCTAGGATTTGTCTGATCTCGAGGTCTTGGCTTTTATGAGTGAATTTCTACTTATTTTGTTTTCAGTATTGATTGTGATGTGCTATTTGCGCTTTTTAGAAATATTTTGAACACACCATTACTTATTTAGTGTTCTATTGTTGTTTTTATACAGACTTGGTGGCATGGTTGCTTTCTGATGGACCTCCTTGACAATAACCAACAGTAATCATTTGGGTTTTGTGCAGGAACACTTGTATGTATTAGATTTTAACTGGCAACTTGTGTGTGTTTATGTTATGAGTGTGTTTGTTTTGGCGATGATTGTTTTTACTTTTTTCTTTTTATGTGCATTCAACCTGTCATTGCCTCCACTGAAGAGGTAATGTTTACACTTGTGTCAGTCAGTGTGTTTGCTTGTCTGTCAACAAGATCATGCAAGAACTGTTCAGTGATCAACTGATTGTGACCAAAAGAGAGAGTGGAGACATTGCGTGTGTCCCAAGGATATACCCATTGAATTTCGGTGAAGATCTACAGCGGTGATCAATACTGAGCCGCAGATTCAGGTTCCCTTCAGTCAGATTGTTACAACAGTAAATTGTACAGAAACTACCCAGCTGATTCTGACCAAATGGAGTAGGGAGGTGGAATGAGATCAGAGAATGAACCCATTGAATTTCGGTGTGGACTAGGATCAGATGGTGGCAGTATGGTCCGTTCAGCAAAATCATTGCAAATTTTTCACCGAGTATGAACTCCAAAATTACTGTTGCCGGCTGAAGACTATGTGTAAAGTTATGTATTTTCATGGAATACTAAAACTTCATAAAGATAGAAACGATGGGATTTTCTGCTCATCTGTGTCATATTAGAAAAAAAAAAAGCATATTGGAAATAACTCTTTCCATCCATACCTATCATTACTTTTGAAGGGAAAAACAATTGTTTTCACTCATGAACTGACGGGGAGGGTGGATCTAGGAACCGCTCTGCCTCAGTGGAGGACTCCAGGCTCTTCTATATCATTCTAGTTGTGAATGTGTTGGTATTAATTGTAGTGCATTTGCGTATTGTTTGTGGCATTCTACACATTCTTCATAGTGTACATGAATTGTGATTTATTTGGGGTGTGTTTGGCCACGTAGTATATATGTTTCATAGGTTCTTTGTGCTTGTACAGTGGTTTTTTGTTTTTTGATTTCACACACTGGTTGGGATGTGACAGGCGGACGGGACCCTGATGGGGTCGGCCCTGGGTGTGTGTTTCACCTACTGGCTGGGAACATCGGGGCTCGTGTGGCTTCTGACCTACGTGTGTTCAGTTCGCATCACCATGGTGCAGATCCTGTCCATGATTGTGAGTGCTCCCCCCTTTTTTCTTTTTTGTTCTTTTTTGTTCTTTGTTTTGTTTTGTTTTGTTTCTTTTTACCACACTTGCCTGCCTGACTGGACTGAGTGCTCCTATTAAATTTGAGATGAGGTTATTGAAAGATAATATTGACCAATCAAAGTAATCCTCCTCAACTTGTGGAGGAGGGAGGAGGAGGGAGCCCTTTATAAGGGTGTGACATTGAGGCATCCTGAGTTGTTCTCCAGTACATTCTAATCAGTACATTCTTAGGGATATTTGAAAGATATTGAAAGACAGCAAAGTCATGTTTGTTTTTCCAAGAATGCTTTGTGTTAATGAAGGCTGTTGAAATTACATGCAGCTCAGTAATTTTTTGCATGCTATTTTTGGGGGTTCATTTCTGAATTATTTGACACATCCTATTTATCTCTCACTTTTTCTTCCTATCATGTCAAATTGAAGAGTAGAGTTGGAAGGCGAATATGTTGAGACAAACACTAATGATACAGATTGTTTTTAATCATTATCTCTCCTGGTAGCCATTCACATGGGTGAAACTTCTTCAGTCTGAGGACGGAATCCGTTTTATGAAATTATTCGAGATGGAATTTTCCATTTTTCGTAAATCTGAAAAGAAAAAAAATTTTTTTTTTTTCAAAACAGTCTCTAAAATTGCGCAAATTACGTATCGAGTGCATCTTACCATAAAACGGAAGTGCCGAATCGGAAGTACTTTTTATTTTAGGGAACAAAGATAAAGCACCATTTGCCGAAATCTAGATTTTGAGTTTGGAGTTCGTTGGAAACCATGAGAATGTCCTATCTTAAAGAAGGTGATTCAGTTGAGGAGATCGACGCTGGCATCACTAATAAGTGGTGATGGGCTTGGCTGAACGAAATAGATGATGAAAAACGACAACATCGTGTTTGGTGTTTGAAAACGAACAAACCTGGTGTAGCGTTTTGCCGCGTGTGCAACTCAGACCTCAAGTATGGATCCAATGGAAAATCTTGGCTAGCAAAACATGCCAGAAGTCCGGACTATATTAAAAGCATGAAGGGAAGAATTTCAGTTAAATCTTTTTCAGCAGCCCTCCATGCCCCCCCCCCCCCCCCTTCCCCCCTAGTGACACACACACACGCAAGCACACACACACACAAAGATGGATGTAAGGCAGAGAGAGAGAGAGAGACATAATAGTATGAACAAAATATTTAAAGAAAGAAAAAAAAATATAAAAGAAAAATAAATATTAGGGTTAGTTTTCTGGAAAAAGGAAGGGGAAAACTACTATAGGTTCTATTTCTTCCGTGTAATAAAATGGGTTAGTTTTGGAAGTACATTGGAAACTCTCTATTAAGACCTCAGAAAATGCACAGATTTGTGATCTTAACATGAAACATGGATTTTTTTTTTAAAGAAGATAAGAAGACAGGTAATTTAACAGACAGTTTGATGGAACTGTCACAGAATTTAGAGTCACTTTAGAGAGGAAGTCTTATTAGGGAAGGTCTAAATAGAGAGGTTTCACTGCACTGTATTTCAAACGCACCAAAAAAAACAAACAAAAAAACCCCACTTTATGTATGGGAAACTGTCATATAAGCAATAAATATGTGTTTCAAACAAGGCCTCAGTTCCAAATTTCCTTTCACCAGAGGCCACGAAAACTGTCTGAATTTTTCAAAAAATCAATTTCGGCCAGGGGGCTTTGCCCCCCTCGGCCCCCCACCAGGGGTACTGCCCCTGGACCCTGCCAGGGGCCAAGGCAGCCCCTGGACCCCGACCTTTCAGTTTTTCAATTTTTTTCCAGTTTCACCCATGCATTCATATATCTTGATATCCTATGCATTCTGTCATTCTTTTAAATGGCAGTATGACAGTAAAGAGGCATATTGTTCAACAAATACAGAGAACAATTCTGAACCTTGGGTATTTGTGGGTAACAGTATGGGGTTCAGGTTTGGTCATTGGTGGTTGCCTGAAATCTTTTGGTTGTCAGACAAAAATTTCAGACCTTTCAGTTTTGAGTTCAGGGTACTCGTATGTAATAGATTGTGGCTGTCCAACAAGGTCTAAAAGTAATGGGTTTTTTGGTCAGCTTTTCATGTTTTGTAAGTAATTGTACATAACATTATTAGATCCTGCTTGTGGCAGAATATTAATCTAATTCGTTGAAGTCATAACTTTTAAGTGCCAGCTGCCCTACCAGATTGCATGATTAAGGATTCCCCCCCCCCCCCCCCCCAAAAAAAAAGAAAAAAAAATCCAAAAAGCTGATAGACACTGTGTAAACATCAAGTCTCCACTAGTCCAATGATTTAGATAGAGTATAAGATAAACATCATAAAAATGTCAGTTCAAACCTGATTACAATGGCTGTACTAAAGATAACTACCAATTGAAACCAATGAGCCGACTAAGAACACTGACAGTGCCAGAATACAGCGCCATTCTGTCCAAAGCACAGGCTGTTAAAAGCAAATAAAACGTAAGATACATGAATCCTGGTACAAGGAAAGAAACTGCAACAGAAGTAATTAAACATTCATCTGCCATCATCATTATCTCTCATTTTATTGCTTACGCCATGAAAAAAGTCATTAATTCTGCACAACATGAATAGATGGCTGAGCTTGAACAAGTAAAAACAAATGTTGGATAAAGTTATGGAGCAGTGGTCAGTTGTGCTTTTAAGAAAAAAAAAAGGAAAGGTTGAGAAGGTAATAGTATGTATTTTTTTGGGTAAAAAGTTACAAAAAAATTATTTCTTGAGTCAGTTTCCCAACATTCTAATCTGTTTGAAATTTAACGTTAGTGGCAGGTGTATGCGTGCATGCATGTGTGTTTGTGTGTATGTGTGTATGTGTGTGTGTGTGTGTGTGTGTGTGTGTGTGTGTGGGTGGGTGTGTGTGTGAGCACACAATACATGATGGATGATGTACATTTTGATGCCGTTTTGCACAGGGCTATGGGATGTTCGGCCATTGCATCGTGCTGTTTCTAGGGACCATGATCCACACTTCACATGACCATCTCTTTTTCTACCTCCTCTGGGCTCTGGTCGGCGGCCTCTCTGCCCTCAGGATGGTAAGCTCCCCCTCCCCCTTACCTCCCCCCATACCTCACTCTTATCCCAGCACTTGGGGGGGAAGGTTGTTATCATAGTTAGCATCCCCATGGTCTTGAAATTTTGCATCTGTGATTTCCATTTGTTCGTGCTTGCATGGTATTGTTTCTTTGATTTTTTTTTTTCCAGCCATTTGGCTGATCCTGATATATATATATATATATAATTTTTTGTTCTGTCTTATCTTCTGTGCTACCACAGTGGTATTACACCCACATCTCTTGATCCTGGGGTTCTGGGGTCAGTCCCTGCTGCATAGCCAGCCGGATCAGAGGAGGAGGTCTTTTTGTCATCAACAATCTGTGCAGACTCTACCCGTCTTCGAGTCCTGCTAGTGGGACTTTAACTTTTAGCCAGCGATGTACCCATACAGCATACCAACACTCAGTTCAGGTGCTGTGCAGACATTGCTAAATGAACACTCTCGCCCTTTTTTTGCCTCAACAGCTTTTGTGTTGATAGATCGTTTCCAACAGTTTGAGTAACAATATGCGTTTTGCATACTACCACAAAGTGATGTATTACAGCAGTACACATCATCATGATTTCCAGGTGTGCATCATAACAATAAATATTATGATGTCCAGATGTGCATCATAACAGTACACATGATCATGATGCCCAGGTGTGTATCATAACAATAAACATTTTCATGATGTTCAGGTGTGTATTATAACAGTAAACATTATCATGATGTCAGGTGTGCATCATAACAATAAACATTATCATGATGTCAGGTGTGTGTCAGAACAGTAAACATTATCATGATGTCCTGGTGTGTATCATATCAATAAACATTTTCATGATGGCCAGGTATGTAGCATAACAGTAAACATTATCTTGATATCCAGGTATGTATCATTAACAGTAAACATGACAATGATTCAAGGTGTGCATCATAACAATAAACATTATTATATGTCTAGGTGTATATCATTAACGGTAAATATTATCATGATGTCCTGGTATGTATCATAACAATAAACATTTTCATGATGTCCAGGTATGTATCATAACAGTAAACATTATCATGATGTCCAGGTGTATATCATTAACAGTAGACATTATCATGACGTCCAGGTGTGCGCCATAATAGTAAACGTCATGATGCCCAGGTGTACGTCTTAACATTAAAGATTATCATGATGTCCAGGTGTGCATCATAATGATAAACATCATGATGAGCAGGTGTATGTCATAATATTAAACATTATCATGATGTCCAGGTGTGTGTCATAACAGTGAATATTATCAAGATATCCAGGTATGCATCATAACAATAAACATTATCATGATGTCCAGGCATGTGTTATAACAGTGAATATTATCATGATGTCCAGGTGTGTATCTTAACAATAAACATTGTCATGATGTCCACGCACGTATCAAAACGGTAAACATTACCATGATGTCCAGGTGTGTATCTTAACAGCAAACATTGTCATGATGTCTAGGTGTGTATCATAACAGTAAATATTTTTATGACGTCCAGGTGTGCACCATGATAAAAAGCATCTTGATGTCCAGGTGTGCATCATAATAATAAACATCATGATGTCCAGGAGTGCATCATTAGAGTAAACATCATGATGTCCAGGTGTGTATCATAACAGTAAACATTATCACGATGCCCAGGTATGTATCATAACAGTAAGCATTATCATGATGTCCAGGTGTATATCACAACGTAAACATTATCATGATGTCCAGGTATGCATCACAACAGTAAACATTATCATGATGTCCAGGTGGACCTCATAACAGTAAACATTATTATGATGTCCAGGTATGCATCATAACAGTAAACATGATCATGATGTCCAGGTGTGCATCATTATGTCACGGGCCAGTGGCAAGACAGAAAGGATTGTTGTCATGGTGACCATTGCTGTGCTGCACATGCTGTTCCTGCTGTACTTGCATTTTGCCTATCACACCATTGTGGAAGGTAAGGCTGGTTCAACGTGGCATGGATTTTTTTTTTTCTGTGGGCAGGTGAGATTGTGGAGCTGGCGGGCATGGGAATGTTTGGATGGGAGGGTATCACCATAATTTTCGCCAGGTCCTTTTTGCATTATTATTGTCATGCCAATCACCCCACCTCTTCCATTCACAGTTATACCGATGCTCATTCTGGTGGGAGTCTTAGTGCCAGCAGTCTTCAAAGAGCTATTAATAGCAGGCCATTTTTGAGGCCACCCACTGGAGGAGATTTTGCACTTTTGCCGAGTTACTCCAGTGGTAAATAAAGGGAAAAGGTGGCAAAATGTGTTTTACTCCAGTGGTGTTTAGTTCAGCAGTAACTGTGTTGCAATATATTTCTTGACGGATTTTATCTGCACGTTGATGGAGGTTTGCTTTATAAATGGAAAGGAGAGGTGTTATTTAGGAGGGGCATATGCTGCACAGCTGCCTCACTGAAAGAACAGAACGTATTCAAAATTGCAAATACTGCAAGGTGACAGTTGTTCAGAAGGATATATATATATATATATATATAGGTACATATAGCAGGTAGTGGATGTTCAACAGGATAGTTATGGCAAACTAACAGATATTTAGATGGGTAAATACTTCTAGGTAACATATTCAAAAGCGTTATTTTGGAAGTGAGATGACTGCAGGTGGAAATTGAAACAAATTTAAAAGAAAAATTACTATGCCACCGAATGAAAGAATGAAAGAAACAGGTTACAAGATGAACGCGATGTGTTTCAGCCTCTGTGGTCTTCTTCAGGCAAGACAAACAACATTCAAGACAATGAAAATGAAGAACCAACAGTTGCTTATCTCCTCAAACTGGGCACAAAATGGATTTATTCTGGTCCCTAAACGACACCAAATTATATTGCTTGTATTGTCTAGTCAGACTGCTTTCCAGGATAAGGAGAAGATAACCTATACATTAGTCTCTGGCTTACTTCCGTTCTGAAAATGCTTTTGCCCACACCGATTCAGTTATAGATTGCAGACTGATAACCCTGATGCTGATTCAATGATAAGTTGGATCACAGAGAGTATTTATGAGACTATTGTGTACAAGCACTACATATGAATGAATAAAGTTGAAACATGTGTAACTGCAATAAATCAGCTGAGTGGAGGAATGGAATGAAACCAGTTTTGTTGAGTGTGTAATCTGTGTGACTTTAACTTAATAATATTGATTGCAATAAAAATGGTAATGATAATGATGAGGATAAAAAAAATGTATGATCGCCATCATTATCATTATTGCTATCAGTATTATTATCATCATCAGTATTATTTTAACTCGCATTGTCTCCTTCCCAACGGCCTTGTTTTCATACAACACCCAGCCTGTGTCGAATATGAGAAGATAAGGGATTGGTCGATCTTCATTTTCATTGTCCTGAGTGTTGTTTATCTTGCCTAAAGAAGACCTATGTGGTTGAAACGTGTATTTGTCCTGAGTGTTGTTTATCTTGCCTAAAGAAGACCTATGTGGTTGAAACATGTCATTTTTTTTGTCTTGTGATTTGTTTGTCCATGTAAATTGGCAGAGTTATTTCAAATACCTTTAAAAATTTGTTTGAATCTCCGCCTGGAGTCACCTCACTTTGCAGCTATGGGTAAACTGGCTAGTCTCATGATTTGGCTTACCTTAAATATGCTAAAACCTAGATGTGCCTACCCCCCAAATTTCCTCCCCATCCCTCAAAATTTCATTCCTTCAGTTTTGACTTGACCGTATTTACTTGACTTGACGTATGCTTATTTTTCTACCCATCTCAGTGATACTGATCTATTTCCATCACGGTTATATGTTTACTGCATCCTTTGGTTGGTTCATGTGTCGGTCAGTCAGCAAGATTGCACAAAAAATGCAAAACCCATTTTAACCAAGCTTGGTTGAAGGATGAAACGGGTGCCAAGGACAGACCCATGAAGTTTTCATGCAAGTCTGGATCCAACAGCAGATCCAAGATCTGTGTGGCAAAGTTATTACAATTTTTTTCCTCTGAAAGTGAACACCATAACGTTCCTGTTTATGAATTGATAGCTGTTTACAAAATAATATAATTTCATAGAATATTCAAACTTTTTAGCATTGTAAAGAAACATTTTAGATTTTCCATGTCTTACAACCCCCCCCCCCCCCCCCCCTTCCCCAAAGAGGTCATACAGTCCCTAGCTTCTAGTATATACCTGGTTGAAAAACAGTTTAATTCTTACTCATGAACCGACTCAAGAGAGCAGATCCAGCATCTCTTCAAACGTGGCAGAGGACTACTCTCTCGCGAGTGACCATGTAGTTTTGTCTGTGTTTTTCAGAAGCAGAAATGGAAAGACTTTTTGTGCATGTTTTGTTTGGTTGCTGTGATGGCTGTCACAGCTTAGTCTTAATAATCCTGTCTTTTGTTACAGAGCTGTCAGAAGTGTTTGACAGCAAAGTGGTGCCTGTGCCCCAGATAGTGCCAGATGCGGCTGAAACCAAGGAGCAAGTCAGTCAGTGAGATGATCTGAGAGGTACATTGACTGACATTGAACTAGATTTCCAGATTCGGCCTTGTACAAACACTTTTGAACAACGTAGTGTACAATCTTTTTTTTCTGTGGAATGAAATTGGGATACCTGGATATTTTAGACTTTCCTTTGGGTTTTCAATCTTTTCTCTTTTGGTGGTAAAGGAGCATGGATGGGTGGTATTGGGGAGGGCGGCAGTGCAGGAAGGAGCTAGATTTTAGATTGTGATGGTGGATCTGTCGGGATTGTGCTGTCTCTCTATTCCTCTTTTCACGCATGCATCACCTAGTTGTGCATTTCTGTAGTACATGGTCAGTACCAAGACCCCTCCTTTCCCGTAACGGTAGTGTTGTTCTGTCCCAGGTTTTTACTGCTCGATTTGCCGCAGTTGTTCTTTTCTTTCCTCAGCTTCTTTGCTCCTTGCCCTAACTGCCCTGGACATCATGTCTCGTCAGGCCACTGATGAGCTTGAGGGGAGTGAGGAATGGACAGTTGTCATCCCTTGGTAGGCAGCCATCCAACGGCTTCTTGTGATTCTATCTCCCCAAACTTGTATTTTATAAGTGGGGGTATTAGTGCATTTCTATACACACACACCACAAATTTAGTTTGAAAAATGAAATCCAGATCACCTAATTCGTTGGTCATTCACAACACATATGGAGTACTGGTATGATTTTGTAGTAGTTGAGCAGATTCCAGTCCTTGACCTTGACCTTGACCTAGGCTGAGGGCAAGGTGGATTGGTAGGGTGAGGATGGGGGAAGGATGGAGACCAGATGGGGAGAGGGGATAGGGGTGCAAGGCCTTCTCTTTCAATGGACTGTTTTGAAATGAGGTAGTCTGGTAAATCCCGTAGAGAAAATGAGGTAGGACTGGACAGTAGTGTCATCCATATCTACCGGTTTGCACTCAGTGCTATTTGCCATCTCAACTTGTCAGTTTTGTTTCACAGTTTATGACCTTTTTTATGTACATGTGTGTGGGTGTTGTGTGTGTGCGTGCATGTGTGAATGAACGAAAATTGTGAATAGCTTTTTAAAAGATATTTTCATTACCAGTGGGGTAAGACTTTTGATGTCGATCAGTTTATTTAACTAGATGCTGATAGTTTTGTCTGGGAAAATCTCGATGTTTAACGGAGAGAGCTTTCTTTTGGTGTTAATTTTTTTGGTTATCTTTCATGTCATCAAAACTATAACTCTTGGTCTTTGTTCATTGCATCATGGCATTTAAACTGGTTGTGTTGAAAAGAGTGCGTCACTCTTTGTGTGCATGTTGTGGGAATCATGTGGAGTGGGTGTGATCTGTACGCATGTACATAGCTGTACAGTTGTGTACCACTGATTGTGTGTGTGTGTGTGTGTGTGTGTGTGTGTGTGTGTGTATGTGTGTGTGTGTGTGTGTACGAGTGATGATTCACTGTGCTTCCATCAGAATGAGACTTGTGTGATATTGGAGATCTTTTCATCATCATTATCATTTGAAATGCAGCCAGTGTCCGAGACTGGAAAAAGGCACTGTAAAAAGTTGCAATGTAGTTATGCAGCCGCTATGATTATGCTATACAGTATATCAAGAGGAAAAGCCTTGAACAGATGACTGCTTTCACAAAATGTATTCTGATAGAAAAAAATAGGATTCAGTGCATAGCCATTCTTACAGTGCATAAGGTTTCTGCTTAGAATTGTATAAATGGAAAAAAAAAAGCATTTAGTTTCGGTGAGAAAAATGCCAGCAGTATTCAGAATTGCACTTGTCTCCAGGCAAAAAGGTTTATCGTAAGGGTGTTTAAGTTATTGTGCTGATCTGAATTCTATGTTCTGTGAATACTGCATTACCTGTCACATTTTCAGTGGTGATACACTTTTCCATACATCTAATTGTTTGTATTTTCAGATTATTTTTTGATGTGGGCTGAACATATGGATTATGATTTTTATGTGAGCTTAATATGTAATGATGCATTGATCTTGCTCATGTTGTATGCGCATGTTTTAGCAGAAGTTTGGAAGGGAAAGTCAGAGAGAGAGAGAGTGTGTGTATGTATGTGTAAATGTATACATGCATACATACCTGCATATTCATAGCAATCTTACAGTTGTGAAGAGGGGTTTAACCTCTCGACCACCTTAAATGTTTGACATATATGCTGGGTTTAGTTTTGCCATACGCCCAGATACATAGTCCATGCATGCATGTGATGTCGGCACATAGCATGCACAGCAGGAGGGAAGAAATGATGCAGACAAATAGGACTGGTACAAGGATGGTTTTGAATTAGCTGACATTGCTTTTACTTTAGAGGCCAGTCTATTTATCTGTTATAGAATTATGGAATGGTTGAAAAGCTTTCATATGGATCCCATTTGGCTGGAGCCAGTTGCCACATTGGTTGCACATAGGCTGACAAGATATGTCTATGTTGACAGTGTATGTGGTGTATAAACAAGTGCTTACATTGTACATATCAAGCAGCAAACTATTTTGACCATTGGAACATTCTCTGATTTTATGGCATAATGCTTTTTTCCCAAACAAAGGCTTACAGTAACTATTTTCAACAGATTCAGAGTTAAATATAGCCAGCATTGTAATTTGCTACTTTTGTATTTTTATTAGGAAACATGTGGGTGAAGGGGATTGTGAACTTTCATTACTTTAATAAAAAATAAATAAATAAAAAAGATGAAATAGCGAAATGGGTGCCATTATTTCTGCCTAGGCAGAACATGTTTTGGCAGTCTAAGGATTAAAACAACCATAACTTGATAGCCTGCTTTGGTTTTCAATCTTTTTTTTTTTCATGCATGTAATGCTAGCATGGGGCAAAAAAACATCAGAATCTCCTTTAAAGGCTTTTATGATTTCTTGTTTAACAATGTTAGTTTAAGAATAACATTTTTGCTTACAGTGTATTACAATGGACCCCTCCCCCCCTGCTCAGCCACTCCTATTGTTGTTTAAAATATGAATTGTACAGTCATTAAATGATCACATTATTGCCCAAAGGAAAAATACACATCCTGAATTGTCTTTTTAAGTCTTCAGCCCATGAAAAACAGCTTTGTTTTGTCAAATTTTGGTAGTACTTTTTATTATACATTTTCAGAGAGAGAGAGAGAGAAGAAATAGCTCTTGAAGATTTAAGCACAAGAGTTTTGAACATGGGATTCAGTGGGGAAAACAACAACACATACCCTTTCCAGTTAACAAATAGAATCAACCAGTTTATCATTTTTTCACAAAGGAAATTGTTGTGTGTGTTATGTGTCATCTTACAATTTACGGTGGTTGATGAGTTTCTTTAAAGAGTTGCCCACACCCACGATCGTAGGGATCTCTTTTGATTTCATAGGATGACAATATGTGGGAGTAATACCTAGCAATAGATAAAAGCATGATTTGCAACATTGGTTTGTGCACCATGAATTCTACCTTTTGGACCAGACAGTTGTCAGATCTTCGCATTCAGTTTGATTTAAAAAAAAAAAGAAGTAAATGCGAGATGAGGCAGGGAAAAGTAAACAGTGGGCGTGTGTTTGTTTTATCGTGGGAGCAAGAGTTACCCTACTTGTTTTTTGTTTGCTGTTTAAAATAAAATGTGTGCTCACAGCAGAGTATTTTCTGTCTGATTTCTTACAGGTGTTGTTGAGTATAGGATTAAATGGAACACATGTGTGCATGTCTGTATGTGAGAATGTGCATGTGTGTGTGTCTGCAAGTAGGCGCTCTAGGAGCAGATTTTGGGTCTTTCTTGTTACTTTTCCTTTTAAACGGCTGCTGGGGGACTTTTGCATGATGACAGATCATTTTCAGAATGGAAT
The DNA here is from genome assembly GCA_033310375.1 of Conus canariensis. Taxonomy (NCBI): domain Eukaryota; kingdom Metazoa; phylum Mollusca; class Gastropoda; order Neogastropoda; family Conidae; genus Conus; species Conus canariensis. The sequence goes on along the minus strand of CM065737.1, from coordinate 32,826,960 downwards.
GAAAATCATTTCAAGATTTACATTGAAGTATTGTTCTTGTATTAGAGGGATATTAGCTGTGATCAGTCTCATTTAGCCATAGGCTACTCTTGGTCTGGTTGACTGTGTTTGATATTTATCATCACCACATTTGCCAATAAAAAAAAAAAATGTTGGGAGAAACGTGAAGTGCTTGTGATAGTGTGTTTGAGAAACAGCATTTACAGTCTGTTTTCTTTGTGTGTGTGTGTGCGTGTGATTTTTTTTTCAAACCATCCAACCAATAATGTGCAATGATTCATAAGACAACATTGTGATGGCTGGTACCTCATGGCACTGTGGTTTATGACAGTGGTTATACCTGGGAGGTCACAGATTCAAATCTCATTAGAACAAGCACATCACTGTTCAATTTTTCAGCCCTGGGCTCGAAAGTAGAGGTGTTGAGTGTGTTATTACTCAAATGGAAAAATTGGAACCACTCAGTGGAGTTTCCTACACTTTTTAGATCCGTCAGAGAGTGTAGCAGTGGTGTCCTGACCAACACTGCAGATGTTTGAAAGGGGGTTCAGAGTAGTATCATGGAACTTTTTAGCATCCTTTTCCTTGTTTAATGTTAATTATCTACTCCTTTTTCTATTAATTATCTACTGTCTGCCACTCTATCCACAAAGGTGCCAATTTATGTGAAGAAAGGAGGACAGCTGCAGCGCAACAAAAGACACAGGAAAGGAAAGCCCATGCCAGCAATCAAGGACAGGTCTCCCACATTGCCTGTCCAAGCTGTTGTCGCACATTCTGTGCATGCATCAGCTTGATCAGTCACCTGCGTATGCACAAATCATCTCAACCCCCCCCCCCCCCCCCCCCCCCCCCCCCCCAGATGACTGAAGTGGTCCTTGTCAATTCGACAGACAACCAACCCTCATGAGAAAAGAAAATGTCTCAAATTTTGGAGCCCATGTTGCTCAGCTCTTGTGGTAACCCCGCATTCAATCACTTCACATTCATGCCTGAGGATAATTTGTGTCCAATTATTCAATGATGGTTCATTTGTTGGCATGATGTGACAGGTCTTGCTTTGAAGTGTTCCACTCGCCAAACGTGACTGATGTCAAGCAATTATTGTTTTCAATAGGGGGGCTTCCTAGATGGTGTCTTATGTTTCTTGAACAGGACAGGAACTAGTCAACTGCGAAGTGAGCTAACTGCAATGCAGTGTCTCCTCTGTTGAGTTGCCTCCAGATGGCCTGATGTTCATAGTTTTCCTGTGGACTGCTGGCTCTGGTAATGTTAAGAGGGCAAGTCTGTGCATGGCTTGTATCTAGGCGGAGCCAGAATGAGTAACATTGGAATGGTGCCAACATTATGATCTGACAGATTTTCATTCCTGCATATAATTGACCATTTTGTCCTCCCTGGTAAATAAAAGGTCTGGTATTTGCAGTTCATGCTGATCCCGAAGCTCCTCTGGTCTCTGATAGCTGATATGAGCACTAGCGCAGTGCCATCAATGGAAGGTAAAATCAAGTACACAAAGAAATAGCTGGGTCTCTCACCTGCTCTCACTGATGGTGCCCTCCACTGCCACCAAGCAAAGCTGAAAGCACCCCTGAAATCCATCTTAGAGGAGTACAAAGGACCCAGAGACAAGGTTGTGAGGTCAATCCAGCCCAAGCTAAACACTGGCTGAAAATGGAACGTTCCAGGAGGTAGTGAACATGACAAAGGAAAACCTTCAGACTGGGGGAAATGACATGCGCGAACCAACACATGGGGCTGGGGTCAACAGAAACAAAGTGGTAGTCGAAGGCAAAAGGGAAGGCAAAGAGAGATGTAGAAATACAGGAACTGAAGAAAGAGGAGGTTGCAAAGAGAATACGTTGAGGCAGTCCAGCTTGGCTAACAAGGGCAGCGGACTACTTTGGTATATGCACTCCAAACATGTAAGATAAGATAATGTTGCTTATAGCCCAGCCGACCGCAAAGGGCCACATCAGGGCTGTCACCACGTTAAAATCAACTCAAGTCATTTAAAAAACAAAAACAAAAAAAACACCACCTTTCACACATATCTTTAAATGACATCTAGAAACGCACCAGAAACTTCGTTAAAAATCTTTCATCCGTAAAATCTAAAATCAGATGAAAAATGTTAATCTCTCTCAAAAACTCAAAGATCACGTCAGGCGGGACATCCCTGAACAGGATTTTCATGGACTCCGCTGTAAAATGTTTGTGTCTCACATCGTGCAAGTCCCAACACTGTGTCAGCTGAAGTGTTATATGGCACATGGCATTTCTTCTGATCAGCTTCATCCTCGGAGTTGTATATGGCCTCCTGCGATTGAATTCAAACCTGGTGAAGTGGGGTAAATCAGATGACCTGATATGTCAGCTCTGCCCAGGCAAACAGTGGAACATGCCGTGAGTTCATGCAAAGGAAAGGCTCCACATAGAGACGTAACCAAATGGTGACGGAGTTCACCTGTGCAGTAAGCACTCACTGCCAGAGGAAACGCTATGCTACCAGAGGCCCCGGCACTGACCTTCTACCAGGCAGGACGCCACAAGTCATGGCCTGGAACAGCAGCAGTAGACCTCCCTGACTTGGAAAAACATCCAGAGATCATCGAAAAGATTGAACTTCCTCAACCATATGAACACAGAACAAACTCGCATCTACAACACTAAGAAGTATGCCAGACTAGCCAGTAGCAGAATAGAGCAAGCTCGGGCCTACAACACTAAGAAGTACGCCACTCTAGCCAGTAATAGAATAGAGCAAGCTCACGCCTGCAACACTAAGAAGTACGGCAGTCTAGCCAGCAGCAGAATAGAGCAAGCTCACATCTACAACACTAAGACGTATGCCAGTCTAGCCAGCAGCAGAATAGAGCAAGCTCACATCTACAACACTAAGAAGTATGCCAGTCTAGCCAGAAGCTTTAAGGGAATAGGCCTTCCCAGCCAAAGTCCTCGCCATAGAGGTCAGAGCTAGGGGATTTACAGGTAATCAGCCTGTGATCTCATGAAACAGCTTACTTCTCGGAAGAAGAGGACCAAAACTCCTGAAGGCAATGGCAGTAGCAGCTGAAAAGAATTCCAGCTGTGTCTAGTTGAGGGGGAACGAAAGTGAACTTCATAAGGCTTAACTTTTCCAACTTAGAACAGGTGTCCTATAGCCATGCAGGTAAGACGCCTGTCTAAACAGACAGTGCCTTGAGATGCCCACCCATCCAGAAGTTCCTGGTTTGAATCCAAGCAGTGTCAGGGGAAAAAAATCTGACAGCAGAGGGGAAAATTGGAAGTCATGACCTGGATGCAGCATGGCTGCCTCAGAGTGAATGGGAGTTAAAGACAAAGTATTTGTTTGAGGAGTGGAGGGGTGTTATTCTCATACAACCTGCTTTCAAACCCTTCTTAAGAGTGTCTAAACCTGGATCAAGCTAATTCATGCACACAAGCATGGCGTTCACCAACAATTTACATGGAGTTCACTTTCTAGTAGAACTAGTGGTACCCGATATAGTTTACATTGCAACGAGAGCTGGAAGGATCCTAGGAAGAAGTATGATACAACAGAAGATGAAATGACATTTTACACAGTGTGCTTTGTACATTTCCTTTTGTCCATAGAAAAAAAAATCCATTAAATAACTTAATCAGCAATACGTTTTATCCAAGGCAGATGAAAATTCAAACCTGGATTTAAATCCCAAAAGAACAGGGCCTGCTTTGGCAGGTAGCCTGATGGTGGCCAACCTCTGATGGCATATTATAGTTGCTGCCACTTTGCAGTTTGGGTGTGACTCGGCTATAGGGAGCCTAGTGTCTTCCAGCTGAAACAGCTAATTTTAAATACTGGTTGGGGGGGGGGGGGGGGGGGGGGGGGGGGGACCCAAACACAACAACAAAAAGCTTCTGCGTAAAATATTGGAAGAACGTACAATGCTTTTGCTGAAAGTGATAGCTCACTAGCTTTATACTATCTTGTTTTTGGTAGCATCTAGGCCCAGTTGTGCTCAGCAGTGAGTCTCCATGCCAACAGCTTGGCCAGGTGCATCGAAGTCCCACTGAAGGTTCACCCATCTGTTTTACCTGTCGCTGATTTTAATCATCTTTAAACTGATTTTGTTTATTCGATACACTGTGGGGCCTTGGTCCAATGGATAGGGCCCCATTTTCTGGATGTAAGGGTCCAGGGTTCAGTCCCTGCTTAAGACCATCAAGTTAGAGGTGATTGTCTTCTGAGTCAACATCTGTAAAGCCTCCAACCCCTTCAAAATCCTTCAGATAGGATGGAGTTCCCATTGGTGAACAAGTCCATTAAAAACAAAACATGATAAATTCCATTCAATCCTTGGTAAAAGTGCAGGCCTACATGTGTCGGTGGGATCGATAACACATTCACACACACACACACACACACACACTCTCTCTCTCTCTCTCTCACACACACACACACACATGTGCACACACACAGAGCAACATACACACAGGTGTGGTGTTAAGACATCATCCCCTAAGATATTCTAACCATTGTGAACCTCAGGGTTCTAGTCGAGGAACAACTATGCAAAACATGTACCTGACCACTTTGCACTTGGTTACAACAGACTGTCAGATTAACTTGTGTATCAAGACGGACAGTGACGAAGTCGTTTTAGAGAAAATACGGTCATGGTCCTGTAATTATTGGGAACTGAACTTACAGCCTTCCGTTTACGCTCTTTTGAATCAACAACTGTGCATCGCTAAAAGTCCCTGCATAAAAACGCAAGTTTCAATATCTCCTCAAGCATTATCCCACGCTGCTCTCTTTCCATTTCCCAGTACAAGCCATTACCAGGTTTGTTCTCTTCCAGAGTCAACTCCAACAGGGAGCAATCAAGATCAGTTCGACTGAGGTAACTCACCGGAGGAGACACAGCACTATGCTGAGTCACTCAGCTGTCGGCTCCAACAGGGAGCAATGAAGATCAGTTTGACTGAGGTAACTCACCGAAGGAGACACAGCACTATGCCGAGTCACTCAGCTGTCATTTAGTGGTGCCTCTTCTGATCCAACATGCACAGGACAATGTCTACAACACCCCCTTCCATCACAAGAATTGCTAGGTCATGTAGCCAGAGTGAGCAAGAGTCTCCCGAGTGTGCCACAATGCTCCGTCAACAGTTCCCAAGAACTTGCCGACAAGGAACTTCCGTATAAAGTCTCTTCGACATGAACGAACTGTAGACATGGGAATGGAGAGGAAATGTAAACTCAGGTCACCATGGAAGAAGAGCCTAAAGACCCACAGAACTGGACACTTTTCTCTACATGATGATCAGTGTGGATGAGGATTATGAACCTCATTCAGATGATGTTATTGATCGATGAGGGTGTGGATCAACATGGAATCTTTCATCATCACAACAATGCTACAGAGTTCCATTTCAGTGCGAGATTACATATCAGTGCTGTTCTATAATCTTCCTTTTTCATTATATCCCATATTTCATAAGGAATCTTTCCAAAATATGAAAAAATAATAAAGTTTATAAAAACGTTTTGGTGGTAGTAGAATCCATTAGTGAGAACACTGACGTTTCAAGCCATAGGCCCGTTGTCAAAGACTTTGACAACGGGCCTATGGCTTGAAACGTCAGTGTTCTCACTAATGGATTCTACTACCACCAAAAGGTTTTTATAAACTTTATTATTTTTTCATTTTACAACGAATCCTGCAGTCAACTTTTGTTTCTTCCTTTCCAAAATATGTTTCATGATCACCCCTCCCCCCATTCCCCCCATGTACATAAAAGACACCAACGACACTCTGAGACTGTTAGAGGGTTTCTCTTTCCCAGATGACAGCAGGGAGAGACACATCTTCACGATGGATATTGTGTCACTTTACACCAGTATCCCCCATAGTGACGGACTGCAGGCGCTGAAAAACTACTTGGAGAAGAGTGACATCAAACACCTTCACATCCCTACCATCCTCCGCCTAGCAGAACTGGTTCTCTCCCTGAACTCGTTTGCCTTCGAGGACCGCCACTACCTACAGACAAGAGGGGTCGCCATGGGCACAAAGATGGGGCCCAGCTTTGCATGCTTGTTTGTAGGCTTTGTGGAGGAGCAAGCTCTCAGCTGTTACACGGGAACACAACCAGCACTGTTCAAACGGTATACTGACGACTGCCTTGGTGTGTCGGTGGGACCAAGGGAAGACTTGTTAAATTTCATCCAACACATGTCTAACTTCCACCCTGCCCTCCGATACACCCACAAAATATCATCCACATCTATTTCCTTCCTGGACCTTTCCATCTCTGTCCACCCAGACTGTTCCAAACTCTCCACCACCGTCTTCTACAAGCCCACTGACTCACATTCATATCTCCTGTACAACTCCAGCCACCCATCCTCCACCAGGAACAGCATACCACATTCTCAGTTCCAAAGGCTCAGGCGCATTTGCAGTAGAGAGCAGGACTTTGAGAATGAGGCTCAGAGGATGTCCACCTTCTTCATAGCCCGCCAGTACCCAGAGGATATTGTGCAGACAGCACTTGAGCGTGCATGCTCTACCAGCCGCACAGAAGCCCTGAGACCAAAAGCAACGGGAGAGGATGAGGATTGCGCTGTGGTAGTCATCCCATACCATCCTCACAACCTACCAGTCTGCAGAATCCTGCGTGAAAACTTTAGTAGTCTCCTCCAGCAAGATCCAGACCTCAAACAAATCTTTTCCAAGCCACCGTTGATTGCTTTTCAGAGGGACAAGAACCTACATGACATGCTTTTGAGGTCCAAGCTTAGACCGCAGGCCACCCAGTCAACCTCACCAGGGTGCAGACCTTGTGGGGATAAAAAATGCAAAACATGCCCATTTATAGACACTTCAACTACAGTCGTGGGACCCACTGGCACATTCACTGTGAGGTCCAGTTTAAACTGCCAGTCTAGGGACTTAGTGTACGTCTTGACCTGCACCCTCTACTTATATTGTAAAAAAAAAGCTGTATATTGGGGAGACCTACCGCTCATTGGCTGACCGCTTTTCAGAGCACCTGAGGTCAATGAAGCTGGGCCACAACAACCCAGTCGGCCAACATTTTGTTGGTCCGTATCACTGCTTCAGTCATGCGAAGATACCAGCAGTGTGGCAGAACCCCAGAGATCGTGTATACAGAAAGCACATGGAGAGCCTTGTCATCAGCCGCTTGGGCACCACACAGCCAGCTGGGATGAACATCAGAGTCACTGACGTCTAGCTGAGCCAGGGCCCTTCTGCCTTAATCTCTCTGTCCTATCCCTCTTTAGCCCCTGTTTCTTTTTCTTTCAGTAGGCTAAATAGTGAATATTTCCATTTATTCCCCTCCTTTTGTGTGTGTGTGTGTGGTGTGGGTGTGGAGTGTGGTGGTGGTGGTGGGGGGGGGGGTTGTGTGTGTGTGTGTGTGTGGTGTGTGTTTTGTGGGGGTTGTGGTGGGGAAAAAGGGGAGTGATGGGGGTGCGCACGTGTGTGTTGGTGTCTTTGTGTGAACTGTGGTGTGTGTCTGTGTGAGCTCAATACACCTGAACAGTGATCAGTGACTTTACTTTGGTCCAACTTAATCATTAAATGAAATGTTCTCACCCAATTCTCACATAGGCTTTCCTGTCTACACTGTCCTCTTCTTTTCACTTTGACAATGGGCCTATGGCTTGAAATGTCAGTGTTCACACAAACGGATTCCACTACCACCAAAAGGTTTTTATGAACTTTATTATTTTTTCATCAAGGTCATAGTCACGGAATGAGGTCCCGTGTGTTGCCCATGTACCACACTAGCAGTTTCTTACACGCCGTCTTTAAGTCGTAATTTTGACAAGCAGATGTCAACACTCAGAGAGAGAGAGAGAGAGAGAGAGAGAGAAGACAATGTGTTGAACCGAGCCCTGTGAAAATAAGCTCTGCCTGTGGTTCTTTCGGGCAGAGGAAGGGAAGAAGAGTAAGGGTGTGGGGGATCGGTGGGAGTGGGGCGGTGGGTGGGTGTCTGAACTTGAACAGTCATCAGTGGAACGATATACCTGACACACGTGGATACTGATCGAGGTGTTTTAACTTGTTCTTGACATGTGAAATTATTGATCCGTAATTTTATTTTTCATCAAGACTAATCTTAGTCGCAGGTAGAAGAATCTTTGAAGCGCTGGCCCCATCGTTCTACATTTCTCTTCAAACACCTGAATGCCACAATCAACACTCTTCTGCCTCTTTGCGAGTTCTGCGACGGTAGGGTAAAAAAACACAAACAAACAAACCTTCAACAGACAAGAAAATGACCTAATACTGTCAGAATAAAAAAGGCCGGCTACTTGATACTCCTGGCACCGAAATACTTATTCCCACTACCTTTCCCTCCGTCTCAGCACGGTAACCTCCAATGTCGGCCTGGGATAAAACTTTAAAACATATAAACAATAAAAGCTGCCTACCCACTAAAGAGGGGTGTTGCAAATACCCTCACCTATCCACTCTGCAAAACTATGTTACGCAATATGGTTACAATTTTTCATTCGTTTGTTTGTTTGTTAAAGGGGGTGGGGGGGGGGGGGGGGGGGGAGGAGTGAGACAAGGTCGGAATAACTCGAGGACATCATGTACGGCCCACTGTGTCACGATGAATAATTCAGATTTTATCTTGATCTCAATAAGTCTGAAAACAGGCACTCTTTCGAAATGAAAACGACCTGTTACATGGCGAAATTCCCAAGCTGACGTAAAATGAATAAGTTTGACGAAGCAAATAAACGGTACATTATCAATTAGCAATAAATTATTGGCACGAGCCACAGCGCGACGCCGCCAGCACAGACATAAATCTCTTCATCTGAATCCATTTTCTTTCAACGCCACAAACAGTAGTGACTTAAAGAATGAAACAAACACACGAAATCAGTGTTTACAAATAAAAACACATGATTCGTCTAACGGTATGTTGACAGTGGGAGACTTGACCTTCTGTCGTCCCATGAGCTATTGCGGCTCTGTTGTGTGCTTTGTAAAGCGTGTTACACTGCAGAATAGCGCCTGTTGATTGGTTGACATATTACATTAGGCGCGTTTTCTAGCCAATCAACCAGGACCTTTTACACGCACACGCGAGATGTGCTCCCACTCTGTGTCGCCATTGTGTGTCGGATGTTTAGTGCACAATTTGTAACATTTTTATCCAGCACACGAAAACAGTAGACTTTTCTGATGTGAAATCCACGGCTGCACTTTCACGGAGACATCTTTGGATCAATGTAGCTGGAACATAAGGTTGGTAATTCTTGAATTAAAGCAGTAAAGTGGACCTTTGTCTGCAAGCCGGATAAGGCGCAAGCTGGAAACACTCGGAACAGTTACAGGAATGAGCGAGGAAAGTACGCATCGGCAGATACAATTTTAATCAGTATTACACAATTCACTTGAGTCTCTCGTTTTTCATGTACTCTGATAGATTCCCATGGTTATTTGCACATCTTTAATAGTTTGTTCACGTTAATGAGTGTTTTGTTGTTACTGATGTAAGACTTCTGTTGTGACAGAATCTCTCTCGGTCGTTGGCAATGAGAAAACGTACAGTAAACTATGAAGTGAATTACGTGATAATGATGATAATCGTTTAAAACACATAAACAGACACATACCAGTCAGAACCCAGATTTCTTGGTGAAGTTTCGTTTTAGTGCACCCAATCACCCACTTCTTGCTTTTCAATTCCATGCAGGTGATTCTCTGCGATTCATGGAAACTTGTACGGAAGCATGGGAAAGAAGGGGGAGGGTGTGTGTGTGTGTGTGTGATTTTAGTGGTGGTGGAGGTATGGGGATGCACTGAGAGAGGAGTTTGCCAACGTTTACTTTAATTAAGAGCTATGTTTTACCAAGGATACATCTAGAAATTGGGACATTCTGGGACCTAATGTGGTAAGTCTCATTGAATAAATCTGCAGCCATCAGCCAACAGAAAGTAACCCAGTCACACAAACTGCAAATTGCATGCTTTTCCAGTTCATTATTTCTAGTTCTACCCCCCTCCTCCCCCCCCTCCCCCCACACACACATCCATGATCCACCCTACATTGTACTTATTCACAGTTTGTTTTCTGGTCCTTCATTTCTCCCGAAAGAAACTAAAAAAAGGGAAAAAAATGGCAAAGTATCCAGAGTCAATGTTACTTTAGTTTAGGCAGTGTTCTGTGAAACCGAAATTGTGCAATGGTATTGTCTAAACACAGACCATGGAAATGTGGAAGTAAGGGCGCAGAATGATACTTTGATAGAAATTTGATAAGGACAGCCACTGTGAACACAGTGTCTGCAATCAGGCTGACTAGGCCATGCAAAATGTCATGAAGCTGAATCATGTGAACTTATTCCCAGCTTTGCTCACATATGTTTTAGGGTCTGCAGATTTGTAAATACAGACACCCGTAGGTTCATAGGTGGACTGGACAACAAGTTTTTCGGCCATTTGAAAATATTTTTGGTGATTCACTGTGGGATGATCATGATAATAGACTGGACAGGAAGTTTTTCAACCATTTGAAAATATTTTTGGTGATTCACTGAGGGATGATCATAATGACTAAATATGTCACTATTTCAGTATTTGCTCAGGTAGACTAGAGCAATGTCATATGGTCCAGATCATGATAATGATGAATATGTTTTTGACTGCCCAACGCCCCTTCTCCATCTCGTACCTGCCACCAGTTCCCCCTTGCTGTTAGGTTGCCCCTTTCCATCGCAGCCTCCATCCAAATAAACCCACCAGTAACAGAAATTTGTAACATTTACAACATCAGAATTGTAATTCATACACCGGTCTAGTGCTGCAGATCATACAGTACCATACATGATGACAAAGTACTGTGAATTTTGGTGTGTTTTTATTTTCAGTATAATTTGGGAACCTGGTTGTGACTGTAACTTTAAGCTATCTCAAATCAATGGAAATGTTTGGTTAAACTAAAAAGGCTGTATAATTTCCTCATTGTT
>CM065737.1:32738455-32810955 GCA_033310375.1 Conus canariensis | reverse complement strand
ACAGCAAAGGAGGAGACAGAGTTACTGAGAGCGAAAGGAAAAGGGGACGTCACTAGCACAGAATGTCCAGAAGGAGGGGGAACTGTTTGTACAAAAGACCCCCGGTATCCCCACAGGGGAGTCATTCATATGAATATGCTGTGCAACGGATTTGTACACTGATTTAAATGACTGTTAACACACATACTGCATGCATTGTTTACAGTACAGTTCTCTTGTATGATCTAATTCTTCCCTAAAGTTTTGTATAAGAGAGAAACATGTAAGTTCTGTGTGTGTACACATTTATGATAAAAATGTTCTGTTAGGCGTGAAACACTGTGCCACATGTCAAACTCTTGCAAGCTTCGACCAGTTTGTCACCTCTTTTTGGCCCAAATTTTGTGGGTAACATAGCAAATAGCACAGAGTTGCTTCTCCATCCTATCATTTTGCACAGATTCAAATGACTTTTTATTCACATACAGTGATGCTGGCTTTTCTTGTATCACTGTAGGCTATGAAATAAAGATAATTTACCAAGCAGGGATTAAAAAAAAGCAGGTAGTTCTTGGGATTTGATAGATAAAAGATAAGCTTGTTGGAAAATCTTCAAAGGTGTCCTTTTTTATGATGGATAATACATACTAAGAGGGAGGGGGAAGGGGGAAGGAGAGAAAGATATAAATTCTAAGTTCAGTTGTTGTTTTTTTTTAAATCATATATAAGAAATCATTATTGACATGCACAGTTAAAAAAAAAAAAATTATGTATAAAAAATCATTATTGACATGCACAGTTCTTTTAAAAAATAAAAAAAAAACGTATAAAAAATCATTATTGACATGCACAGTTCCTAAAAAAAAAAAAAATCATGTATAAAAAATCATTATTGACATGCATGTGTTTCAAGCGATCATGATCTTTTAACCTATGATCCTTTTGGTCAGGAGTGAAATGCGTAATTCTGCGACTTTGTTGCAAAAGGAAAGCAGAATCACCTCTCAATCATTTCACCAAACAGACATGACTACCTCATATGCTTGTATCACTACAATCATCACACTGCTAAAACATCTGGGCCAGTGATGGGTAAAAATCTTGTCATAACAAAGGAGTTTCAGCGCTGTTCATTCAAATGCGGGATAAAACTGAAAACTACCAAACCCAGGACATACAGTTTCTGTTCCAAGTAAATGGACTGTTTTTGTTCACTACAATTCAGAATGATAGCATTCTGTTGTTAAATCAGAAAGGAGGAGAAATACCTTCCGATAATTGTAAGGAATACAGATTTACCACTGCATTTCGTTTGAATTTCTTCAGTATCACGCATTGTGTGTTTGAAGCACTCACTTATAATATGCAGTGTATACATGTGGACAGTTTGTGGTGTGTGTAACATATGGTGTATCACTGGGCCCTAGAGTACACAGTTTCAGTTTGTCCAAGAACAACAAGCGGAACTGTGTCTGTTGTCAGAAGTAAACGTACTTGAACTTGAAGAAAGGATGTGACACTGTGTTACCAATCGGCAGGCTCATGTTGCTCCTGTAGAGATGCTGGTGTGACATTAGAACGGTTTTGCTCCACTCAGACATTTTGTGGGCTGTTTAAGATGGTGAAAACAAAGGAAATGTTAGATCAAAATTAATCAAATTATCAATCTATCGCATGCTAAAGGAGAAAGAAAATGTCTCAACATCAGTGGCGGTTTGCGTGTTTGACATGTTACATGTGTGAAATCATATTAAGCTTTGGAAATGCGTGTTTGACATATTACATGTGTGAAATCATATTAAGCTTTGAAAATCAGAAGGCATACATATTCATGTTGTACCCCTTACGCTTTTATTGATTTTGTTATTGCCCCAATTTAACTATGATATATGAAAAGACACTATGATCAACATGTAGACTTTTCCCCCAAGAGCTATTATGTAGATGCCATATATTGCATTGGGTTTGTGTCCAAGTTGCTGTATTAAAGACAATAATCTATACAGTTTGCAGTAGTTAAGTTAAATGTGAGCTATTCTGAGTGTTGTGAAGGCATTGTGTGTTATTGAAACACAACATAACGAACAGTGAATCAGATGGATTTTCAGCAGGTAAAAGTATGCAGAGGAAGTTTTTACAGTCAGGTAATTATTTTTCTTGTGGTACCCTTCTTATGTTTTTGACAGTCATTTTTACTTCTTTTTTTTTTAATAAACTCTGTAGAAACGTTACATTTAATTTTAAGACACCCTTCATATTGCAAGCTGCTGGTTTGTTAATTATAGTGCACACAGACTTGACATGCAGTTTTTGAATGATATTTAAGGGAAACAAAAAACAAAACAAAACAAAACAAATTTGGGCACTTAGTTAAGCAGGACAGTATTGATCTAACCTTCATCTCTTCATCAAAACTGAAAGCAAGGAAAAGTTAGGGAAAATAACATTTCTTTATTTTGCTTAGGATAAGATAAGATAATGTTGCTTATAGCCCAGCCGACCGCAAGGGGCCACATCAGGGCTTTTTTGCTTAAATCATGACCGCCTAAGCTGTGTATGTATAAATTTGTGAGTAAAGTTTGGTCAGGCGGTGCTGCTGTTCTCTCTGTCTCTGTCTGTCTCTCTGTCTGTCTGTCTGTCTGTCTCTCTCTCTCTTCCCCCCTCTCTCTCTCTTCTCTCTCTTCTCCCCTCTTTCTCTCTCACTCTCTTTGTCCCCACCTCTCCCTCCCCCTCTCTCTTCCCTTTCTGTCTTCCCTCTCTCTCTGCCTCTCTTCCCCTCTCTCTCTCCCCCCCTCTCTCTCTGTCCCCCCCTCTCTCTCTCTCTCTCTGTCCCCCCCCCCCCCCCCTCTCTCTCTCTGTCTGTTTCTTTCAACTTTAGCCAAGTATAGTTTGGTCAGGCAGTGCAATTTGGTCAGGCAGTGCAATTTGGTCAGGCAGTGCAGCTCCTCTCTCTCTCAACCTTGGTTGAGTAAAATTTGGTCAGGCAGCATTGCTGTTTTCTCTCAAACTTAGTTGAATGCAGTTTGGTTAGGCATTGCTGCCCCTCTCTCTTTCAACCTTTAGCTGAGTGTAGTTTGGAAACCGGACATACAGGTACTCTGTCTCTCTGTCCACAACACACGCACACACACGCACGCACGCACGCACGCACGCACGCATGTCACGTTCTCTGTTCATCTGTTTTAATAGACTGTGACATGATTGTTTTGTGTATCATCGTAAGAATTGTATCCTGATGTCATACAGGCCTGAGGCTGATCACCCACTCTAAACTTTAGAATGTTGCTGGTATTGTGAACTTTTTGTTGTTGTTTTTTAATGCTTATAACTTCTTTTTTTTGTATGCTGTCAGAAGTATGTGAGACTAAAGCTTATTGCCTTTTTCTTTAATGATATGACAGATCACAGATCAGTGAGAAGTTGGTTAAGTGACAATAACCTCAGTGATAATGTGAAAATAATGGCTGTGAACCACAACCTAGAAATAAGGAGAAGGACATAAGAGTCATGAATGGTGAAAAAATCTTGCATTTCACAGCATGTTACTGCTAGAGTCAAAAATGCAAATGAAATATCAGGGATGATTGCACACCGCATTCAGTTCAAAGGTGTAACGGTACTAATTTGAAGAGCCCTTGTCAAACCACTTCTGGAGTATGGCAATGTAGTGTGGTTCCCTAATCTCAGAAAGTAGAACTTTTTGTTTAGAAAATACGCAAACTAGACACAAATTACAAATCATTGGCTCAAATAACTTGAATTATGGAGAAAAGTTAGAATCACTAAGACAAGATAAGTGATTGCTCGTTCTTCATTGTTGTCCTGAGTGTTGTTCAGCTGCCTGAAGAAGACCTAAGAGACCTGTCGAAACACGTCATGTTTTACCTTGTGATTCGTTTGTTCTTGTGTGGCGGATTTATTACATAAACTTTTTAAGATGAAATTATTAAAGCAACTTTGAACTGAATCAGTCAGGGAAATGCTAAATGATTGTTCATTGTGATGTCAAAACCATGAATAGTCTGTTTACGTTAAATAAACCAATAGTGAGAATACATGTTATGTGAAGAGATATGCCTTTTGTCAAAATGATGTAACTTGCATGCACGTGTTTTTGGTGACAGAATTTATAAATCTTTGTGTACAGCCTCAATTCAGGGCTTAAAATCTTTAACTGTTGCAACAAGTTGCATGTTCTTGCTCCCTCTCCCTTGCAGAGCCAGATGTTTGCTGTGCATTGTAGATTGCTACAGCAGATAGCTACAAATAATTTGTAGAATATGCACAAGATTGTACTCTTTATATATATAGCCATTTTTTTAACACTATTTAACTGTTTTTTTCAAAAAGACCCCCTCGCCCCTGCCCCTTAGAGTTAGACAGGTGCATCGAAAATACAGACATATATATATCTTCCAGCCCACTGAATTTCTTCCTTTTTTCAGTGCCTCAGCATTCAAAGTCCAGACTGTTGTCACAGCAGAAAACACGTTAACGTTTTCCAACATCAGATGACACACACATCGGGAAGACTTTTTGCTTGGAACCTCATCAAGACATACTTCAAAAGTGGAAACTAGCTGGGCATAATATGTGCTTTGCAGCCTTTCTTACAAAACGGTACCCACCCACACTATGAGACCGGACGGAGCAGGCATGAGGCTGTCAGAAACCTGTGCCTTGATGTGGAAGACAAGCATGGTGGCTTTACAGTGAATGTGAGCGCAGCTTCCTTGTGACACTGTGAACTCAGAAGTGGACGGTTCTTTTGACTGGCTTGTTTTAAACAGTCTTCCCACTTGAATAGCTATTGTGCCCGCAACTTTGAGCAGGTGTAGTACCAGATGAGGGCTTCAGGATTTCTGCACTTACTAGGACTAGTAAGAGAGGGATCACATCCACATCTTAACCTGTCATGACGAGTGTGCTACAGTGTCTGTTGTTGTAATTGTTCTGATAATTGTGTTCAAATTTATTTCAGTAAGCTCATTTAAAAAAAAAAAAGTGGAATTGCTCACTGTTGTGTTTTGATCTGGCAACAAGGACTGTCATTAGTGTCAGTGTCATATTTTATTCGGAATTACCAGTGCACTGATACACACTCATGCCAACAAAATACATACAAGTGAATGGAAGAATTTATCCTCTTCAGTTTCATACTGTAGTCATAGACTTAAAACCAACGATCAGTTTGTGTTAGAGCTGTGAATTTTGTTGCAGCTTCTTCATGGCAGAGGTGAGTGAGGCCCTGCCAGGGGCCAAGACACTGCTAGGAGTTGATACGAGTGCTCCATCGCTGGCCATTGACCCAGGCCTTCAGGCCTCTGCCAAAAGCACGGAACGCATCACCCCGTCCGCCCTTCTCACTACCTCCACCCCTGTGGCCTCGTCTGGTGGTCTTCCCAGCACCAGCGCTAGTGTCCTGTTGATCTCCAGCGGGCCCCAGAGTCAGACACCCATCCTGTCCACTCCTTCCGTTTCCAGCATTCGAACTAACAATGTGGACATCGTCAGCCCTTTGGGGATGGACTCCGCTGTCATCGCTGTCACCTCGTCTCTCCCTGCGCACGACTCTCATGTCTCCACCTCGTTAGGGTCGAGCATCGCGTACAACGAAAGCGTCATCACCACTGTGTCGTCTGAGATTGTGCGTCGAAACAGTGTGGCGACTACGCAGTCGTTTTCCACTGCTCAGCTGGAGAAGAGCCTCGCGTACACACCGGATAATGCCGTAGTGTTAGGAAATGGAGTGGTGTCGTCTGGAGGCAGCCCCCCTGCGCTGTCAGTAAACAGTGCGGCGGTGTCAGTGAGTGGTGCCGTTTCCTCCAGTAGCAGTGCTCTGTCGTCAGCCGTTTCTTCTAACAGCAGTGTTCTGTCGTCAGGGGGCAGTGCCGTCTCGTCGGTGGCTGGCGTCACACCGTCAGGGAAGGGGAAGAAGTCGGGTGGCAAGAAAGTGGGCAGTGTTGCTGCCGCTAATTCTTCATGTTCATCTTCTGCAGGCACTGCTGAAATCTCTGTTGCTGTTGCTGCTGCTGCTGCCGCTGCTGCTGCTGCCAACTCTTCTGCTGTGGAATCAGATTTATCAGGTACTGGTGAAGCAGAAAAATCATTTTATTAAGAAAAAAAGAATCAGAAGCAGTTCACATTCTAAGTAAAGTTTGATGGACCAGTCACTGTGGTGTATCACAGACACTTTTAGGGGCTGGGAGATTGGTTGCAAGTTAGGTTGTAGGTTCAATTCCCATGCGAGGCATTTATTTGTGGGATTTTACAGCCCTGGCTGGCTCCAGTGTGGAGTTGGAAAGACAGGAGTCATGCATTTGAGTTTCGTCCACTTATCAAGTCTGTGGATGCCTCTCAAGAATGATGGTCAAATCTCCAGACTAATAATAATGCAGTAGTCTGGTATCTCTCAGGCCTGGCTGACTCCCATATATATGTCATGAGAAGAAAGATAAAGTACAGCCCTGTCGTCTGGTCTTTGATCAAAACTGGACTCCGTCACATGATTTAAAAATTTTTTTTTTTTTTAACCCTCATCCTCTTCGATCTTTGTAGCAGAAAAGTGTCAAAAAGTTGAATTCTTAGTCCCAAAGTTCATATCCTGCTGTCATGTGGCGAGCCCAGTTTTGATTTACTATGTCCATGCTGTGGCGAGTTCATGTCAGAGTTATTGGTATTGGCAAGCTCATGCGTACTGTCGTTTGATGAATGTGGTGGCTCCCTCTGGAGGGGGATCCGCGCTCACTCTGGCTTCATCTTCACAGGGTTCGTACGCTTCTTGAAACTCCTTGAATTCTGGCAGTGAATTTCAAGGCCTTGAAACCCTTTGAAAATCAATAAAATGTGGTTCTGTTGACCAAACCTCCTTGAAACCCTTTGAAAATCAAGCCTCCAAAAATCTTTAATGTGGCAAAAAGAAATGGCAGTTTGATTTTTCTGCGTTCAGGTTAATGAAGAATTATTTAAAAACAAATTTGTACAAACATCATCGCGATCCTGGATTGTCGTCTGCTATTTAACCAAGGGAGATTAATTTTGATGAAGTTACAAATTATCTCCCTTGGTTAAATAGCGGACGACAATCCAGGATCGCGACGATGTTTGTACAAATTTGTTTTTAAATATTTTTTTTTCATCAACCTGAACGCAGAAAAATCAAACTGCCATTTCTTTTTTCAACTTTTACGCAAGTATTGTTGCCTTGAAATAAAATAAACACTCCTTGAAAACTCTTTGAATTTTTTTCTTGGGAGTCTGTAGGAACCCTGCATGATCAAGGAGTTGTATGTCCTGTGTATGTTGGATCAGAAGGGCCTCCACAGTGACTTTGAAGGCAGTGCAGTGTCCCCTCCGGCGTGTTGTTTTATTAGTGGGAGCTTGATCAGTGTTGCTCAGTGCGGACTACCGGTGCTGGGGCTGAGGCGGGACAAACCTCGGCGTGGCTGTGTAAGGGGATCTGGATTGGGCACGGCAGGAGTAATGCTAGAGTGCAGACAGGAAAGATGACATGGACAAACAAACTTGTAAACAAAACAACAACAAACCCTGAGGACAGGGTTGGAAGGGGAGGTGGGGGTGATGGGTGGCTGTAGTGTAACATCTCCAACTTTTCATTTAGTCATAACCTTTTTTTTTCCCTTTCCATGCTGAGGCAGGGCCAGAAATTCCCACATAATTTTCTTTAAGTTGTCCTGGGGACATGCAGATGAAACAATCTACTTGCTCTCCATAAGTAAAGAGACAGTTAGTGAAAGTAACTGCAGGTGATGCGGGTGACAAATCAGCAGGCGTTATTCATCATGGCATTGCTTTGCACACATGTGATGTAGGCTTCAACACGAGACTGAAAGCATAAGATAAATGAAAAAAAATCTGTTCTTTGACCATTCATGTAGAATACTGTGCATCAGTGCACAAGAAAAGAAAATCTGAGAATAACATGGTCATGCTTATCGCTTTCAAACGTTCCTGGGCTAATTTGAATTGATAAAATCTCCAAGTCCGAGTTCTCCGTTTCTGTACACATTCTCTCTGTGTGACTCTGTCTTTCTCTCTCTCTCTCTCTCTCTCTCTCTCTCTCTCTCTCTCTCTCTCTCTCTCTCTCTCTCCACCACACACACATTCCACAGTAAATCCAATTCATCCACTTACAGACATACCGGATCAAACACAATGCCTGCATGCCGCTGAAACTTAAAATTTTAAAAAATATTAAAAAAAAAATTTTTTTGGTAAAATAAATACGCCTCGTCTCTGTGAGATACCACTCTGAAAGGAGTTCATTCTGTGAAAAAAAATAGGTGGGTGAGGAAGGGGAAGAGGAATCAGGGGTTGGAAGTGTGAAGAAAATAAAAAAAGGAAGAATATTAGTGTGATCGGTCTGCCGTGAAGCTAACTTTTGGTCACCCTTTCATTGACACAGTAAAAAAAAAAAAAAAAAAAATGGTTGCCCGGAAGACAAGTAAAGAGAGCCTTTCCCCTTGTCTGCCTGAAGCTTTAGTTGTGCGTGTGGGACTGGTGAGAATTTGAGCCCTGTGAAAGATTTTTAAAAGTTGTTTTGGTTGTTATATATTCTCTTTTATAGTTTTATTTGTTTTGAAGGACAAGATAATGTAAACATATACAAACATATACACACATATACATACATAACGTCTTTTAACAGTTTTATTTGTTTTGAAGGACAAGATAATGTAAACATATACAAACATATACGCACATATGCATACATAACATAACAAATGAAAACTGCATTCATTGCATATCAATATCAAATCATATTTACACACACACACAAACACACGCACGCGCGCACGCTCACACACACTCACACACACACACACACACACACACACACACACACACACACACACACACACACACACTCACATAGACATACAAATATATAATGACATAATACATATTTGGTTGTTATATTTCATCAGGAAAGTTCAAAGATGACATGTCTAGTATTACTGTAAATGTGCAGACTTAATGTATTGGAAGGAGTAGTCGGCGAGTACTTCACTTACAAAAGTAGAACAGCAGGGGATCCAAGGCTGATGAATGAACCATTCTTGACATGAGGTTAAATGTCAAAAGAAGCTGGGAGCAAAGTACTCTTCACTACTTTTGTTCTAATCTAATTTCAGTCTTAAGCATCCCTCAGTGTATATGTATAACTGGTAATGAGAGTCTTCAGAAACCCTGTGAAAACTGGGTCTTCATTGAAAAAGACGGTGTTAGGATTCAGGGGTAAAATCTTAGACAGAGGGTGTTTGGATTCCGAGGTAAAATCTTAGACAGAGGGTGTTTGGATTCCAAGGTAAAATCTTAGACAGAGGGTGTTTGGATTCGAACATAACATCTTAGACAGATGGTGTTTGGATTGCGAGGTAAAATCTTAGACAGATGGTGTTTGGATTGCGAGGTAAAATCTTAGACAGAGGGTGTTTGTATTCAGGGGTAAAATCTTAGGCAGAGGGTGTTTGGATTCCAAGGTAAAATCTTAGACAGAGGGTGTTTGGATTCAGGAGTAAATCTTAGACAGAGGGTGTTTGGATTCAGGAGTGAAATCTTAGACAGAGGGTGTTTGGATTCCGGGGTAAAATCTTAGACAGAGGGTGTTTGGATTCAAACATAAAATCTTAGACAGATGGTTTTTGGATTGCGGGCACAGCTTTATTTTTCCGTCCACAGCTTTATTTTTCCATCCTGAATGAGACACTTAGTGAAAGGGCAAACAAACAAGACTTTACACATTTGTAATCCAATATTTTTGTTGCTGTAGTCTGAGCAGAGGCATGTATCAAACTTGTGTACTACTTAACTATGGAAAATTAACTTCCCAGAAAGTGATGACGTCATTTTTGCACAATATTGTGTGTGTTGTCATTGTTCTAATATTGCCTGACCACTTGCGTACAAGCTTTCATGCTGCATCTACGTTATCTACAAGAAAATAAACCCAGTCGAGTTTGGTATTAAAATAATTGTTGGGAATTCGCCAATTCAGTCATCTCAATAGCGCAGACATATTACATTTTTCATGACAATAACTAATTATCAAACCTATAGCCCCATTTGTAATGGCCGCTCAACCTTGCCGAACACATTGCTGCCAGACCAGCTATGCACAGATGACATTCAGTTGGCCGAATACAGTGCGGTTAGCTGGCTGGTGGGGAGCGGCCTGCAGAAAACACCCCTTTCCCTCACCTGCATTCACAGCTTGGCCTCTGCAGCTGTAAACTCCCCTGCGACTCAAAACTAAGTAACTTGCTCTGAACAGCCGTGCGAGGTAAAATCGTAGACAGAGGGTGTTTGGATTCAGGGGTAAAATCTTAGACAGAGGATGTTTGGATTCAGGGGTAAAATCTTAGACAGAGGGTGTTTGGATTCAGGGGTAAAATCTTAGACAGAAGGTGTTTGGATTCCAAGGTAAAATCTTAGACAGAGGGTGTTTGGATTCCGGGGTAAAATCTTAGACAGAGGGTGTTTGGATTCACGGGGTAAAATCTTAGACAGAGGATGTTTGGATTCACGGGGTGAAATTTTAGATTTACTTTATGAAGAAAAAGTAGTTCTTGAATTGAGAGGGTAGGTAAGTCTAGACACAGAAAAAACATTCTCAGAAATACAAGTCTTAAAAATTAGAGGGAGTCACAAATGGGGAAATGAATGTAGACAGGAAAATGTCTTAGACATTGAAGTCTCTTAATTTAAAAAGAAAGAAATCTCAATGGCGAGATAAATCTAGAGACACAGAGAAATTTTCCAGAAAAAAAAGTCTTGATTTAGAAGGGCAGTTTTAATTGAGAAATGAACTCAGAGACACAGAAAAATGTCCCTGAAAAGACGTCTTTGATTTTAAACTAAGGGAAGATTTTCTTTTTTTGTTGAGATCAAAATGAGAGGAAGTTTTTGATGGGAGATACATCTAGACATGTGGAAAAAAAAGTTCCAGAAACGCAAGTCTTCGCAAGCAATGGAGTCTAAATCAGGAGCTAAATCCAGACACTCACATAAGTGTACTTAAAGAAAAAAAAGAACTCCCCATTTCCCACTCCCCTCTTTCCCCCTTTCCCCTAACTGTCCCAGAGTCTTATTTCAGTGAGGTATAATGAATAAGTTCCTTAAAAAAAAAAACAAAAAAAACAACAACAAAAAAACCTGAGACCAAACCCTCCAGTTCAGTTCATTTTAAGGTCTGGTGGTCATCGATGACATTAGACAATATTACAAGGCGACAGAGATCTTTGAGAGTGTCAGACCTGTCTCTAGTCATTTTCTCTCACCACTGTCCTTCACATGTTAGAATCTAGACACTCCACTCAGAATACTTTCTGAAAATACTTAAACATTTCACAACAGTCTACCCAACTCAGAATGGGCAATATTATATGTGATGTCCGTAATACATGTGTCATATAAAATAGAGGCAATTCTTTCAAAATATGCAGTAGTCATACCTTTTGATGTGTATCACCCTGTTAAAATTGGTCAGTCTAGTAGTATATGATGGACAGACATTTTTCCCACACACATACGCTTAACATCAGGAGAGAATTTTGTGTTTCATGTGTTTAGCCAAAGTTTATTGATTATCTGAGCTATATATCTTGGGCAGAAAGGCAGTTCATGTGACTTCTTAGTGAAATTTCTGTTGAATGTAATGTACACAGTTTTCCAACAAATGAAGTATTTCACGTTAGACTTATAGGTGGTTACAAAGGACATTCAGAAATAGGCTGAACACTTCCCAAAGCTGCCAGATTATCTGCTGTTTCATTCCACTTAAAGCCGCAAGGTGATGGTACCCAGCAAAAATCAATGCTTTAACTTGCTTTGAATGAACCCTCAACCAGTTTCAAATGTGTGTGACTCCTCTCAATCTTCTGTGCTGTTTAGGCCTAACAGCCATGCAGGTATGTGTGCAGGCAGGCTGGTATGTGCACTGATGACTAACACATGCAGAGGACAATGCAAGTTTCCTGAAGATACACTGGTTTCGATTGATCATGCAGAAAGGCACACGCTGATATGGCCAGTGCCAAAGAATGAATACAGGTTAAAGAAAACAAGAATAAAAGTTGCTGTCAAAGTGTCATTGAACAGTTCAAGGTAAAACAATCCAGATTCGATCAGGTTCTTAAGGCAGACATCTTTAATAATCTTTTCGTATTTGATGTACTATTTTATTATCATGGCTTTTCTGATGAAGAACCATTACCTAAGCTTTCAGCTGGCCTCATCAGTCTGTTGTTTTACAATTACATCCAGTAAAACATGCAAGAAAATAAGTCGGATTGACGACGAAGAAAAATAGCGATGGGAGGAATAAGAATTTTATGACTTGTATGATATTCCATACATTAGGACATTTGACCCAGATAGGATGTTGAAGTAAAATTAGATTTTTGAGGGTTAAAATTACATCATTCATAATTAACAGCAGTTTATTTTGTGTTGAAAGCTGATACTGAACATTACAAAGGTAACTGGGTTTTTTTTTTCAAGAGGTTAGTGAACAAAAACCAAAGGTAAGCATGGTTTCAGAGTGAATTTTGATGTCACAAACAAAGAATGTACTGTTTCAGTTACAATTGAGTCAGAAATTGCCTTCCAAAATTCGTAATTAATTCAAGAACTCGTATGTTAATTAAAATCAGGTTGAGTCTTGCATGCCATTACTTTTCAAGTTGGTAAGGTTTATTGAATTAACTATTAAGTCATGTGTAAAATAACGTTTTGAAGCAGATTTGCCATGTGAAATGATCCAACAATCCAACAACCTCATTGGTTTTATTTATTTGTTTGTTTTTTGTCTTCTGTGGTGACAGCCCTGATGTGGCCCTTTGCGGTCGGCTGGGCTATAAGCAACATTATCTTATCTTTCTTTTTTTTTCTTTTCTTTTGTTATCAGTGGTTTAGTTTCTGCCTCAACCACTGTGCAAATATGAGCGATACTAAAGCAGAAAAATACAGAGGCGAGCAAGAAGGAGCAGGAAAATGTAGAGGGGAGCAAGAAGCTCACTCGCTCACTCACCATTTGTCACCTAACTAAAGTTGAAATTTACGATCAATAATCTGTGCAAGAGAGAGACCAGCTGGCAGTCGTTCCTCCCCCCCACCCCCCCCCCCACCCCGGTCCTTTTGGGGGGGAAGAGGTGTGTGTGTGTGTGTTTGAGAGAGAGAGACAGAGTCAGGAAAAGGGACACACTTTGTGGCAACACATTGCATTTTGACACGTTGCCTTTTGGTTCGAGATGAATGGAGAATGAGGATTCTGAAGAGTGGTTTTCGTTTTAATTGTCACAGTTTGCTGAATATTAAGGCCAGTTGATTGTGATTATATACCATAAAGATTATTTTTGAAGATGTTTATTAACTGTAAACCAAAGGTTCCCAGATTTTTTTTATTTCACTAGATGTGTTCCTGGTTGTGGTGGTGGTGGTAGTTGTGGTGTGTGTGTGTGTGTGTGTGTGTGTGTGTGTGTGTTGGTGTGTGTGTGTGTGTGTGTGTTGTTACAGAGGAGGGTGTATTTCAAATGGTACAGAGGAGGGTGCATTTTGAATGGTACAGAGCAGGGTGTATTTCAAATGGTATAGAGGAGGGTGCATATCAAATGGTATTGAGGAGGGTGCATTTCAAATGGTACTGAGGAGGGTGCATTTCGAATGGTACTGAGGAGGGTGCATTACAAATGGTACAGAGGAGGGTGTATTTCAAATGGTATAGAGGAGGGTGCATTTCAAATCGTACAGAGGAGGGTACGTTTCAAATGGTACTGAGGAGGGTGCATTTTAAATGGTATTGAGGAGGGTGCTTTTCATTTTTTCAAATGGTATAGAGGAGGGTGCATTTCAAATGGTACTGAGGAGGATATTTCAAATGGTGCAATTGGTTAAGTTTGAAGCTCTTGCATCTACTGGTCAGAATGGACACACTCGATGTTGATGAGACATGTAGCTATGGTCTATATACTTCTTACCAACGTTTTTTGTTGCATGTTTTGACCCTCAGGCTGAAATTTTGAAACATATTTGGCGATTTCATTGCGAGTATGATACATGTACAAACGCCCAGATTATGGAGAGCCCAGGGTTTTAGTGGATGTGTTTGCTTCTTTTTCTTTCTTTTTTTTTCCCTGCTTAGGATTTGTTCTTTCTATACATGCGACAGCTGTGAGAGGGCCATGTGCAGTCAGCTAGGCTATAAATAATAACAAAGAAAATAAAACAAAAAAAGGAGAAAAAAAAACCCAACCCTAATGTTCCTGTGCTTCTGCTATTCAGGGAACACCCCCCACAAAGTGCTGCAGGCCGTGCGCTCCACCTCCCTGCCCTTCCCCCTCCCCGTCCCCACCTACAGCCAGACCGTGCAGGCGGCTCGAGCCTCGGGGAATGTGCTAGCCGAGAGGGCCACCATCATCCGCGAGACCGTCAAGTTCTTCCTGAGCCTCAAGTACTGGTGGACCACGGAGGACTACGACCGCATTGCCGAGCTGGTCGTCAACCAGTTCCCCGAGCTGCGTGACCCTGCGACCTGGCCCTCTGCCCCGGCGACCACCCCGTGCTTTGTAAGTGCAAGGAGAGCTGAAGACTGTAGGATGGGGGAGGGGGGGGGGGGGGGGGGGAGTGTGAGGGGATGAAGAATAGGAGTGTACAGAAAGCTGAAGAGGATTGCTCAGGAAGGGAATAAAGCACAGTATTTGTTGCACTATTTTATGAATTCATTGAACTTTGATTGATGGTCAATTTTAACGTAAGCAATGTTTACCCATTGGACTGATTAAGACTCAAATTACCTCTTTTTTTTTTTATCTTACATTCCTGAAACTACTCAATAATTTCTTTAGGTCATGAAAAGAAATAAAAACTTTTGAAACTGACTAAAAGAAAACCAAAATTTTCGGTTTTGATCTTAATCACACTAAATTTTGCATCAAAATGTTGTAGTGGGTGTAAGTTTGCTGTTTGTGTGTTCGTCTGTCTGTTTTTGATGTTAGCTGACCATGGCAGGTCACCCCTCTTCATTTGGTAAATCTGGAATCTATTGGTAATCTTACCGCCAACTCTCCAGCTCTCACATACTGCCAGCGGAAATTCAGTCGAATGCATACGCACCTGTACAATCTGTGCTGCTTTCGGACCTGTTGTCATTGATTCGGTGGTGGCTGGGGTGCTGAATTGTCTACAGTCATGTTGACCATATAATATTCATAGTCACACTGAACACAAAATGAAAAATGATAATTACACTATTGTTAGAGTCTCGAAACTCTTGGAAAAAGTTGGCCACTCCTGCAACAGCGGAAGTTTGTTACTTGATGCTCAGCAAATCTTCCCAAATAACCATAATGAGAATTAAGTAAAGGATCAGCTTTGAGGGGCAGTGTAAGGTGACAAGGTAAGTTACCTGGTTAAGATGGATGAGCAGGATAGGGCGGAATGGTACATAGAAGGTTAAGAGTTAGCAGTTTCAGTCAGCGATTTTCGGCTTGTTTTTGGAAAGTAAACGAGCTGGGAACAGCACAGTGTTCTTTTTTCGCATTGTTAAAGGAGCTGAACTGCACCTTCTGTGGTTTTAACAGCACTCGCTGAACATGTGCACTGCAAAAAAAAGCATGTTGATGCTTTGAGGGCACTGGACTGCAATCAGAGTAGACTGGATTTCTTGATCGGATCAATGTTTTTCCCACCCTGTCCCCACTCCTGCCCCCCCCCCCCCCCCCCCCCCCCACACACACACCCTTTTTTTCTTTTTTTTAAAAAAGAAACATGCATGAATTTCATGTTGACAGTGTGACAACCCTGATAGAGGATGTGTTATGTATACCCCTGTGATGGGCGTTGTTATAAACAGCGAGAAATGATACGCACACTGTGACCGTAACTGTGTCCACAATGAAAGATATCGTTCTTTTGTTACCAAGTTGTACACAGGACTGTTGCGACAAACAAAGTTAAAAAAAACCCTGAAATCTATGAAATTTAAGTGTGCATGCCTCTATGTGTACGTGGGTGGGAGTGTAGGTGTGCGTATGTGTGCTGTTATAGTGTGTGTGTGTGTTCAGACAGGTAGGGGCTTACACACACACACACACGCACGCACATGCGCACGCACATGCACAGAGAGAGAGAATGGCGTCTTTGAGACATGTGCATGAACATACTACATTCAGGTTCAAACAGGTAGGGGCGTGCGCGCACACACACACATGCACACGCGCGCACACACACACACACACACACACACACACACACACACACACACACACACACACACACACACACAGAACAGCATCTTCCATAAATGTGCATGAACATACTACATTCAGGTTCAAACAGGTAGGGGCACACACACACACACACACACACACACCACACACACACACACACACACACACACACACACACACAGAAAACAGCATCTTTCAGACATGTGCATGAACATACTACATTCAGGTGCAAACAGGTAGGGGTGCACACACACACACCACACACACACACACACACACACACACACACACACACAACACACACACACATGTTTCTTGTTGGATGTGTTTGTAACCATGTGAACATAATAGATCTTTAAAAAGAACAGAAAAAAGAGGCTTTGTGTGTCTGTGCAGGGCAAGGTTAGGCTGGATCTATCAATGTGCGCCCGCAACATTCGGCGGATCACCAAGAACCAGGAGAAGCGACGGGGCAGCCCCGCCCAAACTGGCAAAGAGGGGTCGGCCAGCATCCAGGGAGAATCGACACCAGCCCCGCCGCCGCCGCCTCCACCACCGCCGCCAACCCCAAAGACCAGCAAAGGGGGTGGTGGCAAAAGTCGTCGAAAAAGCAGTGCGACGCCCTCTATCAGTGTCCCGACCATGGTGACCTTGGCTTCGGCGGCTCAGATGCTGCCACATACCGCACACACCAGTGCCATGCACAGCGATCCGTCCTCGCAGGCTCCCAAAGAGGTGGGTCGTTTGACACTTACAGACCTTGGAATCCATGCTGTTGTCATTTTTAGACTGATTTACCAGTGACCCCAGTATCAGTGTTGGATGAAGAGAAAACATGGCATAGAGGGGGGAATGCCCGATGTTCAGTCAAAGTGATCTGCAAACCTGTTTAGCTGCTATGTGTGTAGCGAGTGATTCATCTTTGACAACCAGTCAGAAGTTTCAGTTTGTTTTAGTGGAAGCAGCCATGACAGTAAGCATGAACTCTTGTGTTACTAGAAACTAAAGTTAAAGGTGGGAAAAACTCTGATTATCAAGTACGTTAAAAGTATCCATTTTTTTTGCAGTCGGTTATCTGAATGTTTGATGACATTGTGCTGGCTTGATTTCAAAATGCCGCTCTATCTCAACTGATGTGATCACAAATGTTTTACACCACACAAATTCTATGACATTATGATTGAACATTATGATACACTTTAGAACATCCATTTTTTTCCCCAACATACTCAAGATTCTCAAAAATAATACTCCTGGTGAAAATGTTGGGTTCTTACGTGTGTATTTTTGTAGGTTTTTTTTTGTGTGTTTTTGTTTTGTTTTGTTTTAGACTTTCATGGTGTTTAGACACTTGTTCAGAGGTCTTTTTACACTCATTTAGACATCTTTTATGCTTTTTAATGTGTTTTACTTTGAGAATCAGAGGTCTTTAAGCTCTCCAGGTGAAAGTCTTTTAGCAGTCACTCAGAGTTTAGAAAGAGAGGAGGTTAGTTACCGCCAAGGACACAGACAAAGAAAGAACAGGACAAGACACTTGGCCTGTACTTTGTTTGTCTATGTCCTTGGCAGTAACTAACCCTCTCTCTTTCTAAATTTTGCTTCATTTTCCGCCCTCAGTCACTCCGTTTTGAAAATCAAACAGAGGTCTTTTTACAGCCCTTAGAAGAATTTTTTGAGGCCATAATAGTAACTCTCTCTCTGGCTCTCTCTCTTTGTGTTTGTCTGTCTCTGTCTCCCCCTCCCCCCCCACCCCCTCCCTTCTTCTCTTCTGTCCACGCTGTATGTGTGTGCGCATGCTTTGTGTGTGTGTGTGTGTGTGTGCGCGCTCGCATGCTTTGTGTGTGTGTGTGTGTGAAAAGTCACCAAATCGGATGTCATGAACCTTACATTTTCAGATATTCTGTGAAAGAAAAAGGAGCAAAAAAGAAAAAAAAATCAAGTCAGTGCAAAGATATCAAGGGTAAAAAGGGTATGATGCAACCATTGACTATACTCTATAGTTGTACAAGCTACAGTGGCAGACATAGATCTGTATTACTGTTTGGCAACTTGCATTACGACTGTTAGAGAATTGGGGTTTATTGTTACAGAGTTGTTTATGACAGATGAGAACTGCTCAGTATTGAAGAACGTTGCTGTCACGGTCTCATTTGAAAATAAGCTGAATGTGTGCTACTAACACTCATAGTGTATTTTGTTGCAGTTGGGCAACCTGCCGTACCTGCTGACCTCCACCTCGCCCATCAGTACCACCACCACCACCACCACCACCAACAGCTGCACTGTGCTGCCCCCTGTGGCGCACTTCCTGGGTCACCCCTCCACCCACAGCCACACGACCGGGGGCATCGTGTTCCCCTCCCTCCTGCCTGCCACCCATGCCACCACCACCTCCCAGCCCTCCCCCCCAGCGCCTCTCTCCTCGCCTCCCCCCATGCCCAAAGTCAGCCACACACCTGCAGAAGGAGGGGTGAGAACGACAGTGGAGGCGATCAGCGGACAGGAGGCGTACGCGGGTACGACGTTTTCGTTGTCGGGCGCCTGGAGGGCGGATGCCCAGCTTCCGGACCCGTTGCCGGTGCCGCCGTACTCGGAGAAGGTAATGAAGGCCAAAAAGATGGGCGTGACCAAGTATGAGAGGCCTCTGATCATCCGCGAGACTGTTCTCTTCTTTCTCTCTCTCAAGTACTGGTGGAGCAGTGTCGACTACGATCGAATCTCCCACTTCCTGGTCGATTACTTCCCGGACTTGAAAGACCCCATGTTAAGCCCTAACATGCCGCCTAACGTGAGTTGTGCCCCCTGGGGTGCCGCTGTTGTGCCGCTGTGTCGTGGCTCTTACCCTCCTCTCCCTCCTCCGCGCCCCTCCGTAGTCTTCGTTCGTCTGCTGCTCTTGCATGATCTGCCTTTTGAGGCTTTTTTTTTTCTTTTGGTGTTGTAGTGGGTTTTGTTGTTGTTCTTCTCGTTGCAGCTGTGCTGGAGTTCGATGCATACAGGTTTTGAGTGGTAGGTGTTGTCGGTGTCCTGTGTTGTGTATAACTTGGTAGTCGGTGAAGATTTCTGTATGTGAAATTAGGATTCCTCTCACAGGAAAGAACGTATTGCCGAAATATGGTTATCTCCTCCCCCCTCCATTTTAGTTCTCTTTTGTCTGCATGTTATTGTTTCGAAGGGAATCAGAGTGGATTTTTTAAAGAATTTTTGTTTGTTTGTTTTTTTTGTAGCCAATAACACCTGTATATTTGTCTTTTTGTTTTCTTTTATAAATGAGCATTGCATACAGAATCACAGTATATGATCAGATCCAAAATGGTGGCACTGAGACTACCATGGAAAATTGAGTTAAAATGGAATGGGGGGTGGGAGGAGTGGGTGGGCGGGGAACAAGGAGAAAAGGGAAATAATAAAAACCAACCCCCAGACGATAATGTCACCCTGTGTGAAACTCAAACCACTCGTGTCGTAGGTGGGCAGCTTAATAACCTCTGAGCCCTCTTTGAACAAGTGTCTGCGGTAATGAAGTGTCTTCGTCGTGTCAGCGGCATCTACGTTTCTGTGGTTGTCGCAGGCATAGACTGCTGCCATGTGGGTTTTCCTTCAGGATCTAGCTCAGGCTTTGGATTGATGTGTACGTTGGCCATGAGGTATCGCCATACCCTCTTGCCTCCCAGCTGTCACTTCGGCTGTGTTGGTTGTTTATCTGTTAAAGGTGATCTTGTGAGGCTAACGAAAATTTTTCTTTGGTTGTAAGCAAGGTGACGTTTGACCCTCATGAGGAATGCGGCCTGAATGGGAATTAAACCACTCTTCCATGCGTTATGTGGCTGTCGCATTTTTTCACAAGTTCCGAGTATTTTCCTGTTTTTATGAACTGATACTTAGTTTGCCTCCTTGTAAAGACCCGTCTCTGCATGCAGAGGGAATTTTCATGACATTTACAAGGATATGTGTATCGTGTGCGCTTGTGCGTGCGTGCATACATGTGTGTGCGTATTAACATCAACTTTGAAAGCGAACTACAATGAGGTGACAGCTCAGAAATGGCCGTTTGCAGTCATCTGGGCTATAAGCAGCATCAGTCAACCAGTGAACTAGATGGGGTCCACTGTGATTCTTCTTCTTTCTGTGCTTGAATGTCTTGGTTTAGCGGGTATGTTGTAGAGTGTATGGACCAGTCTGCACGCCGTGATGCCTTCCCAAGAGAACTGAAATGGTGTCGGTAGCTCCTGTGGTCGGTGTTGATGTTTGTCTGTTCCCAAGGTCAATGTGGTGGATGCCTTGTGTGTTGTTTTCATGCTATAGTGTAATCTGTGTTGCTGGACAGGCCAGTAGTATGGTTGCTCTTGTTGCTTGCTCTTAGGCCTAAGAACAGACACAGACACAGATGTGCACACACACATACACACACATACAGAGTAAGTGATACAGCAGCTACAGCAGGAAGATCTAGCTGACGTGAAGAGCAGTGCTGTGATGTTAGTCGCTTGCAAGCTGTCATTTCAGGGGTTTGCAATATGCGCATTGTTTGGTTAAGGGATGAAGAAACCTATGTCGAGCTGGGTTACTGACAAAAAGCTACTGGTTCTCTGCTTAAATTGTAAAGCTGCCAGTCATCATGAAACAGCCACCAACACACAACACACACACACACACACACACACACACACACGTTTTTGTTGTTGTTGTTGTTGTTGTAAGTATTTGTATTTGTGAAATCTTACTGGAATTCTGAATATAGATAAGACAAGAGAAAAATGGTTAAATTGGGGTAACTAAACTGTGGCGGTTTGGGGTCATATTTGGAAAAGGATTATAGACTGTTGCTGAATCAAATGAAAGTGATGTTCAATGATTGTCAGTAGTTACATACAGTGGGAGAATTTCCCTCGACAGTCCTGGCTTCCCTCAGTTGAAGCAGTAGGAAGTCGGTATGCTTTCTGTTGAAGGCCAAATTATCCCCCCTTCATCCCATTGCTCTTAAAAAGTCGACATCAGGCTGGCACCTTTGTAATAGCTTGTTTTTTTTTGTTTTTTTTACCTTTTGATCAGATTAACATAGATCTGTTGGATAGTCTATCTGTGAGAGAGAATTATCTTGGTCACCATTTACTTCAGAAATTGATTGACAACTTGGGAGAATTGAATGACATCTTGGACGTTCGATTTACAACAGACATGTTAATGTCAAATGTAACACTTGGATTTGGGGACTCAGACCAACTCATTCACTCATTCACATACTCTCTGGTGTTTGTTGTAACAGATTACTCCTTTCTCCTGTATTTGTAAGCGTTCGTTTCATGATATTCTTCAAGGATGTTGCCTTTCATCTCAGGGTTTTGGTTTTTGTTTATAAGATCTCTGTGTGAATTGTGTGAATGTTTAAACATAAGTCATGCAGTTGTTATTATTGTATGTGTTAGTATGGTTTTCATCTTTTTTGTCGTTGTCTTGATCAGTTTGATTGCAACTTTCAGGCCAGAGTTGTGGTTTAGACATTGAAATACACACTGCTGTGTTGACTGAGGTGTTATAAGGCCGCACTGACTTCTTCTACTTCATATGCTCATCGCTCCCGGTGGAGCATAGGCCATCGACGATCCTTCGCCATCACACTCTGTTCTGGGCTGTTCTGGCCATTCCAGTCCAGTTGGTCCCTTGTTGCTTCAGCTCTGCCTCAGTGTCTCGCCTCCAGCTGTTGCAAGGCCGGTCTCTCTTCCTCTTTCCTTGTGGGTTCCAGGTCAGGGCTTGGCTTGTGGTGCTGGATGTTGACTTCCTGAGCGTGTGTCCAATCCAGCCCCACTTCCTTCACAGTATCTGCTTGGCCACTGGTTCCTGTCCCGCTCGCTCCCACCGATCTTCCTTTCAGATCTTCTCCTGCCATGGGATTTTATAGATGCGCCTCAGACAGGTGTTGAAGAATGTTGGAATCTTTTGTTGTATCGTCTGTGTTGGCTGCCATGTCTCGCATCCGTAGAGCAGAATTGACTTCACATTGGAGTTGAAGATGCGGAGCTTGGTTCTCATGCTGATTCCTTGCCGCACTGACTGGAGTGTGTTTAAGTTTGTCTTTATTTTTGCTAGCTGTGCTTGTTAACAAAACATTACTCCATTGGATGGTCTTATTGCTTAAGTGCTTTCTCTTGGTCAGAATAAAGCACCAAACCTGCCTCACCGCCTATGAATATTTGCTTCAGTACATGTGTTGACTTTGAAACTAAGACGGAAACAGCAGAATTTAGGGAAGGGTTCCTCCTGGAATAACCGCTTTCTGCCCTTTCCTCGCTTTCCTTCAAGTTTTTCACCATGTCTCATGACCAGCAGTATTTTTTACACATCCGCCCTAGTCTTTTCAACTCCAGCCCTGCACCTCAGGAAGAAAATAAAAAAGAAAGAAAGAAATGCCATTCTAACACCCTCCCTCCTTCCTTTCTCCTCCCCCTCACTTTCCCCTCCTTCCTTTCTCCTCCCCCTCACTTTCTTTCTCCAAGGACAACTTTGAACCACTTTGTGCTATCAGGGGAGTGAATTTGCTTACGCCTGGCAACTTCAGCAGCTCCCCTTTACACAGTAGCGTTTAGTTTTCATGCAGACTTTGCGTTTGTAAATATATTGAAAATGTCAATGTAAGGACAGCGCATTGCTTATTTATCAGGCATTCAGGACATTTTAACTAGACCCAAAGTATATATATTGATGTACATCTTGACCCTGAGGAAGGGTTCACGTTATATCTTTGGGGGCACAGAAGAATGATGTACAACGAAAGGGCATTTGACCTTGACTGGACAGTGACATGAACTGTCTACCTTTGGATCAAAATCTGTGCAAATGCATAGATGACATGCCAGCCACAGCCATGAAGGGAAACAACTGTTGAATCCAAAACGTGTGTGTGGGGTTCTGGTAGGTGGTGCCTCCCCACATCCCAAACTACAAGCTTAATGAATTTAGGGTAAAGATAGCCTGTCAACCCTGGTTTTTTTGTTTGTGTGTTTGTTTTGCTCTGTTTTGTTTTGTTTGTTTTTTGAGTGCCTTTTTGTAACATTTTGGTTTTTACCTTATGGTAATATTTTGGTTTTTGTCTGCTATTCTTCAGGCAGAATTTCGCCTATCATTTCATGAAGAGGACCCAGCTCATCTCTTCATATGTAACAAACAGGAGGAGAAACTCTTTAACCAGTCGGTGTTTTCAGCCTGACATTTAGTGATTTTAATCAGAGTTTATAGACATTGTGAGGCAGCCTTTAATCATGGCTCTGTGTTTGATCTTCTTTCAGCGACGTGTGCGGACAGACCTGTCTCAGACCGCGCGCAACATTCGGCGGCGCGAGGTGATGCTGAAGCGGCGTGACAACCGTTCCCCTGAGGCGAGGTTCACGGCTGTGGGCACGGTGTCTCTGCCCCCCCATACCACCCAGCAAGTCTCCAGCGACTTCTGCAATGAGCTCCTGGCTGCTGCCAGCATCATCGAGAGTCGCACGGCTGCGCTTCACCAGAGTGACATTGCCAAGGCCTTGGAAAACCACGCCCAGGCATCCCAGCGCGATTCAGAGGCCATCACCAGTGTTATCGCCTACACCAATGCTTCTAGCAAGGAAGCAGAACCTGGGGCCTCGGCTGAGAGTGAAAAAGCGATGTCGAACAGCAAAAGCAAGGACACGTCCGAGTCAGGGAAGTACCAGTATGGGTACATCGGGGGTGGTGAGGTAGGGAGCGTGGAAGGTGGGGGGGTGGTGAACTCACAGCTGGCGGTGATCAAGCAGGAGGTGGGGGAGGGAGTGGGGGGCGGGGTGGTGGAGCAGTACCAGCAGCAGGTGTTGGAGGCCCAGGTGTCGCAGCAGGCCTGGCTCAGCCAAGCCATGTCCCAGGCCATCTCCATGCAGGCTCTCTCCTCCCTCTCCCTCCCCACCCACATCCTCTCTGACCACCTCCTGACCACACACACTACCCCCACCACCCTCACCCCCTCTGCCCCTCCCGCCCACCAAAGTCCAGGCGGGGCTGCCGCTGCTGCTGCCAGTGTTGGGTCGTCGACTGCGCAGTCACCGTCTCAGCCGTCGGGTCTGTCAACCCCGGCCTACAGCACCTCAACCTCCCTCACCGACACACCACTGTCGGACGCCTCGGTGGACCGCATGTCCGCCATGGCGATGTGGCGCTCCACGTGCCTGCCAGACCCGCTTCCTGTGCCCCCCTACTCTCTCAACGTGTTGCGGGCCCGCGACTCGGGCAACACCGCCTCGGCCCGCCCCCGCATCATCCGGGAGACCACGCAGTACTTCCTGGCCCTCAAGATGTGGTGGACGACCCAGGACTACGAGCGCATTGCGGAGCTGGTGCTGCGCGAGTTCCCTCAGCTGATATCAGTGGTCAGTATATAAACTGTGTTTATTGCACGGCTTTACGCGAGTGCCCCCAGCTGATATCGGTGGTCAGTATTTATATATATATGTAGACTGTGCTTCTTGCACGGCTTTGCGCGAGTGTGCTCAGCTGATATCAGTGGTCAGTAGATTGTGCTTATTGCAGTGCTTTTTTTTTTCTTTTCTTATGGTCGATGTCTCTTTGAGAAATCCTGAGCAGTGATGCTCTCCATGCAGTCATGTTTTTCTTTTTTTTTTTTTTTCTTGCTCAGAGCTATCAAGCGCTATGCTTTGGGCTAAGCACGCTATGGTTTCATTTACAGTGTTAGGGTGCTACCTTTTGTGGTGAAGTACCACACCAAGAACTAATAATAAAATCAACAACAACAAAAATGCTTCATAGACTTAGCGGCAGCTGAAACAGAACAAAATGTAACATAGATCATTAGACTGTAGACTTCTTTTGTCAAAGACATGATCACATTTAGTAAGGCAAGAAAGAAAAAGCAAAAGAAAAATCACTAAAGCCGATTGTGATTTTGCCATCTTGTTGATTGGTTTTGTTTGAAAGGCATTGAGGACACTATAGAGACTTTGAAGCTATCCACACACAAAAAAAAGAAAAAAGCAGAAAGAAAGGGAAAAAAAAAGAAAGATAAAGGAAAAAAGTGCCATTGCAGCTTTGGTGATATCATGTACAGGTGCTACAT
Source organism: Conus canariensis (assembly GCA_033310375.1). Lineage (NCBI taxonomy): Eukaryota > Metazoa > Mollusca > Gastropoda > Neogastropoda > Conidae > Conus > Conus canariensis. The sequence continues at coordinate 32,785,653 of CM065737.1, read as the reverse complement.
TTAAATTTGGAATGCTACACTTAAAATGTCAGAATGCTACATTTGTGCTTTTGAGGCCTAGGCAGCTTTGTTTTCTTATATAAAAGTGGATTTTTCTTCTTTTTTTTTTTAAATATTGTTTTATAGAGCTTCTTAGCTTTTAATAGGTTCTTCTAACCCTTTGACCTGGTACAATTGCTGAATTGACGTTCACCTCAGACTAGGCTAGGCCCTGGTGCAGTCTCTGTGAAAAGGGCCATTTTCAGCACTTCTTATCTGGATATTTCTGGGCTTCATTTACTAGTTTTAAGCAGAAGTGCATGGTGTCACTGGAAAGAACAGTCTCTCTACTATCTCTGTGTTGTGGTGTATTTGATGATATCTTTCTTCTGCGAAAACAGCTACTGGAGGAGTGCAAGGGGGCACCTAAAGAGAAAGAAATGAACTATTCCACAGGCAAGCCACACGTAAAGTATGTCGAAACATCAGAGAAGATAATATTAAATGTAAAATTGTCACTCAGGTCTCAAGCGAGCAGTCTGAGAGAGTTTGTCTTGAACTGTTAATGAAATCAATCACCTCTGCCTCCATTTTTCCTTTCTCCCACACACAAAACAGATGAAGATTCCTTGTGTCTTTCATCTCAAATGACCAGATGTTGAGTAATTGGTTTCAAACACTTGTTTCATTCTCCTAGAACCAGTTTTAGTCAAGGGAGACGGCTGTAAAGACAGACAGATGGCTGCTGTACTGAATAGGAACAGTTTCTTCCCTGAGACCATGACAGTGACAATGAATTTGACAAACGGTATTGATGCTGGCTTCCACACATGCCCCAGGGTGTCTGGGACTGAACAGATGCAGATGGAATGGGGGGATAAGCGCAATTGACTCAGGGTACGTCAGCGGTGTCTGTCTGAACACAGTCTGTCAGGTTATTACATAGGATCCAGTGGAATACTGTGGGGGCAAGGGAGAGAGAGAGGAGGAGAAGGACAGAGCTGCGGTGTCTGTCTGATATATTATCTGTCAGGTTATTACATAGGATCCAGTGGAATACTGTGGGGGCAAGGGAGAGAGAGAGGAGGAGAAGGACAGAGCTGCGGTGTCTGTCTGATATACTATCTGTCAGGCTATTACATAGGATCCAGTGGAATACTGTGGGGGCAAGGGAGAGAGAGAGGAGGAGAAGGACAGAGCTGTGGTGTCTGTCTGATATATTATCTGTCAGGCTATTACATAGGATCCAGTGGAATACTGTGAGGGCAAGGGAGAGAGAGAGGAGGAGAAGGACAGAGCTGTGGTGTCTGTCTGATATATTATCTGTCAGGCTATTACATAGGATCCAGTGGAATACTGTGGGGGCAAGGGAGAGAGAGAGGAGGAGAAGGACAGAGCTGCGGTGTCTGTCTGATATATTATCTGTCAGGTTATTACATAGGATCCAGTGGAATACTGTGGGGGCAAGGGAGAGAGAGAGGAGGAGAAGGACAGAGCTGTGGTCTCTGTCTGATACAGTATCTGTCAGGCTATTACATAGGATCCAGTGGAATACTGTGAGGGCAAGGGAGAGAGAGAGGAGGAGGACAGAGCTGTGGTGTCTGTCTGATATACTACCTGTCAGGCTATTACATAGGATCCAGTGGAATACTGTGGGGGCAAGGGAGAGAGAGAGGAGGAGAAGGACAGAGCTGTGGTCTCTGTCTGATACACAATCTGTCAGGTGATTACACAGGATCCAGTGGAATCCTGTGAGCGCAGGGGAGGAGGAGAGGAGGAGAAGGACAGAGCTGCTTGTAATCCTTGGAAAATGGCCGTCTGTTTCAACAATCCTCTTTTTCATTTCATGTCCCAGGGAAAAAAAATCTTAACGCGAATGTGCATAGACTGGCATTGACTGGTGTCCAAGACTGCTGAAACTGTCAGAATGAACTTGACATTGGAGAAGTGACTAACCAGCTTGTTCCCAGGCCGCCTGCCAAAGTTTTGACAGAAGCAGAAGTGTTTGGTGTTAAAGCGAAGCAAGGGCAAGCCGTGTGACTCGTTTTACGGTGTCAGGGACTAACTTGGACAGCTACAGCCGGCTGTTAGATTTGAAGAGCACATACCGCCGATCTCTTCAGCCCAGTAACTCTCCACAGGACCTTTTGAGGAGTTATATATACTGTTTGAGTAGAGGCAAAGGTTCTTGTTTTCGTTGCAGCGGTGATCTCTAACATCGTGATGGTATCCATTGAAATTGGTCTTTGTCCTTTTTTGTTTTTAAATGTCTACTTTAGAGGTTTTCGGTAATTGGCCAGCTTATGCAGAAATATGAAATGTTTGATAAATTGGTAAAATAAACATCCGATTCGCTTCCGATCACACGAAATCGATCCGCGAAAGTGGGCATTTTCACCTGTAATCAAGAAAACGGGAGGCAATCAACTAAATCTTGGCATGGCTTAACTGCTCTTGGATATGACGTCACATGAGTGTCGGCGACGGCGACAGAAAGCGATTCTGATGGTTCTTGCACATCTCGCTCGGAATTTAATTTATCATGTAAAAGCAGTGACTATGATTGCGACAGCCAATGTGACTCTGGGGATGTTTCTGCAAGGCCTTTACCTTATCAGTTTGAACGCTAAGTTCTTTTTACCACATCAGTTCCAGCTGGACCACGGAAACGAGCTACTCAGTTCCAGCTGGACGCCCGAACACAGCATTCCGAAGGCGGACTTTACCGAAGTCTCGAGGGAGGCTACCGACTGACTTCTTGATGCGATCACGCATGGACGGCGAGCGGAGATTCTCCTTCCTCAAGCCTTAACGCGTTCATTCTATTTAACAAGTGTGATCTGTTCATAGATAAGAACAGAATAAACATGCGACTATTGTACTCATCTGTACGAGCTTACCACTCCGCCTTCAAAGTATACGCGCACAATGCAGACGAAGTTTTTGATCCACTCGAACGAGCTCGGCAATTGTCGGAATAGCTCATTTCCGTGGTCCAGCTGGAACTGACGTGGTAAAAAGAACTTAGCGGCCCGGCACGAACCAAATCCACTTCTTTCGAGTATCTGGATCAGATGGAAATGTGTGCAAAGAATATCCGTCTCCTGCTGAGCTGCTGCACTCGCCTACCGCACAATGTCTGCCACCCCCTCGTGACTTTTTAGGCTGTGGGGGATCGCAGCTCATGTTGATTTTACTTGGCGTTGCCATGTTGTGTAGGTCGCGGCTGACGGCCACTCCATCAAGTGACGTCACGGTTTTCGGTCTTCCGCGCGGGGTTTGAACAGGTGTGCAAAAGTCATTTTTTATCTGTTAAACTCTTCCGGCGATTTAAAAAAAAATGAATACCATACTGTAGTTATATGACATGTAGACCTGTTTTTAACGAATTATCAAAAATCTCTAAAGTAGACCTTTAAGAACTAAGTCCAAGGAAGATGTGCAGAGGGGTGGGCAGCCCTGGCAAAAATAAAAGAACAAATGGTTGTTTCATTTTCATGCAAGATTTAAACCTTTTCTGACTCGGTTGCCAAAACAATATTGATCCTGTGGCTAGGACTGCCTTAGTTGAAGAAGTCACAGAAACAACAATGTACAACATAAAAGTAACATACCAGAAAGTTTAAGTTGCTGACAACGCAGGGTCAGTGTTGTCAAAGAAGTTGTACAACAAGTGAGATAGATTTGAAAATGTGATCCGCACAGAGAATAAATTGGACTTTTCGAAGGATGTGGACAACATCTGCTTTTCGGACTTACTTTGTAAGTCAGTTGTTGAAGTGACCGTCTCGTATTCAAGTTCTCGTAAGACATCCAGAATGAGTTAACTTTGTATTTTATCACTTCCTGGTAGGGAATGGAAAGGGAATTTTGTTCATTGGGAAGCAAGGTTCCTGATACAAACTAGACATCGAAAGTTAAGGATTACTTAAGACATCATGTAACACAAAGAAAAAGAAAAGTATCATAAATAAACATTTGGAAATATCATTTATGGTTATTGAAATTATTGTAGTAAAGGATATTTTGCCTTCTTTTTGGCAGAATGAAGATGACTTTTTATTCTTTCAAATGAGCATGTTTTTTTTAGTGTTCAGTGAGAGTGGCAAATGAACAAGATAATACAAACCTGTGAAACAGCAAAGGAATCGCTGCACAGTTCTGACAGCATGAAGAGATCAAGGAGGCAACAAATACAGTCGAATAATAAGATGAATGATAATGAGTGTATGAGGGTGTGGGCGGAGTCCAGTGTGTGGGGGTATCTGTTATTTATATCAGAGGCTGTGCATGTGAAATGTGTACAGTGGGGAGAGAGGGGTAGGCCTATGTTCGGCTGTGGTAGGCTGTTTTAATGTGTAGGTATGTGTTTGAGGCAAACAGAAGGTGGTCACACATGGCTCATACCAATGCATTACAACCCCCACCACTCCTGGTACAAAACAGCACACGTCAGACAAGCAAGTCTCGTGAAAGAGGAGTTGGAAAGAAATACATTTATTTTGCCACAGCAAATGTAACATATGGCTAAGTAACACTAACAGCTGAGTAACTGTTTTATGAAAGTTGCTGAAATCCATACATTTTTCACTGTGACATCAGTGGAGTAAATTGTATACTGATACCTGCTGTTACATGTTGACAAGTCATGTTCATAGCCCTACTCCATCCTGCCATGTAGACTCTGTGATTTTAGTGCAGTTGTCATTATGGTTGTTGAGAGTACTTACATAGCAGCTGTCCTCCATTAGAGACCAAGCTCTACGCTTTGTACAAAAAATACAATCCATGCTAGAGCTGGTATACACATCAGGATGCATACTGAGGCAGAGCCAAAAGAAGATGCGCATTCCGGGCACCACATTCAGTTGTTTCCAAGTGTCATTCAGTTGAATATCAGTCGCGCAGTTGTTCACTCATTCTTTCTGTTTTTCACAGGAGATGCATGTTTGGTGTACAGTTGCACTTTTCCATCCTTCCCTCTTCATCCAAATTACTTGGCTGTCCTTTTTTCCCACACTCTTCTTCAACAGCATGTGTCTTTGCAAGGCCAAGGTGTATTGCCCAGGCAGGAAATTCCAGACAGGCAGCATCACTGAACCCCCATTTGCAAGCTGGGTATCTTTAAGTCTGTGTGGGTCAAGAAGGTTATCTCGTGGACTTAAAAAAAAAACCCTTTTCATTGGTGAGGACTTTGAAACTTCGTATTAAATGTGATACTTTCCCTTTGAGCTTAGAATAGAAACTGGATGGTGAGGAGTGGGTGTAGGGGGTGGGGTTGAAACAGGAAGAGTGTTCAGTACCACATTCAGGAGGAAACAAAAAGGGAGGAGGGGGAGGGAAGTGAAAGTTATTGTTTGAAGTCAGGGAGGTTTCAGTTAATTAAGAGTAGGGTTGCTACCATTGAGAGACTGATGATGGCAATATTTTTTTTCTTGATTCAGCAAAAAGAAGGAAAAATGGTGTACACTCTGGGTAGGTGGGTTGCTTGTCAGAATGGGGAAATGATGTTCTGTAATACTTTAAAATGATATGACAGTTTAAGAATAGTTGTTCATGACGAAATTTTTGGTTGTAAAGAGGAGGGAATCCTCACAGAGAACAGTCATTAAGTGATTAACAGTTTCCATCATACCTGGACTACAGTTTGTCTGTGTTCATAGGCTAGCTGTACCCCAAAATAACAGTAGCTTTTTCATGACTAGGTATGTCTAGTTTTCATGTTGTACTGGCTTATTGTCTAAAGTATTTTAGATAGATAAAGTCAGTGAAAATGTGAGCGGAACCTGTACAGACGTTATATTGCAGTTTTTTGACACTCGCATCACATGATCTTTAACTAAACTTAGGTTTATGCTTTTTCAGCTGGAACTCTTCACAGCTTTTCAAAAAGTTTTGCACAGTCATGGACGATGCACATGTGAAGTTGATGATGTTCAAGTTATAAGAAATACTGCTAGATACTTATGATTCAAAGTTCATGTCTTCCACCTGAAGTTAGACTTTGCCGTAGAAAGTACATGGAAAAGAGACTTTGTGTAGTAATAAGATTTGATAGCATGTAACATATGTTGTGATGTAAATTGTAATGTAAGAGCGCTAAAATGTACAAACTTCAAAGCAAGATGTTATAAATTACAACCAGAACATTTTCATGTTCTGCCCGCGTGAAAACCCGTATTACAATCAGTTTTTTTTGCATGCTGTTTCATGGAACAAATTAGTCAGAAACATTTTTGTTTACTTTCGTGTGTGAAATGAAAGTTTATTTTCTTCCATTATGCGTGTTGAAGATGTCGGAGATATTGACAGAATTGCAATTTGAATGTTGTGGTGATCGATTTTATTTGAGTTATGGCATTCAGTGTGTGGTGTGAGGTTTGAAAGGAAATGAAAGGTGTCTCTGACCAGATGTATCTAGTAGAGTTGTTTGATTTACTGTTGATGCTCAAGGCAACAGTGCTTTGCTCTTTGACCTTTTTCTTTTTAATTCTTAATACTTGGACATGAATATTGCAGATCAGTGATGATTTTTCAGATGAAATGTATCAATTCTAGATATATATGTATTTTATGAAGAAAAGGTAAAAGTTATGTAGAGCCAGTAGCATTATATAGTTATAATTCTGCTTGTTGTCATTGAGTGTTGACAACATCATATCAGAATTTCTGCCAAAGGATGAAAGATGTTAAGAAGTATATATTTAATTCTCCTTAAAAATATATTTTCAAAACTTGAAAAGTTTTGGTTAGGCCACTTCATTTTCGGTTAGGCCACTTCATTTTCGGATGTGCAAATGCTGGTTTGTAATTTATCATGTGACAGCCTCTGTTGTGAAGTTATGATTTTACCAATGCATGCTTCAGCTGAAAGGCGATCGTTTTTTTGGCAGTGATAGCATTTGGTGTTGGTGGTGGAGAGTAGGAGGAGAAGGAGTGGGGATGGCCCTTGATATTACTCCAGTGCTCTGCTAATTAGGGATTTTCTTGCTGTTTGTTTTCCTTGTATTTGAAAGTGTGCACGATTGATGAGCTGTGTGTAGATTTTGTCATAAAGTTACCCACACAGAAACAAATGTTTGTTCTTATACATTTTTGTATGTATTTATTCCAGCAAAACATCAAAAAGGATCTAGGAACATGCGCCCGCAACATGCGGCGTCGTTTGCCCATGAGCAAGAACAAGCAGTGGGCCACCTACCAGTCCCCCACCCAGGCTGGCTTGAAGGAAGAGGAGGGTGTAGGGGAGGGGGGTGGTGTGACACTGGGGGAGTTGGCCACCATGGCCAGTTTACGAGAAGCCCAGGACAAAAGCCGAGGCGAGGTGGGAGTGGTGGTGTCCGTCGCCGAGGACCCGCGCCACTCCTTGCTGGCGCAGTCGGTGTATGAGCAGAACGCCTGGAACCTCTTCTACCAGCAGCAGTTCTCCACCCCTGACCCCGCCCCTGCCCTGCCGCCCACCCGCGTTGCGAAACGAAGTCTGAGCGACACGGCCGGCACCAAGGGTTACGAGCTGGGGGAGAAGGAGCTGACGGAAGCTCTCAAGCAGTCGGTGGTGCAGTCCAGCAAACAGCTGGGAGACGCTGAAACGGCAGCTCGGAGGCATTCGGTGGATGTCAGCGACGCCGCCAAACTACGTGACATGAAACAAGAATCGACGGGAAAGGCGGTCGCGAAAGTGACCTCCTCTGAGGTGAACAAGAGCGACAGCTATCCAGTGATGAAGGAGCTGATGTCCCATCCTGCACTCTCAGTGAGGGACCCAAAACTGTCCATGGAGTCGCCCGCCTTTCACGCCACATGGACAGCTCATGCAGGGGGCGTGGGAGAGGGAGCAGCAGCAGCATACCAGCATCCCACGCCTGCCCGAGCTCACTCCCAGCCCGCCTGTCCTCTGAGGAGCGATGTCAGTATCTCCGAGTCGGAAGAAGCACCCATGAACCTGACCTGTGCGCCGGCCAGCGAAGGATCGAAACGCGGGAAGTCGCCCAAGGCCGTCAAGTCGGAGTCGAAGGGCAGCAAGAAGGGTGGGGGGGCCGACACGTTCAGTGCGCGGGAGCAGGTGTGGTTTCCGCACGGCTCCCCGTGGAAGAAGAGCGGGCAGAACATGTTCAAGGCCCTGCCCAGCCCCCTGCCGGTGCCCAAGTACTCCCACAAGCTGGTCAAGGCGCGGGAGGAGGGGCTGGCGTACCGCCACCGCTCGGAAATCATCCGGGAAACGGCGCGCTTCTTCCTGGCGTTCAAGTATTGGTGGTCCAGTGCCGACTACAGTCGCATCTCAGAACTGGTGGTGGCACAGTTTCCTGACCTGAAGGACGCCGTCACGCCACCTGGGCAGCCTTGCTATGTGAGTGTGTGTGTGTGTGTGTGTTTGAGAATGTGTGTGTGTTAGTGTGTGTATGTGTGTATGACTAGTGTGTGTGGTTGTGAAACAGTGTGTGTGTGTGTGTGTGAATGTGTGTGTATGTGTGTGAGTGTGTGTTTGTGCAGTGATAAATAATTCCTAAAAATAAGAGGATCAAACTTGGTATGAAACACTCATTTTCCAAATTTTTAGTGGATGGCAAAAATGATTAGGGGGTCACAACTGCTTGAAAACATATTGAAAACATGAACATGTATACAAAATGTGCGTGCTCATACACTCACGCACACATGCATGCGCACACACACACATGCACACACACGTACATACACATGCACATACACTCGCGCACACACACACACACACCCACCCACACACACACACACACACACGTATGCAAAATGCACTTTGTTTTGCAAAGAACGAGCAATAAGTATGGGTTAATGATGGGAAAACTGAAGAATTTGGGAGAGTGGCAGGCTGAAGAGATAAACTGATCATGCACAAAGTTACATTTTTCAATTCTAAGAGCTGTCTTTAAATTTCCCAACTGTGGTTGTCTTGATATCCCTTTTTTTATGTCTCTTGGTCTTCAAGGGAAAAGTACTCTCTGCCAATGTAAAGGTGATAGAATACTGCTCACCGACTCACTCAAATACCAGTGTAAAGGAGATAGAACACTATTCACTAATTCACTCATTGTTGTAAACTAGGAAAGTGAACACTGTTTTAAATTTATTTTTCAGGTTGTAAATAATCACAAAAAAGGATTGTGAATCAACTCACTAGCCTTTATTCTAGTCAGAAATCAGTTTACCTCTAAACAGAACAATTGAAATTACAGACTTCAGAGTAAACCTACCAAGTAACAAAGATGGACATCTTGGCTGCTCTGGGCCATCAGGTAATATTCTCTGTTTGTACACTAAAGGTGCAGGTGCTTCAGCTTGATAAGGGCTTGATTGTGAAGGGGTGAAGTGTGTACATGGATAAGTTTTGCTTTGTTTGCCTGTAATTATGTGTCAGTGAGATTTCTGACCGTATGCTCATGTGTACAGCCATGGATAATAGTGTAGTGACACATGGATGCTGTGCATACATGCAAGCTCAGGGGAGGTGCTTGAGAACTGTTCACTGATGGTCCGTTAAGTAAGCAGAGGAACTCTGGACTGGCTAACTTATATTTAGTTGAGGAGCTATGTTGTACTGATATTGTTAAAGGGAGACCAGAGCTAGGGTCTCCAGTTCTTAGGAGACAGTTTAGTCTTAGCTACTGCAGCAGAACTGGTCAGCTGTAGACAGTTACAACAGCAAGGACAGCTTTGACATCTATACCATTGTAGAGAGACTTAGTTAAAAGGTGACAGCCCTGACTGGGACTTAGTGGTTAGTACTATTGAAGGGCTTGGCAAGATTCCTGACAAAACCCCCAAGCCAGTGTCTGGACTGACCCGGTAAGGTAGAGTATGTGTGTGTGAATGTGCAAGTGCTTAAATATGTAATTATAAACAAACATTCCAAAGTGTAGGGAAAACACTTTAGTAGTTTAGTGCTTCATTAGAGCTGGAAAACTGCACAGAAAACTGCATGTGTGTTTAGAAAAAAAAAATGTTAGTGAGTTTGCATTCTTTTGTAGTATGTGGTTGGCTGAAGAAGGTTTTGGTCAAAACTGGCTTTGGTGCAACTTGTGATGTCTTGTACAGTCTTGAGCCATGACCAGTTGGCTCTTTCTTGATCATAAAGTGTTTTCCCTACACTTTGGAGAAGTTCGATTATATACTTTAAGCACTTGTACATTCACACATACACACTCTACCTTGCTGGGTTAGGCCAGACATTGGCTTAGGGGTTTCGTAAGGATTTTTTCCAAGCTCTTCAATGGCACCAACTACCGAGTCGTAGTCAGGATCTATCACTCAATTCCAGTCACTGGGCATAGAGGTAGTACTGTCAAAGCCACCCTCGCCGTCGTGACTGTCTATGGCTGTTCCTTGCCATCATAACCGTCTACAGCTTCTGTTGCAATTCTAGGGCAAAACTGTCTCCTATGCACTGGAGGCCATAGCACTGGCCTGTCACTAGTGTCACTGTCAGCACAATTTAGTCATTAACTAACTAAATTAGCCAGTCTGCCCTCTTCGAGCCCATATGTCATACTGCCGGAGTTCATCTGCATGTTTACCCGACTGTCAGTGAACAGTTTTCAAGCAAGGCACACTTCCGCTGAGCTTGCCTGAGTGTGTGCACAGAATCCGTCCATCACTACATTCAGTTTGTTGGCTGGCAGTGGCAGTGCCTGCCACATGTTCCTTTCAGCACGGTGTGTATTGTCAGTCTGTGATCAGAGTTGACACCGAGTGGGTGACATAGAATATGCTGAGGATAAGTAATGTCTGTTGACATATGGCGATGATATGCTGTGTATGTTGTTAATCCTGTCCTGTCAACAGAGGCTGTCAGAACTGACAGTTCAGCGACATGACATGATGCTTTTGACACAGGGTTCAGACGAGTCCAGGAAAGTTCTTGAAAGTCCTTTAACTTTGATGATCCCTTTTCAAGGACTGAAATGGTGCTTGAAAATGAAAATTTGTTGGAACAGTTTATATTTTGGTGAGAAAATCACCGAAAGTATGCTGCAAAATTAGGCAGCATTCTAGTTTATAGGCCTCTTCTGTGTCAGTCTTGTTGATTCATTTTCACAAAAAGTTGTTCGGTGCATCAGTCAAAGATGTTGATACAAGGTAGGGCTCATAAACCTTATATTTTGCAGCAAATCAACAGAATATACCCATTTGCTCCCCACTTCCCCCACCCAAAAAAGGAGTTTGTTCATTTTGTATGTGCTGAAAGTGCCCTCTACCTCTTCCTTTTATCTGGTACTTATTGGTTTCTGCAGAAGTGACTGAAATGATACTAGAACTGTAGAAGTATATATTTTTGTATCACAGTCTTTGAATTTTATGAAATATCTTTGAAACATCCTTAAATATCCTTAGATTTTATTGGGGAGTGTGTATGGACACTGTGGCAGATCTGTAATATGTAATGATTGTTACTGAATATGGACCTGAATTCCCAAACGATTCTGCTGTATTTTGTAGACATGTTTGATGAAAATACAATGAAAACGATGAACTGAAAAAAGAAAAAAACATTGAAGGGGGAGGGAATCTTGAGACAAAGTTCTTCAACAGTAGTTGCAGTTGTGGTGTGTAACTGTTGTGTTTGTGCGCCATGGCCAAAGAGCGACAATTCTAACTCACAAACACAGATCTCACGTGTCTGGATGACGCTGGAGCAATAGTGGGGACATGCATGTTCTCAAAAATTAGAAGAAAAGAATACTGTTGAAAGAATCTGAATTTGTGCCAGAGCATGCTGATGAATCAGTTTTGAAAGGAAGTTGTATTGGGACAAACCTTTTTTTGTGGTAGGTACTGGTGTAGGATCAGGTATCCCTCTTCTGTCTGCTCCCTGCCGTACGATGGCCCCCCTTCCCCTCGCTTCTCCCTTCCCCCCTCAGTTCTTAGCCAGCTTTTACAGAAATTTGGAAGATGCACACATTATATTTTGTAGAAAGTACACTCATTTTAGTAGAAAAAGACACCAGTGACATTTGTAAGGTAAACAGGTCTGTGATTGTGTGAATACTTTTTACGGTGACATGATATGGTGTGTGGTACCAGTCCTGTTTGGTGATCATTTGCTTTTGAACGATCCACACTGAATTTCTTGCTTGTGTGTTGCACAGCGACGAGTGCAGAGAGACCTGTCCATGTGTGCCAGAAACTTGCGTCGAAAAAACACACGGCAGCAGCAGCTCTCGTCGGGGGAGACGGTGACTGCTGCCGCCAGTCCCAAAAAAGCGAAGGGAGGCAACAAGGAGAAGAAGAGCAAGAAAGCAGCGGGAATCAAGGTTGAGGCATCAGCTGAACAGCCAGCGTTGCCGACTGTGGGGGAGCTGGCTGGACTGGGGACAGGTGAGGGAGGTGTGGTTGGTTCGGGGGTCAGTGCCATGCTCACCACCTCCCTCCCCCTGCCAACCACCACCACCACGTCCTCCTCTTCCTCCGGCAGCACCTCATTGGTCCAAGCTATGTTGCAGGCGTCAGTTGACCAGGCGCTGTTGTCCATCCCCCCAGTGACCTCCCTCTCCTCCACCACCTCCCAGCATCTCTCCTCCACGTCCCCCTGGACCGTCCCACAGCACAGCACCAGCGCCACCATCTTGTCTCATCTTATTTCGCCCATCGGCACTGCCACCACCACCACCACAACCACCCCTCACTCATCTGTCCACACTGTGCACACCACTGTCGCCTACTCTGCTGCTTACACCCCCGCCGCTCACCCACCAGCTTACACCACGGCTCACTCCACAGCTCACTCTGTGTCAGTGGTAGTGACAGCCCCTGGGGGCATGCTGAGCAAAGAGGGCGCCAGCGTGGTGGACCGAACTTTGTGGCCGGTCATGGTCCCCGCCAACGGTCGCAGCAGTGATGCCCCTATGACTGGCAAAGCGAGTGCTAAAAAGAAGTCGTCTGCGTCCAAGTCGGATCCGGCTGCTTCGAAACTAGGTCAGATAACTCCCAAATCAGGGCATGTCACCGCAAAGTCCACAGCCAACATCCAACCCAAGGTGGTGAAACCGGCGGTGAACTCCACCCCAGCTGGCAGCGCTCGTCAAGGACAGGGAGATGATGGGGGACAGAGCGTATCCCAGGGAGTGGTAGGGGGGAGGGTGAAACCGAGGACTGAGGGAGGGGGAGTGAACGCAGCTGATGCTGGCAACACGAAGAGGAGCAAGGAGGCCGTACGTCACCTGACCTCGCGCACCGTGGAAGGTCGTTCGCTGTCCAACACAACGGCCATCGTCACGCCCACACTCAGCGAGGCCCACACCTCTGCAGGAGCTGGCAACGCAGGTAAGTGTTCTCCAGCAGGGGAATAAAATGCTGTAAAAAAAAAAAGGGTAATAGTAATGTTAATTGAGGGTTTATGAAGTTCTTTTATGAAGTTCTTTGACAAAGTCATTCTCTTTGACTGTGCTAGTTTAATTTCTGTTTACAATCTTTACCGTTGCCCACTGTTATTCTCTTTCATTGTAGTCTGTTCGTCTCTACTTGATAGAAAGCCTTTCAGCTTGTTTTCAGCGACAGTTTGTAACATTACATAAAGTTTTAATCTGGCATCCAGGAAGTTTGGGTTTGACCGCCAATTTTTGATGTCTTGAAATGCTTTTGAGAGAATTTTTTTTTTTATGCTTGTTTTAATGTGATTGTTAAGAAATTAAGTGGAATACTTCACAGATAGTGCTCTCAGCTCAGCCTAGTTTTATCCACCTTTTACACATGTTGGAATTAGTTGTGATTAGCTGAACATGATGCGTGCATGTCAGTGATGTTTCTTTTTTCTTGGCAGACGTGACCTCAGTTTTAAAGGTGGTGACACTCGGAATGGGCTTTGTGTTAGTTGTTTGGGCTATAATGGAACTGAAATGGAAACTTGACAAAAAATATGGGGTCAGATTTGTAATTCTTTAAAAGTATTTTTGTGAAAAGTAGATTTGAAAATTTTTTGAAATTGTCATAGATACTACTTTTGCCCCAAATAGTTCTGAATGATATTATTAAAAAAAGAAAAAAAGTTGATAAATTGCCAGTGGAACTTTTAGAAAGCAAGAAATTGTCTGACGATGATAAGTTCTGTTGAGCGTGTACTTCTCGGCCTTCTTTCCTTTCCTTTTTTTTTTTTTTGTGTTGTATTTTCTGTTTGTTCTTTATTCCCATGTTTTCAGAATTTTGTTTCACATTATTGATTTTATTTTGTTGTACATTTTTGACTGTTATTTTGCTTGATGTATTTTTGTTATTGTTTTTCTTTCAGTTATTATCACAGCATGCCACTCTTCTCAACAGGTTTACAAATGAAATGGCATTTTTCTTTTTATCTGACAGGCTGAGGTAGGAGCTTGAATCTCAAATTAATTCAGGAATTTTCCATGAGAAATGTATGTTTCTTGGTACAGTGCAACAAATTGCATATCATTATCGGTTTCCTTTACCTGCATCATCAGTATTTGAACAAAGTTATTTCAAGAAATTTACTTTAACACAAAAAGGGTTAAAAAAAAAAAAAAAAAAAAGGCAAAGGAAGCATTTCTTTTATTGCATGAAATGACAAGGACATAGTTACCAGAAGACCTTCAACCATGGCATTAAGTTTAAGATCAAGAACATTGTGAGGGATCCTTCACAACAGCTGACGGAATTTGCCTGGCTGAAAACATGAGACAACAATTTGATTTGTGGAAACAATAGCAGCCAGTTTAATCAGCTGCTAGGTTCAGTAGACATTTTGTTTGTTTTTTTGTCACGGGATCTGCAGCTTTCAACATTCACCCTATATTAACTTTTCTGGCCATTGTATCCAGCAGAAGTTTTAAGATGAGGTATGTTTTGCCTTAAACACACGCACACACACAAACACACACACACACACACACACACACACACACACACACACACACACACACACACACACACACACACTTTCACATGAAGGTTATTTCTCTGAGAAAGAAGAGCTCTGAGCATTGTCTGTCCTTAAATGGAGATGCCCGCGCTGCTGCTGGAGGATTGATGGACTGGGTTGATGCACATTGCAGAGAGCGGCAGTGTGGCAGACAAGGTGTATATCAACCCTGAGCACGGCTCTGAGCTGCAGAGACAACTCAGTCAGCTGTGGCAGGAGGGCAAGTTCTTCGATGCCTCCTTGGAAGTGGATAACTACCGCCTGCCGGTAAGTTTGTCCCCCTTTCCCCTTCCCACCTTTCCCACTCTCAAGACTCACTGTCCCCATACCCTCTTGTTCCTCTTTCCCTCCAGTGAAACGTGTCCTTTTAGAGTGTTGGGACTTGCATGATGTGAGACTGAAACATTTTACAGCAGACTGCATGAAAAGCACCTTGTTCAGAAATGTCCCACCTAATGTGATCTTTGAATTTCTGAGGGAGATTAGCATTGTTTATCTGATCTAAGATTTTACGGATGAAAAGTTTTTAACAAAATTTCCTATGTGTTTTTTTAGGTGTGTTTTTAAAGGTAATGTGAATGAGGTGTGAGGACTTGTGAGTTGACTTCAACGCGGTGACAGCCCTGATATGGCCCTTTGCAGTTGGCTGGGCCACAAGCAACATTACCTTACCTACCTGTCCCCTTAACCTTGCATGGGCTTTTCTGTCCACCCTTCCCTTGCCCCGATAGAGTTGTAATGGCCTCTCTGCTGGCTGAGATAGAAACGACATGAATTATCCCGCCTTCCTGCTTCTCCCTTCCAATCAGCCAAGTCCTCCACCAGTCACCAACCTAACTCTTGACTCTGTCCAGGCCCATAGGGGCACAGGGCACCGTCTGCACTTTGTACATGTCTTTTCAACTTCCATGCAGCCCCTGATGTGGCCTCCCTACATATTTTTTTTAATATACATGCAGCCCCTGATGTGGCCTCTCTACACATTTTTTGAATTTACTAGCAGCCCCTGATGTGGCCTCAGTACATTTTTTTTTTTTTAACTTACATTCCGTGATGGGACCTATGTACATATTCTTAATTTACTTGCAGTCCCTGATGTGGCCTCTCTGCATATTTTTTTACTTCCATGCGGCTCTGATGTGGCCTCTGTACATATTGTTTAACTTGCTTGCAGCCCCTAATGTGGCCTCTGTACATATTTTTGTTAACTTCCTTGCAGCCCCGGATGTGGCCTCTCTGCATATTTTTTTTAAGTTCCTTGCAGCCCCTAATGTGGCCTCTCTACATATTTTTTAAACCTCCTTACAGACCCTGATGTGGCCTCTGTGGTTTGCAAGCGCTATGAAAAACAGCATGACTTGACATTTCTCTGCCCACACATGAACAATAGTAACAAATGATAATAACAAAGCATTTTTAAAAGTGCCTTGCCAAAGGTTCTAGGTGCTGACAATCACACTATCGTGTACACAACGGGCTGACTATCAGGATTGTGCCGACTCAAGAGCTGCCTGCCGGCGCTTCATTCGTCATTTCCTGTGTCATCCAGTCAATATCGTTCAATCAGTTTCCTTATTTCCTTTATTCTTTCAAATTCTCACGCAGGGTGCATGCTCTGTGTAATGTGTCGTCTGTACCAATGGCCAAACAGGCCTTCTCTTCCAAAAGTTGGTGATTGGATTTTATGGGTGTGCAAGATATTATGCGTGCGTTCACACACGATACCTTGGTTTATAATTTCAATCGAAGGACTCTGGGAAATGGAGTCAGAACCAATGTTAACTCCAAGGGAAAAATCCCCATGTACCGAAATGGCCTGGCGAAGATTCGAACCCACAACCCCAGAATCACCAAGATCATGCGTCCGGTGCTCTACCAGCTGAGCTGTTCCAGTCCCTAATGAGGTATCTCTTCAGCCGCCGGTTCACTGAACCTTGATTGGTTTCTTTCTTTCTTTCTTGCCAGGCCCACAAACTGGTGCTGCTGGCCGCCAGCCCTTACCTGCAGAGCACCTTCCGCCATGCCAACCCGACCTCCCACCTGGAGGTCAACCTGCCCCGCGACACCGGCGTGGAGGCGGCCCGTGACTTCCTCAAGTACGTGTACCAGGGCGTGCTGCACGTGACGCCTGGCACTGTGCAGGCCCTGCGCCGCATCGCTGCCATGCTGCAGATAGAGCAGCTGCTGGCGTACTGCGACGACTTCCTGCTGCAGCTGTCTGCCACATCAGCCAGTGTGGCCTCAGGCGTGGCTGTGCCGCATCGCGCTTCTGTGGCGCACTCCGCTTCCCAGGTTTGTTCTGTGCTGAGTTGGTGGTGGTGGTGTTGTCGTTGTGTTGTCGACAGTGTAGAGGGTTGTGTTGTGAGCTGTGTGCAGGATTGTGTTGTTGTCAGCAATGTACAGGGCTGTGTTGTCAACGATGTACAGGTTTGTGTTTTCAGCAGTGTACAGGATTGTGTTGTTGTCAACAGTGTACAGGATTGTGTTGTCAGTGGCGTACAGGATTGTGTTGTTGTCAATGATGTACAGGATTGTGTAATCAGTGTGCAGGTTTGTGTTGTTGTCAGCGATGTACAGGATTGTGTTAACAAAACTGTGCAGGATTGTGTTGTGAACAGTGTACAGGATTGTGTTGTCAACAGTGTAGGATTGTGTTGTCAGCAGTGTACAGGATTATGTTGTCAACAGTGTAGGATTGTGTCGTCAACAGTGTACAGGATTGTGTTTTCAACAGTGTACAGGATTCTGTTGTCAGCAGTGTACAGGATTGTGTTGTCAACAATGTACAGGATTGTGTTGTCAACAGTGTACAGGATTGTGTTGCCAACAATGTAAAGGATTGTGTTGTCAGCAGTGTACAGGATTGTCAGCAGTGAACAGGATTGTATTGCCAACAGTGTACAGGATTGTGTTGTCAACAATGGACAGGAATGTGTTATCAAACAATGCATAGGATTATATTGTCAACAGTGTATAGTATTGTTGTCAGCAGTGTATAGTATTGTGTTGTCAACAGTGTATAGTATTGTGTTGTCAACAGTGTATAGTATTGTGTTGTCAACAGTGTATAGTATTGTGTTGTCACAGTGTATAGTATTGTGTTGTCAACAGTGTATAGTATTGTGTTGTCAACAGTGTATAGTATTGTGTTGTCAACAGTGTATAGATTGTGTTGTCAACAGTGTATAGTATTGTGTTGTCAACAGTGTATAGTATTGTGTTGTCAACAGTGTATAGTATTGTGTTGTCAACAGTGTATAGTATTGTGTTGTCAACAGTGTTAGTATTGTGTTGTCAACAGTGTATAGTATTGTGTTGTCAACAGTGTATAGTATTGTGTTGTCAACAGTGTATAGTATTGTGTTGTCAACAGTGTATAGTATTGTGCAGTGTATAGTATTGTGTTGTCAGCAGTGTATAGTATTGTGTTGTCACAGTGTATAGTATTGTGTTGTCAACAGTGTATAGTATTGTGTTGTCAACAGTGTATAGTATTGTTGTCAACAGTGTATAGTATTGTGTTGTCAACAGTGTATAGTATTGTGTTGTCAACAGTGTATAGTATTGTGTTGTCAACAGTGTATAGTATTGTGTTGTCAACAGTGTATAGTATTGTGTTGTCAACAGTGTATAGTATTGTGTTGTCAACAGTGTATAGTATTGTGTTGTCAACAGTGTATAGTATTGTGTTGTCATCAGTGTTAATAGTATATGTGTTGTCATCAGTGTATAGTATTGTGTTGTCAACAGTATTAACCCTCTTATGTATGCACCTGCCTGCGCTTAGGCCGAAAACCTACGGCAAGGAGAAGTAACTCCGTAATTTGAACATTGTTACCCAATTTAAAAATTAATTTAAAATAGAAGAAAGAAAATAATGAAATGAAAATAATTTAAGAAATTCCTATGAATATATATGTAGCTATATCATAAGTTTGAAGAATGTCGTATGAGCCATTTAATCGGGGGAAAAAAATCTTATTCTTCAGAACTTTCTTCTGAATTATTGTTTATCATACCTGGAACCTCATCCCAGTCGAAATCTAGGTCACTCTAAGCTTCGTTACCCAGCACTTTCACTAAGTCTTATGCCGTAAATCCTACAAATCACAGTATCTTCATCACTAAGTCCCATTATAGAACGGCGGAAATCAAGGTTAGCCATGGTGGAAAACAGCATTTCGACCACAAAACTTTAAAAATTCATAACTCGAGAACTACGGCACGTACTAAGTCGCGTTTTTTTGCAAACGGAAGTGAATCGCTAAAGGAAAAACAAAGTCACGTTCTTGCGAGACATCCTTTTCAACGAGAAACATGGCGGCGCCCATTGTTGCCACATGTTTTACTGGGCACTGGCAGGCACTCAGCCTTTTGGCAGTGTGATTTCCGGTCGGGTGCTAGCGGGCGCATGCTTGTCAAGAGAGTTAATATAGGATTATGTTGTCAGCAGTGTCCAGGACTGTGTTGTCAACAGTGTACAGGATTGTGTTGTCAGCAGTGTCTAGGACTGTGTTGTCAACAGTGTAGAGGATTATGTTGTCAGCAGTGTAAAGGATTGTGTTGTTGTCAATGATGTACAGGATTATGTTGTCAGCAGTGTACAGGATTGTGTTGTCAACAGTGTATAGGATTGTGTTGTCAGCAGTGTACAGAATTGTGTTGTCAACAGTGTATAGGATTGTGTTGTCAGCAGTGTACAGGATTGTTTTGTCAACTGTGTAAAGGATTGTGTTTCCAACAGTGTACCGGATTGTGTTGTCAGCAGTGTATAGGATTGTGTTATCAGCAGTATAGAGGATTGTGTTGTCAACTATGTGCAGGATTGTGTTGTCAACAGTGCACAGGATTGTGTTGTCAGCAGTGTAGAGGACTGTGTTGTCAACTGTGCAGGATTGTGTTGTTGTTAATGATGTATAGTGTTGTCAACAGTGTACAGGATTTTGTGTTGTCAGTAGTGTACATGATTGTGTCATCGATAGTGTACAGACTGGTGTCATCAGATGTGTATAGGACTTTTGTGACAGATTTGCACAGGATTGTGTTGTCAGATGTGTACAGGATTGTGTTGTTAGATACATATATCTGGATAATGTTGTCAGGTGTGCACTGGATTATATTGTTAATTGTGCACAGGATTGTATTGTCAGATGTTGGATTGTGCTGTCATACACAGTATGTTGCCAGGTGGGTATGGGACACTGTTTATCAGGTATGCATAAAATGATTTTTTTCAGGTATGGACTGAATTGTGTAGTTGCGTCTGTTTGGATTGAGTGGTGAGTTGTATATAGCATTATCAGTCTGTTTTTTTCTTTGTATTTTTCTGCTGTTTGGCCTCAGAGTAAGGGGTATGTGATTCAAGCGAACAGAACAGGAAAAGAAAGAGAGCAGAGGAAAGAGAAGACAAAAAAATGACTATGTTCCTTTTTTGATCGATCAGTTGACACTTTTTGCCAAAGGGAACTAGGAAGACGATTTATTTGAGTCAGAATGTGGCGGAACAGTGGTATGATAATAAGCCTTCTTACACACCATCTTTCTACCACGTTGAAAAGCCAGTCATCGTCAGTTCCACCAGCTCCTGTGTACAGGATTGTGTTGTCAAATGTATGTATCAGTGAACATGCTGTCAGTTGTACATGAGTGCTGCCAGGTAGAGGATTTTGTCATGAGTGAACTGGACAGGTTTCTTTAAATGGGTCATTTAGCTCTGCATTACATTGTTCCGTTCCATGATGTGCTGTTTTCAGATGAGGAGAGTGTCTGTCAGCCTTCGCGAGCCCGCCCCTGCTCACCCTCTCACAGCAGAACAGCACACGGCTCCAGCCTTGACCTCTCCGACCTTACCAGGGAACGCGTCACAGGTCCCTGCAGCAACGGGGTCAAACACAGAGCGCTACGGGTCAAGCCAGCCGAGCAGCTCACGCAAGAGGAAGGCTGGCAGCTTGTCAGCATCCTTGGACACGTCCCATTCTTACCTGATGGAAAGCAGGATGGAGGGAGAGAGCAGGGAGGATGTGGGCGCCTTGAACACCCAGGCAGAGATGGACAGGCAGAAAGTGTTGGCCGGCGAGAACAGACAGCAAACGGTGGAGGTTGTTCAGACGCAGCACAGTTCGGACCTTCCCATGGTCAAACACTTTCGAACCTCAGAGGAAAGCGTGTGTTCAGACGCGGCCGCCTCTAAACTGTACCTTGACTCACAGGCAGCGGTGACCTATCAGACCCTGTCCAACAGCTGGCCTCCCTCCCAGGGGGTGGAGCCTAACTCTGCGGACCGCAGACAGCACTCTGTCTTGGCTCAGCACCTGTCAGGGGAGAAAAGCCATCACGGACGAGCGCCCACCTCTTCCGTCATCCACCGCGGCCCCAACCTCATGGCGGCGGCCTCCGCGGTGCAGCTGTCTCAGAGTGAGCTCCCCTCTATCTCCACCACCATCACCACCACCGCTACCACCACCACCCCCATCGCCACAGCCACCACAGGCAGCAACGGCAATAACAGCAGCAACATCACCTTCACCAGCAGCAATGGCAGCAGCAACCTAGAGGAGGGTGAGGGGGTGGTGCATTATTTCACGGACTCCTCGGAGCCTTCGCAGGTCGGTGTGACAGATGAGGAGGGTGTGCTGGTGCAGCTGCTGCCGGAGGGGCCGGTCCATATGGAGATCGGGGAGGGCATGCAACTCCAGCATCATCCCCAGACCATGCACATTTCGGCCCAGCATGCCATCCAGCTGGCGGGAGGAGAACACGCCATCCACCTCTCCGGGGACCAAGCCATCCACTTCACTGGAGATGGCACAGCCATCCAACTGACCAGGGAAGAGGCGCTCCAGCTGGCAGGGCACGCCACAATGACCTTGGAACACTTTTCAGAGCAGCAGTTGTCAGAACAGGTGTCCGAGGAGCAGCTGCGTGCGCAGCATCAGCTGTCCCAGGAGCAGCAGCTGTCGGAGGAGGTGGCCGTGCAGTTGGCAGAACAGTCCATCGCGTTGTGCAGAGGGGAGGCGCAGAGCATGGAGGAGGAGCAGGGCGTGGAGAAAGTGGAGGATGCGGGAGAAGGGGATGATGGGCAGAGGACTGTGGAGATGCGCACACTGTGCGGCCAGGACAGCTGGAGGCTGGGAGAGGGGACGGAGGTGGTGGTGGAGGGGGGTGAGGGAGGGGAGATGATGGTGGAGGAGGTGATTGTTCAGTCAGGGGGCTTGCTGCAGGAAGTGGACATTGCCGCCTGTGAAACAGTGGAGTGCAGCCTCCTGCCACAGACCTACTGCTCCAGCCCCGAGGCCTCCACCCAGGGGCATGAACATCTGGGCGTGGTTGAGGAATGTGAGGGGCTTCCGGGTGAGGCAGTGGAAGAACGGGTGGAGGAAGACGGGGAGCAGGAGGCGGCCCTCCAGACCCTGGCCTCGCAGTGGGCCAGGCAGCAGTACGCCCAAGCTCCGCTGGACGCAGACTCCGCCCGCCAGTTTGTGGCCGCCTTACAGGAGAGGAGGATGTACAAGCAGCCTGCCACATCTGCCACTCTCCAGCCACCCCCATCCTACCAGGAAACGCTCTATGTTCAGCCATGCGGCGACGGGGAGACGGTGTACGTCAGCCAGGCCATGGAAGGGGAAGAGCTGGTGGTGGAAACCAGCGTGGTGTCGGACACTCCTCCGCCGCAGACGGCGGTCATCAGGGGTGATGACGAGGGGGATGCTCAAGGAAGTCTGCTGCCGCAGACCTACTGTTCCAGTCCCCCACCTTCGCAGTCTCCCTCTGTTAATAGTTAGACATCGCTGATCAGTTCTTCAGAACTCGCTTGTGACACACTTACTGCTGCTTCTTCTCCCCTTTTCCCCCCACATTTCTTGCCCATTGCCAGAAAATTGAAAGTGAAGACAAATGTTACCACACACAAACTAAAGAAAAATATCAGCCAGGATTTTAAACATGGCTTTTCTGAAGCAACATGTTGATTGGGACTTTGCAGCACTCTTGGCGCTACTGTTGTGCTGGGATAACAGCAGTAGGGAATCAACGTCATTTTTATTTAATGATGCATGGGCACGTGCACACACACACACTCATGCACACACACGCGCACACACACACACACACACCTCTCACACACACACACACACACACACACACACACACACACTGATACTCCCATTTGAACTGGAGTTATAAAAGCTTAAAGAAAAACTTTTAGGGTCTGAACACCATCCCCCCCCCCCCCTCCCCCCAAAACACACACACACACACACACACACACTCCCCGTCAATGTTGGGGACATGGGAAACACTGATCGTCTCCTTGTTATGGTCCTGCAGTACAGCAGGAACGCCGACCATTTCCATCCTCCCTACCTCCTGCCAGCTGTGCCTGTCTTTGGGTGTTGGCTGCTGAGTACTCTCCCATGTTGCATCTTGTGACTGTGCGGGCTTTCCACTCCTTTCCACAGCTGTCGTGTTTGTTTGGGGACTTGTGCTGGTATTGGAATCAATGACGGACCTTGGGATGCCCCAACACATGATGAAACACTGGATGGTTCGCTCTCTTGCGTCAGATTTCATGCAATCTGATGATTGTTTTCGGGCAGGAAGTCAGCATGAAAACTTTTCCTTCTGTTGTGACCTTGAACCAAGGTCAGGATTGTTTCTATTTTTTCTTTTTCTTTTTTTTTTTTTAAATTTCTTATGCGAAAACGTGGAGAGCCATTAGTGTTTAAATGCCATGAAAATATCAAGGATATGTGCTTTGCATTATAACTAAGATAGTGACAGCATACAGTGAAGTGCGTGAATAAACTTGATGCATATGTAAATAACGGTATGAAGTCGAGCATCTGTGAATGAATGGTGGATCCGTTCTTGCGTTTGTACAGAAACATCTGAAGTTGTGTCAAATGTATGGGAAGCAGTTCACGCATTTAGGGCGGTGTTGTAAAATGTCGGTGTGTGTTTTGATTCATGGACTGGCGGAAGGAACAGAGCAGATCTGCATGCAAGCATGAGAATGAAATCACAGTGCAGGAAATACGGAAAGAAACTGTGTAAAAACATGAGAAAAGACAGAAAAGGAGGATCAAAGGAAACTGGTGCACATGGAAGAGTGTTCAGTGACATGTGAGTTAGTCCCCCTGTGGTGGATCCCTGTGTTAACTCCTGTGCTCCTACACCTGTGTCCTTTTCCTGCCTTTCCCCATCACAGATCAAAATTGGAGGGATCCTGAGTGAAAGAAATGCGTGTTTAAGAATGTCAGGTGCACCTATCATGGATCCCTCTCGACGACAGGGATCATTGAATTTATATTGAATCGGCGTGTGACAGGATGAGCCCATGCAAAGTATGGTTCATGGACAAATAAAATATCATTCATTGATGAAGCGGTCATATTTTTTTACTTGTTCAACACGTGAATGCATATTATAACGATATATTATAACACATGACTGCTAATGAACGTTTCGTTGTTTTTGTTTATCAAATTGTAGATTCTGAGTTGAATAATTGTGCAACATGGGATGAAATATTGGTGATAAACGGATAACAATCGCAAATCTCTTCTTTTTTTTGTGAGTGTGTTGGAGACTTTTTTTTTTTCTGAATGTTGTTATAATATTTCATGAACTGCTGTGGGAAACTTATGCCAACAACCTCTGCTGAGTGCTAGTGCTGGCAACTTTGATTGTTATGGAATAGTGAATCAAAAAGGGGGAAAAAAAAGGAAGATAAAAAATAGTTCATAGACGCACGTGATCAGAATGGAATGGTGGTGTATGTTTAGGAAAAAGATAAATGAGCAAGTTTTTATGTGATTGTGCCGGGGGAAGATGTGTTGGTGTAAATAATCCAGTTGATCAAGTTGGATCCATGTATCCATATGGTTGTTTTTAGCATTTTGTATGCCGTCTTACATAATAATACTCCACACCTGACAGAAAGTAACACTCCAAAAGAGTGGTCTGTAGTATCCCCAGTGAATGTGAAAACTGTGTTCCTCATTTTGTGTTTGTTTGTGTTCAGTTTTGAAGTTTTGTGTATGAGAAACTGACCCCTTCGCAGCAATGTAAGATGAGGTCAACAAGACAGATTTTTTGCTGAAAGTTTCAAAACTGTCATGCACTTAGCCATTGATTCTAGCCATGCTGAAATTCAGATCATCTTCTGAAGGGAAGCCCTCAAATTTCAGTCAGGAAATGATTAAAAGAAAAAAAGCTGAGAAGTTTCCAAAAGACACCAGTTTTCTGGACAAATACACAAATCTTTAAGTACCTAGTGGTGACATTGAAAAAATGACCAGTCATTTTCTCATGCCATGCTGTTTTGGCTGTATTTTTAGGAATTTTGAGGACTTCCAAACATCATAGAACTACAGAAGATTCAAGATTTATTTATTACAAGATGACTCCATACGGGTACATGCAGAAAATGGGGGGGGGGGGGGGGGGGGGGGGGGAGAGAGAAGACAGTCTACCATAGCAATCACACAAACATGTGAATTACGTCTGATTTGATACTTTTTAATGATATTTAATAATTATTTCCAAAAGGAATTTTCTAACTATTTATGATAATTATTTCCAGACAGATTTTAAGCGAGAGTTACTTGTAAATGTGTATATATTTCAAATTGTCTCTAAATCTGAAAAAAAGAAGAATTGTGAAAGGTCTGTATGCTTACCATAGATTGTTAGAATGTTTGTACTGTCCAACAGTATGAGCACTAGGGAGCAGTAAAGTGATTCTTTGATCAAAGGAATGTTGCCTGTGCCACACAGAGAAGAGCTCCGGCTCAAGTGCAAAAACAGGATTTCATTCATACGCTCTTTCACTTGTCTCGCCATTGTGTGGTCACACAGGGCAGGTTAGTAGGAAACCAGTGAGAAGATCTAACAGCTGGTCATGTGACTCTACTGCAACACGCATTACTGTCGTCGATGGGTCACTCCATGGTGCACATTCGTTGCATGTTGAGTTGTCCGATTGTGCTGCTTCATTGACAAGTACTTACTCCTTCACTGCTGGAGAGTTGTTGCCCTTCGGTATTCCTTTACAGAGCAAAAGCTGAATTTCTGTTCCAATTCCTCTGCCGTGAGAACAGCTTACAGATGATGAAAAACAGGCTAATTGGCTGGTTGTTTAGAGAGAAATAAGATGAAAACCATGGTATTTCCACTACTTTGCCCTCCATTTGGCCATTGATCAAAGGAGATGCTTGCACCAATCTCCCGTATATAGAACCGCTTCCACCTCTTCCGCCAGTTATACCTAAAAATCCACTTACCACCTCAGACCATTGTCGATAGACTTCTCTTCACTGCAAAAACTGTAAGAACCTCTCACTCTCTGTGTGCGAGTGTTTGAGAGAGCAGTGATCAGGCAACCTCTGGCTTGTAATCGGTGTTTGAGACCAGTGTTGATAGGAGAGGTGGGGGTCTCTAACACCTTCAGGATTCCCATGGTTATGCAGTAGGGTGTCATTGTTCATGTGTAATTGATGTAAATGGATCAGCTAGCAGACTGAAGTGTGTTTGATCACTCTTACCTTAGTTTAGTTCTTTGAGTAAGTGTGTGATGGAATTTCTTCATAGGTGTCTGACGATACCAGAACAGGTATGCATAGAGCTCGCACTTAAGCGTCTAGGGGGTTAGTTACGAATAAAATGATGATCAAAGCAAAATCTAAAATTAGTGAGGGCCAGGATGAGTTTTTGATCTTTCAGCTGTACTTGAAGTAGAACAACAAAAGCAAATTATAGAAAAAAGCGCATAGAAGACTCGATGGGTTGTGGAGCATTCGACAATCTTATTGCCTTTGCAATGAGTATTGCCATTGCTCTGTCCTGTTGGGAGAAAATTAAGTTACACCATTTCAAAACAACATGATCAGAGCGAAGACTACACATTTTATGTCATGTCCTTCACAAGCCTCGCGCAATGCCTATTCATTATCTTGACTCCATCTCTTTTTTTGAAAGTGTTCACCTGTTTCAAAACAACTCTATCAGAGAGAAAACTACGCTGTTTTCGGTCAGTGAGAAAGAACTGTGTCTCAAAAACAGTCAAGCGAATAGTGTGTGAGCTTGGCACTCCACAGATTGTGAGCGATAATGTGATGTTTACACCTCAGCCATTGTGTTGAATAAGGAAAAGGAAGGAAAGAAACTGAAGGTGTATGGTGGGAAATATGCTTTATTGTCAAGGTAGCTAGTGATTTCTACAAGGACTGAAAGGAAGTGTATTTATAAGCGATTGCATTAACTGACAATAGCTGGTAAAATACTGTTTGTAAAGTGAAATTTTCTGTGAGCTTACATCTCAGGGACTGATTTGTTTTCCTGGGACTAGCAGCTAAATCTGAACAGATGTTGATTAGGATGAAAAAGTCGATATATTTCAAGACGGCCCATTTAGTGTGTGTATCATTGCCTAATCAAATGTTCAGTCCATGGCGTTGTATGTAGCGGCAGTTTTCAATGAATACTTTTTGTCACATTAAGCCTACATCCTCCTCCTGTTGTTCTGACACTGGTCCGTTGATCCTCTTCTTCACCGTCTTAGAAGACAGCATGGCAGTCAGCCGTCATCGCATTGCTTGTGGTCTCAGGCCCAAGCCAGCTACCATGGAGAAAAAAACAAGGAAAAAAATCAACATTTTCCTCATCAACAAATGAGCAAAAAAACGGACTCTTGACAGAGTGGAGAATGGAGTCTCCTGTTGACATTAATCTATAGACAAGATGGAGGCCTGTCCTGGAGCTTTGTTTTAATATACCTATATTGGTTTTCACTTTTTTCATTTCTCTGGGACCAGTTCTCACACTGGTTGTTTCACAACACTGCAGGGTGGGTAGTTAGGACTGTGTAAAAATTTCTAACACGATCGCTGTGTTAAAGTATTCACTATGCAGCGGAACCTGTGGGAGACTGGCCTTTGGAAATTCAGACGCGATGGAGTGGTGACTGGAGTAAATTAACAACGACGGAAGAGGAAACTGTTCGGTGGTGAAACGGGTAGAAAAATCGAAAGGCGCTTTGGACATTGTGAAGTTTCAGAGCTCTGAGCCAGTACAAGCTGTGCTTAAGAAAAGAGTTGAAAAATGGGAGAACAACTTTTTAAGTTCTTAAAAACGGGAGAAAAAAAGCAAACGAAAAGGATGATTCACAAGTTCATGTTGTCTAGAAGCTAATATGTACAAAGTTATAAAAAAGAAGGCGAAAGTCAAGGTTAACCTTTTATTGATGTGTCTGCTGAGAGAGGCTGACTGGTATTCCTTTCTCTGCAGCCACACCATCATAAATAGGCAGATGAGCTTAATGTGAGTTGCAACCTTGTCCATCAGTATTTTCAGACATGATCATGAAAAACGTGCATATTTTCCTTGGTGTTGTCTTTAAGAAGTAACCTTTAAATTCAGCTTTGGGGATGTTCTAGCAAGTTGAAAACTCATTTAGGTGCTCTGGTTCAAACTTGGCTGACCCCAGCAGCTTTTAAACAAAGAAGCCTGCGCTGGCTTTTCCCACTAGGCAAGGCTGGGATTTCCTGTGCTGGGGAACATGTCACTTGGGCGAAGAGATCGCACGATTGTTTTGCTTGATGAAGCACTTAAAGTTTTGCAGTAAATTGGGTCTGGATGATTTTCAAGATAAGAAGGGAGTCTTTTCACTGGGTTATGGCGCCTGATTTGGTGGTGTTAAACAGTAGGATAGAATCAGAATGTGAACAAAGATGATTTGGTTGACTGGTTGGTCATTTCTTTTTTTTTCTTTTAAAGAGAATCCTATTCATTAGTTGAAAGTTATTGATTCAAACATATATAGTTGACAGTGAAGTGTTTGCTCTTTCCTAATATACTAAACAGTTTGATAGCATTAAACTTTCTGTAGCCAATTGGCCACAGGGGCAGCTAACTGTGAGAGGTTCACCATGTCTTGGGCATCGCATGATGGAAGGCAAGCCCATCCCTCTTCTTCGACCACCTTTAACCTTCTGTGAAAGGAATCAGGCACCCATTTACTGCTGGGTGGACAGAGAGGGTTTCCTACTAAATTCAAGCTGAAAAATATCCGACTGGACAAGTGATTTGAAACCAAAAACTGTCAGATCTGCACACTGGCGCTCCAACCATTTGACTATGTGTCCACCTGAAAATGTACGAGGACTGTTGAAAAAAAAAAAAATTTGTTCTCCTCCACAAATGCACGTAAAGACGAGGGAGAAAGAGGGGCCAAACAGGAGAAGAGAGAAAGGAAATATGAAGAAAAGAGGAAAAAAGCAGAGATTTTGATAGAATTTTACCACAAGACTTCCTTTGTTGCCTTGAGGTGTTTCACGTGCACTAAACTTGTTTGCGACGCACTGTGAGATGGCGCCAACTCGGTCAACCTCTTCATGATGAGCCATTCTGTGGTTACGGCAACACAGCTGTACTCCCTGGCACCATTCCACTTCAACTAGCAAAAAAATCCCCTGTTTTCTCATCTACAGTCTGAGGGATGCAGCTGCCCTAAATATTTAGAACAGGGAAAAACATAGGAAAAAATAAGTTTGCATGCACTAGCGATGACCTTTGTGACCCCAGAGTAGTCCAAATCAAGAGATACGAACCAAAGGTAAACAAGATTGTTCTCCTGCATCTCAGTTACATTGTTTCCATAAATGCAGCATTGCTATATTACTTAAAATCTGTAGTGTGTGCTCATTGCACAGTTCAGGTTTTATCCTTCCGCTGACATATAACAATACGTTGTTTTGTTTATATTAGGGGACGTAAAATAAAATCAAAAGGTGTGAAAATCACGTGTCTGCAGCGGGTGTAAGCACGTGCAGAGCACGCGGCGGCAGGGAAGTGATATTGCGTTGCCGTGCCAGTCGCAAGAGAAATTAAGGTATGCCATTCACAGGACTACGGTTGATTGCCTTGTTGGAAAGACAAGCATCCTGAATCAGTGTCTTGTGGGGAAATAGAAGAAAATGGTCTGTCCAGTGTGTATCTTCCCGTTTCATAGACCATGGCGTAACCTGCTGAGCCACCACTTCAGTTCAAGTGCCAAACAAAATCCTTGAACACTATGTTATGGCTGTGTGCACAAAACTGTGACAAATTTAAGTGGTATTTGATTCATTTGCTGACTCTGTCTTTGCTGTTGGTTACTGGTATTGTTTCTGCTGTTGTGAAATCGTAGTTTTTGGTAGTTTGCTGAATGACGTTTTTGTTGATTTGTGTCGGGGAAGGGGGTGGGGAAAGGGGGAATATGTCTCAACAAGCTCTGTAACTATAAGCATTGTGAATCAAATGGACGCCAGTGTTCTGTAAATACTTTGAGGCGAGTTGTTTGCCTGAAGCAGCATGTTGGCTGAATTGGACATGGCTGATGTGTTCATTGGTTAGGAGATTGGGGGGGGGGGGGGGGGAAGAGAGAGAGAGAGGTTTTGTGTGTAAAGAAAGTTTATTTTTGGAGTGTGCACATGTTACGTGCGCTTGTGTACATAGTCTGTTTACGAAAGTTCATTTTGGGGGCTGTGTGAGACAGTTAGATTTGAGTGTAAGTGTGTGTGCGTGAGAGTGTGTATTGCAAAAAAGTTCATTTTGGAATGCAAACGTTGCATGTTTGAGAAAGCTCAGTTTGGAGTGTGTGTGTGGGGATGTGATGCTTGTTTGAGAAAGTGCAGTTTGGAGTGTTTGAAACAAGCAGTGTGTGTGTGTGTGTGTGTGTGTGGACAAACATATTTGCGAAAGTTCATTTACAGGTGGGGACGGGGAAGTGGGGGGATGCAAATGTGTTTGAGAAAGTGCAGTTTGGAGTGTTTGGAACACAGAGAGAGAGAGAGAGAGAGAGAGAGAGAATGAATGCTACAAAGAAGGGTACAGAATACTTCTGTTTGATACAAATCGATTGTTAGTGATAAAGAAAGCCTGTTATAGCTGGAATTGCTGGAGGATGAAACGAAGCATGCATGATTTGAGGGGGAAGGGTTTCTCAGGGCCTCTCAAAACCATAACTTCCAGATAGTTAGTTCACTGTCTTTTATAAACTGTGGGGGAAAAAAAACAAACATTACACATCCCCTGATGTTTGTGAGTGTATAAGTGATTGCTTTGTCCAGTAGCATCAGATACCTCCAGAACAAGGCGAAAGCATTGCTCACCTTTCCTCTGTCTTGGAATTTGTAAGTTGCAACTTACTGCGTCAGATGTGTTATTCATATTACTTGCATGGGAGTATGCTACTTTTTTTTCTCTTGATTTTTTTTTTTTCAGATCCATTTTTTTAATGCAACTGTACGCAATTTTCAGGAGGGGATACTGTATATTTTTTTTGTTTTCTAATAAAAGGCTATAATATCTGAAAAGGTGGCATAGTAGTTTAAGAGAAAAAAAAAGAAGAAAAGAAAATAACAAGCAAACAAAAAACTCTCTGCTAAACATTCCTGTTCTGTATGCCTTGGATGGTGGTAACACATAATTATTATGAAGGAACTATTGACTGCTTGATAAGTGTCTAGCTTACCATACCTTTTTAATGTATATGGAATATTTGTCTATATGTATGCTTTTAGGTTGGTAAAAAAAACCAGCCAAATCAACCAACCAAACAATAAAATAGAAATCAAATAAATAGCCAGTAAAACGTTTTTGGATATGAATTGTATGAAAATGACAAGTTTGGTCCTGACTACTTAAAGCAGTGTTTGGTAAAATATAATCTAGAAAGTTGTGTCAAGGAGCTAGAAAGAACTTGCTAAAATGAACATCAAAATGCAGTATTTCGTATCAGATGAAACAGAATTTATAGCATAAAAGTCCGTTTTTGTTTCCATCTATATATTCCATAGTTGTGAAACACAGACTGTGCACTGGTGTACAGAAAACATTGTTGGATCTGCTCCAGAACATGTGTTCACTAAGAAGTTTTCAAATAAAAAAGAAATGCATGATGGCAGAAGAAGACGAATTCCGATGGAAGGAAATCACATTCTAAGGGAAGAAAATAACAATGAGAATAAATGAACAGTGATCTACTGTCAGCATTTTCTCCCATTTTATGGGACAGCTTTAAATGTTTGTGAACTCTGTGGCACATGAATGGATAGCGTAACTTGTGCGAGCAAACAAAGTGGCAGATAAATTAAGTATATTTATTTGCTGCTGTCAGTTTGGATGTTTTGATCTTCTGCAACAAGTTTTCATTTCAAAGAGTTTCCAGCATTGACAGGTCTGCAGGTCCTCCAAGCATGAAAATTTGGTCACCCTTCACTGATTATATGCTGCTGGTTTCTGGTCTTACTGCATGGGAATTTATCTGACTGATATCATGTAGATTTTGACAATTTCATGTCTGCCTTTCATTATATTGTATGTTTAAGGATTTGTACGGGTCCAGAAAGATCCTTTCAACACACACGCATAGATCTTGCTCTTTCTTAGTTTCTTTCAGTATACAACCTCTTACAGATACATAGATCTTGCTCTCTCTTAGTTTCTTTCAGTATACAACCTCTTACAGATACATAAATCTTGCTCTCTCTTAGTTTCTTTCAGTATACAACCTCTTACAGATACATAGATCTTGCTCTCTCTTGGTTTCTTTCAGTATACAACCTCTTACAGATACATAGATCTTGCTCTGTCTTAGTTTCTTTCAGTATACAACCTCTTACAGATACATAGATCTTGCTCCTGTCTTAGTTTCTTTCAGTATGCAAACCTCTTACAGATACATAGATCTTGCTCTGTCTTAGTTTCTTTCAGTATGCAACCTCTTACAGATACATAGATCTTGCTCTCTCTTAGTTTCTTTCAGTATACAACCTCTTACAGATACATAGATCTTGCTCTCTCTTAGTTTCTTTCAGTATACAACCTCTTACAGACTGCAATATTAATTTCTATTGCAGACTGTTGATTAGAAATCAAAGCACTTCATAAGCATTGCCTTTTTTTTCTTTTTTTTTAAATATTGGGTCTGTTCTGATGAACAAACTGCAGGAAGTGGTGCCCTGTGAGAAGTAAGTGTGGTTTTTATTAAAAAAAACCCCATTGATTTGAGTATTGAAAAAAGATGGATTTTTACCATCTTACAGTTTCTTTTTTTTTCCCTTATGTTGTTAAGCAATTTGTATGTATTTCTTTGCTTATTGAAAGAAATGTTTTCAAGGCATAGTCCATGTTAAAACTAAGAAACTGAGGGTAGTAAATGAGGGATGAGCATGAAAAGTTTCTTGATTTTGTTTTTTAAGGCGGTGGTATGTAGCAATAGTTAAAAAAAAAAAAAAAAAAATTGAATTTAAATGTTAGAGTGGGTTGGCGATTAAGCAGAAGCGGACATTATGTAAGTTCACTCCTTCACTAACTGTGTTCATGGCAGTTGTGCCCAACCAGCAGCAAAACGCTCACTTCTCCATCCCTGTTCAGTCTTATATTGCTGCTCTCTCCTTTGACTTGTCCTGCTATGTGTAGACTCTCAAGTCATGTCATATTTATAGCCCAGCTGATGACAACTCTGTATCTAGACCAGGCACAATTCAAACGTTTAAATATGTAAATCAGAGCATTCAAACTAGACAAACCAGTAAACATTCCCTGATGTTGATTGGGAATGTCACATGTTATACAGTTTTGGTTAGAAAGGTACATGTATCAGTTAACAAATGTTAAGTTTTCTTGAATACTTAATTTTGTCAGTGTTGTTATTATTTGAACTTCTGAAAGGTACTGAAATTTAAGGCACCGTTCCCTATGTCTTTAATGATGGTCTGTCCTTTAGACCAAGGTACTACATTTACACCAGGAGTACCTTAAGATTCCAGGAACAGTGATTCTCTGGACCACTGAAATCTTGACTTCATCCTAATCCAGCAGCGCAGGGTGTAATGTCTGCCTTAATCCATGATGAACAATTGATGGCTGGGTGATTTAACTTTGAGTCACCATTATAAATCCACGATGTGCTGATCTTTTCCAAACTTGGGTCAGCATTCACAGACTATATATTTAACCCGTGTCCAAGGCTAAAAAGTATGTGGGATGTGAGAATGGCCAGAGTCCTTTGACTCAAAATCAGGTTGATTTACCTGAATGTATCAAAATCTGTTGTTTGGTATTTTCTAATGGGCTCGGAGAGCCAGTCCACTGAATCGGCCCCTGTTCTATTGATTTTCCCTCAAGGTAGTATTCCATATATCCTATATATCTATCCTACACGCTGGAGTTGTCTGTTGGGTTTCTCATTGCTGATGGCGTGCTGGTATTACACTGGTGAGGTTCAATAATCCATGGCTAGCTGATTGGTCCCCTGATTACTGCCACTGGATTTGCTTCAGGGTTGATGGCCCATGGCTTTTTGACTTGCCCCCAAACTAACTGTCCGTACATTATTGCTCAGCCCATGGACTATAAGCACACGGCTTGCTGATAGTAATACATCCCTTTTTTTCCTAACAGTCATGGCTTTGTGAACTGCTTCTAGACTGACAGCCCATAGATCGAGTGACAGCCCATAGATTAACAGCCCATAATGCCTGGATTTTCTTCCCTTGACCAGTGGTCCATGGCCGACTAGTTTGCTCTTGTTCTGACCATCCATGGGTAATTGATTTGCCATGGGACCAGCTTTT
The DNA here is from genome assembly GCA_033310375.1 of Conus canariensis. NCBI lineage: Eukaryota > Metazoa > Mollusca > Gastropoda > Neogastropoda > Conidae > Conus > Conus canariensis. The sequence continues at coordinate 32,751,156 of CM065737.1, read as the reverse complement.
TATGGCTTGTTGATTTGTCCTGTGGGGGTAGGCAGTCCATTTGTTGATCCTACCCCCACCCTCCCCCACCCTTAGCGAAGAGTCATTGGCTTGTTGATTTTCCTCTTGACTGACAGTCCATGGCTTATTGATCATCAATGGACAGACAGTCCGTGCTTTGATTTGCTCTGAGACTAACAGCGATTGGCTTGTTGGTTTGTCCCTGAATTGACGGTCCTTGGCTTGCTGATTTGCTCCTGGACTAAGTGTTAATGGCCTATAGATTGATTTGCCGGCCGCTCTCCTTCCCTTCTTCTGACAGACAATACGTGGCTTGTTTATTTGCTCTTGAACAGACTGTCCATGGTTAATTGATTTTTTCCCCTGGGCAAATAGTCCATGGCTTGTTGATTAGTGTCACTGGACTAACAGTCTTTGGGTTATTAATTTGCCCCTGGACTAACAGTCCTTGGGTTATTGATTTGCCCCTGGACTAACAGTCCTTGGGTCATTAATTTGCCCTTGGTCTAACAGTCCTTGGGTCATTAATTTGCCCTTGGACTAACAGTCCTAGGGACATTAATTTGCCCCTGGACCATTTGCATTATTAATTTGCCCCTGGACTAGCGGTGGTTGGGTTGTGAATTTGCCCCTGGACGGTCTTTGCATTATTAATTTGCCCCTGGGCTGACTGTGCTTAGGTTGTGAATTTGCCCCTGGACTAACAGTCCTTGGGTTATTAATTTGCTCCTGGACTAATGGCCCTTGGGTTATTAATTTGCCCCTGGACAGTCTTTGGGTGATGACTTGGGTTATGAATTTGCCACTGGACTATGAGTCTGGGTTAGAAATTTGCCCCAGGACTAACAGTACATTGCTCATTACTTTGGCCTGGACCAACAGTCAGTGGCTTTGTTGATTGTGTTCCTGCACAGACTGTCCATGGCTGGTTGATTTCACCCTATGGTTTATTAATTTGCCTTTGGACTTACAGTCCATGGTCTGGTGTTTGGCCCCATGGTTAGTCTGTAGCTCATTGAAATGAGTAAATTGATTCGTCCTCAGACTACCAGTCTGTGGGTTGATGATTTTCCCCAGCTGAACCCGTTATATGGGCCATTGATTTTGCCCTGAACTAACATTCTACGTCTTATTGATTTGCCCCAAAACTAACAGTCTGTGACTTGTTGATTTGCTCCTGAACAGCCTTATGGCTTGTTGACTTTTCCAGTGGGCAGACTGTCCATGGTTTGTTGAAAATCTCTGGCTTTGAAATGATGCATTCTCTCCTGCCCCTGGCCCCGCCCCCTTTCACACCTAGCCTCCTTTCTTCAGTATTTGGTGTTCTAGAGTAAGAACAAGCCATAATGATGTCTTAGTACTGGGCTTGCGCGGGTGCTTCGAAGGTTGGTTCATGGACAGTGCATTGACAGTGTTTGTGCATAAATCATCAGTAAGATAGCAAGACCTCCCTCCAACGTCCTGTTTAGACAGTTTTTTTTTTCATCTAATATACAGGGACATATCTTTATTATCTGCCCATTTGTGTATAGACATGTATATATGTATAGTGTCATTTATATCTTTTTTGTTTGTTTGTTTGTTACTGAACTTGGTTATTGTTGTGTGAATAATAATCAAGAAACAACAAACTTTTAAGGTATATGACGTGTGGTCTGTTATATTGTTGTTGGTTTGAACAGTGGAGTGACGTGGTGTACATTATATAACAAGTTGATGAACCAGGCAGTCCTGATATAAAATTTATCAGGAGAGAGAGAGAGTTATAAATCCTTTTTATTGCCAAGAATAACATACAACTACTAGTGTATGTTTTATTTTACATCCATTCTGCAATAAATAATTAAGAATAGACAAAAAAATTTTTTTTTTTTTTTCCATTCAATTTACAATAATTTATTTATGTGAGCCTGAGGCGCGGCACCGCCGCCCTCAGCCCCGGGAGCATTAAAAATCAACTGGTACAGCCAGGAAAATGGGCAAGGATGTAAACACACACACACACACACACACACACACACACACACACACACACACACACACTGTATAATTGTAATGTTACTGGAAATATATAGAGGGAGAGGGGCATACACAGACAGGTGGGAATACTTGAAAAACGACAACAACAGCAGCACATATTATACGTAAACAAAAGAATAATACACTGATTTTCGCACACAGACACTGGGAAGCTGTTTGAGAGAAAGGCGAACGTTCTCTATATTATGGCGATTACCACGTGAAGGCGGAGCCTGAAGATAAGGCAGGCGGGAAGCTGGCGGAAACATGCCTCTGTTATCATCCAACACCAAAATCGCATCAGATCATCAAGTCGAACAACAGACATGCCGTGTAGCGCCGATTTCGGGTGCCGACTTCCCCAGACAACACCGGCCCAGGGGCCACAACTCTGTTACCGACCGACGTACTGCCTAGATAAGATCGTCTGCCCATTTAGTTTGGACAGACGCAGAATATGAATAACGCACTGAGTGAAAGGTAGGCTGTCACCATTCGAAATTTGTCGAGTTCATGTTGATCGGTGTTCATCAATATAGGTGTCCATCCAGTTAAACGATGCGTCACACCATCAGCCAGTCAAACATTTGCCTCACGTATCAGGCACTAGGAAATAACTGTCGAAGTTCTGATAATAATGATAAGCACCCACAATCATCAGGGTGTGGTTGGACAGGGATCAGGACAGAAACAAACCAGTTTTAAACATCATTTCTAGCAACCGATTTCAGCCATATCTAGAAACTCAAGAGGAGAAGGGGAGGGGGCGGAGAGGAAGGAGGTGCTCGACACATACCAGTCTTTCACAGTACGGCTGCAAACCGTTGATGTAACGGACAGGTGCAGCATGTATGCCTCGAGGGGAACTGCAATGCCTTTCACTCCCATGGGAAACTGGCCCATCCTCCGCTCAATGCATTTATTAGCCATCGCCAGAGGCCAGTGGGGCTGATAGACGTCGGCCTGTCTGAAGGGTGCGCACCCAATACACATTCCTCGGCTTGCCCGAATGCTCTGGTCTACCAGCTCAGGGAATCACTGTAGAGTCTTTTATTCACGGGGTCCATTTGCTCTTCTGAAATCCTGCGCTGTTTCTAGTTAAGAGGAAGGAGTGTGGTCAGCTCTGTCGAGACTGTTCCGTCCCTTGACTGTTCTTTAGAATTAACTGTAGTGATAACTGGTTTTAAAGAAAGTGTTATTTGAAAGGGTGTAGTACACGATTCTCACTCCATCTTCGAATTCATAGGTTATTGGTGAGACGTAGCGCTACTTCGACTCCCCTGAAGAACAGATTTCGTTGTTACAAAATTAATGCCACAGTCAGGGAGCAGCTGTTGATGTTATTGTTTTTTATTTTTTATTTTATTATTTTTTTTTTTTAGTGTTTATTGTTTGTTCATTGAGGTTTTCTTTCTATAATTATTTTTTCCTTTCTTTTCCTTTTTTTTTTTTTTTTTTTTCTTTTTTTCTTTTTTTTTTCTGTGTTCTTTCTTTTTGTTGTTGTTGTTGACTTCTTCTGCCTTTCTTTTCCTTTCTTTTTATTGGCTTGATGACTAAGGTTACTCCAGGGCTGAAGACATGAAGGAAACAACACGAAAATAAGCTAAGTACGACTGCTTCAGCATTAGATCACCAAGAATAATATGCCAGTGCTGACAGTGACATGCCAGTCCACAACAGAAAAAAGAATATCTCAATTACGGAAGAGCGTCAAGTGTTGCTCTACAATGAGTGACGTCATGCCGCTTTCAAGTCAACTGCATAATCTGTGTGAGTGTGCGCGCATGCGTGCGTGCGTGTATGTGTGCGTGTGTGTGTGTGTGTGTGTGTGTGCGTGCGTGTGTATGTAATATAGCGTGTGTAAAGCCCGTGCATTTCACTATCCCGAATTCGGTAAAACCTATTTTAACGGATTTTCAAGTTTCGTCCGTTTTACAAAGCCAGCGTGAAACACACGGCCAAACGCACGTCAGTCGACGTTCGCTGACTGAATATCAAGTCTGACAGACTGTTTGTTGGTAGTTTCCACCCGGAGGGAGACATTTACTCACATCTGGTTCAACTTCCAAGAAAATAGTGTGGTCTGTAGGCAGGTGCCTTATAGTAGGTGCTGCCCTTCATATGTTAGACCAGAATCACCAAAGAGACTGAACAGCAGTGCAGTGTCTCCTCCGGTCGGTTGCCGCATAGCGAACAACTTGATACAGACCCCCCCCCCCTCCCCTATGGATTAAATTGCAGCATGACAAGCCTGGGTGTGGATGTGTATTGGAGAGCTGTGGCCACTGGTCAGGGCTCGGAATATGAGACAGCAAGCAAGATCAACTACAAAATCTTTCAAACGGAAAAAAAAGTTGACGTGAGGTTCCGCTTCTTTCGGAGTTGAACTGATTTAGTCATCACAGATGTCATAAGATTGCATTGTCAGAACCTGTCAGCGCATGCCTTTGGATTAGCGTCAGTACATCTATGGATGTTAGCTCCTCCGCAAAACAAAACAAAAGAAGAAGAAGAAAAAAAAAAAGAAGAAAAACCCAAGCAAACACACACACAGGCACGCACGCGCACGCACGCACGCACGCACGCATGTACACACACACATAACCGTTTTCAAAGAAACCAGTCAAACCAGATTCGAGAACTCTACAGTTGTAAAACAGGACATAATTAGACTTGAAATCATTGCTATGAAACAGGACTTTTCGGATTTTAAATAGTGAAATGATATATTTGAAATCTGTGCTGTGCACAAGGACAGATCAGATTTGAAATCGATTTAATAAAGCAGGATATCATCAGACATGAAATAGGCAGATAGGACTCTATCAGATTTGAAATCAGTAAAGTAGGACATTACCAAACTTGAAATCACTTTCATGGAGCAGGTCATTGCCAGACTTAACGAGTTTAGTGGAAAGGACATCATCAGGCTTAAAAGGAATATAGTGAATAGGGCATTACCAGACATAAAGGATATAGTAAATAGAATATTACCAGATTTAAAAACAGTGAAAAGGACAATACCACACTTGAAAATAGTATGGTGAATAGGACCCTGCCAGACTTAAAAGGAGTACAGTGAATAGGACATTACCAGACTTGTCAACAGTTTGGCAGCATAGGACACTGCTAGAGTTGAAAAGGGTATAATGAAATAGGACATTATCAGACTTGAACACAGTTTAGTAAAATACGACACACGCACACACGCACGCGCGCCACACACACACGCACGCACGCACGCATGCGCGCACGCCACACACACACACACACACACACACACACACACACACACACACACACACACAAAACTAACGGAGCAATTACAACCCAGCGAAACAACATTGACATTAGAAACAAAATGAGCAAATGACGCAGAAGAATACAGAAGGACGAAAGGGGAGGTGAACAGAAAACGGGGGAAAAGGAGTCTTAGACCACGACACTGGCCACCAACAGCGGGGCCAGAAAGCCTCCAGACAAGCGACCCTAATTGGCTTTGGACCAGAGCAGTCTTGAACAAGCAGGGAGAGAGATAGGAAGAAGAGATATTTTAGATCAAACAGACAGACACACACACATGCTCTCTCTCTCTCTCTCTCTCTCTCTCTCTCTCTCTCTCACACACACACACACACACACACACACACACACACACACACACACACACACACACACAGCAGATTGATTGATCGACTGATCGATCTTTGATACGCAAGGATGAAGATTCTAGGCCAAAGCCTAGTCTTACAATCTGTCCTTGCCTTGCATACATCATTTCAACACATATCATTCAGACTGACAATTCAACATGGCAACACTGTAATCTAATTCTACAATGATAAGCAGACTATTCATAAAAGTAACAATGAAATGGTTGGTAGTCGAACAGAAGGAAACTTACAAACAAGCAAACAAACAAAACTACAGAGAGAGAGGTCGGAAGAGGGGGGGGGGGGGGGGGGGGGGGAATGGTAGGTAAGAAGAGGAGAAGATGGATGGTAGACGGAGTGGGAGTGGGGATGAGCGATTCAATAGGTAGGTTACATGTTTAGACGGTGTATTCATAGTATGGTTTACTGAAGACTTTGCGAATGGACGCTAATCATTTAAATCGAATAATCAAGTTACTGAGACATAAAATGTTTATGCAAATAAACATGAAATGTTGAGACATAAAATGTATAAGAGGGAGAGAGAGAGAGAGTATTTTAGACTAAACAAAGGAGAGATAATGAATTAAGACTAAACAGAGAGAGAGAAAGAGAGAGAGAGAGAGAGAGAGAGAGAGAGAGAGAGAGAGAGAGAGAGAGATGAGGGGAGGAAGGGGGGGATTAGAGCGAGACAGAGAAACAGAATAATCTGGGAGGGGGGATTAAAAATGGGGGTGGGGGGGGGGAGGGACAGGGACAGTGTAGAAGGGGGAGGGGGAGACATTGAGTTACAAACACACATCAAAGGGACGGGCGGCGAGGCCCCTGAAAGGAAAGCTTTAGGTTCGGCAGCTTGGTTGAAGTCGAGTGTTAGACAACCCTTCAGTGGAGATCACAGAAGGTTTGGACAGCTGGACGAGGGTAACGAACGAGCGGTACTTAACAATAACAACAGGGCTACATTCCCTGCCTTTTACCCTTACCTGATCAACTTTAGCCTGTACGAGGCTTTAGGCAGAGCTGACTCTATTCTGTCTTCCTTCCTTAGTCTCGTCCTAGCTATGTCCTCCATGACAAGACTCAGAAGAATATTCGGTCTGTTGGCCTCCTGTGAAAGATAAAACTGGACAAGTCACCAGAGAGGTCCATTCTCGATAAGTCACGAGCTTTGTACATCCTCTCTACGTACGCAATGGTGATGTTGTTGTTATTGTTGTTGTTGTGTTGTTGTTGTTGTTGTTGTTGTTGTTGTTGTTGTTACTGTTGTTGTTGATTATGATGATGATGACGACGACGATGGCGACGATGACAATGAAGATTATGATGACGATGATATGACGACGACGATGACAATGACGACGACAACAACACGACGACGACGACGACGATGATTTACAGGGCACAGATACTCATGGAATCCGTGCTCATGATACAAATGAATAAAGGAATGATAAAAATGAAACTATCCTAAGGTCACATCTGCAGAAGGCAAGGGACAACATTTCAGCTCAGGATCTTGCCAGATCACACATCGTCATGATTTGCTTCCAGACGAACAAATGAGTTTTCAGACACCGTCGAAAACTTTACAGGGAGTCTATCTCGCTCACGGTCTGAGGTTGACGGGCAGAGCGTTCCAGAGTACTGGGGCAGCGTTTGAAAAAGGCCCTGAAAGCCGAGAGCTTGGCACTCACCACCACAGGCCTCAAGTCACAAATCAATGTCCTAGAGTCTCCTCACATCATTCAATGAACATGAGACAAAAGACTGTCAGGCAGAGAGTTAATGTATGAAGCGTGTGACAAGAAGCTCACCTCGTCGTTGTGAAGCATCTTAAAGCATGCGTAGTATGAGCAAGTACTTCGTCTTGGCTGACTCCCTATCCACGAACTTTGGAGGATGGGCATTCCATAGGCAATGTCCACGACCTTTTTACTGGGTATTTCAGAAAATCGAAGTTCCAGGGGCACTGCCATTGACCTTTCTACAGGGTACTTTGGAAGATGGGTATTCGAGAGGCACTGTCCATGACCTTTATACAGGGTGCTTTAGAAGACGGACGTTCTAGAGGCAGACCAGAGAAAAAGGTGGATTAGATAAAACCTCTAACGTATTGCTCCGTCGTTGTTTTGTATTTCTGTTTACATCATCTATTTTAAGCGTGCACTTGTGGTCGGTGTATGCTACTCTTGATCATTGTACGCTACTTTTCATCGCTCCGTATTTCGTTTCACGTGCGTTTCCAGTCGTGTAAGTGATTGCTCGTTCATTTTCGTTGTCCTGAGTGTTGCTTATCTTGCCTGGAGAAGACCCAAGAGGTCGAACGCGTCGTGTTTTATCTTGTGATTCGTTTGTCCACGTTGTTCGGTGGAGTCATGATAATTACTTTTAAAATCTATTGCTCCCGAACAATCACTTATCTTGTCATATTCGGCGCTATCTTCTCATATTCGGCGCCGTCTTCTCTTATTCGGCGACGAATATAAGGAAAAAAAGTGTGTTCGTTCTTCGTTTTCATTGTCCTAAATGTTGTTTGTTTTGCCTGAAGAAGACCTAAGAGGTCGAAATGCATTGCGTTTTGTCCTGTAGTCTGTTTGCCTAGTTTGTCCAGCAGAACCAGTGACTTTTCTTTTTAAAATCAACCAGGCTGTTCAGAATCCTCTACAGTGTAACAAGTTGGCCTTTAGTCCGGTTTCCAGACTGTCCCTGTGTAGATTCTGCTGCATGAACAAGACGCTGCTGCCGTGCACCTGTAGTCCCTGATGGCATAAAGTGCGGCTCTTCTTTGTGCTGCCTCCGTCTGATGGATTTGAATGTCGATGTGGAGGATCCCGATTGACCTGCAGCACTCCAGATGTGGTCTGACTCGTGTGAAGTCTGCAAGACAAGACAAGACAAGACAGGACCAGGCAAGGCAAGGCAAGACAAGACAGGACAAGGCAAGGTAGGACAAGGCAAGGCAGGACAAGACAAGACAGGACCAGGCAAGGCAAGGCAAGGCAAGGCAAGGCAAGACAAGACAGGACAAGGCAAGGTAGGACAAGGCAGGGCAGGACAAGACAAGACAGGACCAGGCAAGGCAAGGCAAAACAAGACAAGACAAGACAAGGCAAGCCAAGGCAAGACAGGACCAGGCAAGGCAAGGCAAGGCAAGACAAGACAGGACAAGGCAAGGTAGGACAAGGCAAGGCAGGACAAGACAAGACAGGACAAGGCAAAGTAGGACAAGGCAAGGCAAGACAAGACAAGACAGGACAAGGCAAGGCAGGACAAGGCAAGGCAGGACAAGACAAGACAGGACAAGGCAAGGCAGGACAAGACACGACAGGACCAGGCAAGACAAGACAAGGCGAGGCAAGGCAAGAAAAGACAAGACCAGACCAGACAGAAAGATACACAAGCACGCATGCAAGCACGCACGCACGCACGCACGCACACCACACACACACACACACACAAAACACACACACACACACACACACACACACACACACACACACACACAAATATCACCCATGGTGAAACTCGAAGTTCTAGATGAGGAACCAAAACAAAAAAAAAGAGAGAGAGAGAGAGAGAGAGAGAGAAATCAGGTTAAATCCACATTTACCCCCCCCTCCCCCCCCCCCCCCTCCCCTCCCTCCCCCCCGCGAGAGAATCTGTTGACGAAAAGAACCTTTCCAAATTATACGTTGAGATTTTTTGCGTCACCGGATTATCTTCTCTTATGGGCGTACGTGTGTATATAGGGAAACACACACACACACGCAGACACACACACACACACGCGCGCGCACGCATGCACGCACGCACACACACACACACACGCACGAACACAACACACACACACGCGCGCGCGCGCGCGCGCGCAGATAACCATGCTAAGAAAGTGGGGAGAACTGGGAAGAACGTCAGTGCGAGAGGGAGTAATGAGACGGGCGTAAGACAGATTCAAGTTAACAACGCGATTACTTCTTCAAGCTCTCCTTGTTGAAGGATCAGTCTTTTGATACTTTCGAGCACTTATCTTACCCTCTTCTTAAATGCTCTCATCATGGTCATGGATTCATTTATCCATCAGCTTTATTTAAATCGTGCGTAGTGTAGTCTCGAAACTTTGCGGGTGTGGTGTAGCGTATATGGACCAGTCCGCACGCAGTGACACCACCAAATGCTAATAAATGAAACTGAAACTGAAAATGTCCATTTGTTACTGTTACTGTTAAGGGTGAGATTAACGTCCTATCGGCCTGAGGCCCTTAAGGACAAGGTTACTACAGAAATAGGTCTGCATCAGTGTTGCAACTGCTGTCGTCGGCAGTAGTGGGTAGGTTTCAGTGGGGGTCGTTGCATTCCTCTCTCTGAGCTCGTGTTCCTCTTGAGCGTTGGTTCAATTTTGGTCGTGTTCTTCTTGAATGATGGTTCAATTTGGTCGTGTTGCTCTTGAACGTAGGTTCAATTCGGGTTGTTGGTCGACCGACGATGGGCGTCGGTATATGTTGCCTTCTGTCCCCCAAACATCAGGCTGTCTTCAGGGCCACCAGGCGGTCTTTTTCATGCTCGGGTGGCGATGGTCCTGTGCCGCGTAAGGCCGCCTCAAGGAGGGAGCAGGACGAAAGTTGCTGGAGCGCTGCACGAGTCCCTAATATTCGGTGGGTACTCGCTGACTGCGGCCGTGAGGGCAACGCCCAACCCCATAAGGAGTGCCCACCATGTCTGCCTCCCCACAAAACAGAGCATGGCTTTCAGAGCCACGGTAGTCACAGTCAGGCAGCGCTCCTTCGCCGAACGCCCCACATCTCCTGGAGCCGTCCCCCGGCGACACAGGCTAGACCCGCCGTCACCCACATGGCTGGAAGGTTGTCTGCGCCGCCCGACACTGATCTCTCACATCAGTGTCCCTCAAAGGAGAGCTGCCACCTCTCCCCTGGCGTCCGCTGCTATGCCACACTCGCAGCGAACTGAAAAAATGTCCATCATCCTCGTCCTGTTTATATATCATCCCCGCGCGCCCTGACCCTCCTCTCCCCCCACCCCCCTCCCTGTCCTCTCCTCCTCTCGCCCCCCCCCTCCCCCTCCCCCCCCCCCCTCCCCTCCACAATATAGCCACATCCGCGGGGAGTTTTCAATGTCAGGTCGTCAGTTTGGTGTATTAAGCAACGGAAATCCCGTTGATGGAAATTGGGGAAGGGGGTTGGGGATGCAGAGGGAGTGGGGGTGGGATGGGGAGGGGCTCGAGGAGAGGAAGGAAGAGAACGAGGGGGAAAGACAGGGGTGCGGGTGGGGGTGGGGGTGGGGGAGGTCGAAAGGAAATGTTTCTCAAGGGAGTGTAGAAGCCATAGAAGAGAGTGGACGGCCATGGTTTGGGAATGAGGAAAGCCTGCTTTGTCGTTGTGGACGCGGGCAGCACTCTTTGTGTGGAAAGAACACAGGAAGACATTAAAGAACAACAACAACAACAACAACAACAACAACAACACACACAACACACACAAAGAAAAAAAAATCGAAAACGCCATAGATAAAACCATTCCCTGAAGGTAGGAAGAATCCAGCGTTTATTCATGTACTATTTATTTATCTGTTCATTTGTTTATTTATTTACACACACGCTCTTTGTCTGTCTCTGTCTGTCTGTATACATGTATGTCCGCCAGCCTGCCTGCCTGCCTGCCTGCCTGTCTGTCTCTCATCTTCTTGTTCATCTGTTATCCTTGGGGATAAGTATTATTAATCAATCAGTCAATCAACTTCTGTCTGTCTGTCTGTCTGTCTGTTTCTCATCTTCTTGTTTATCTGTTACCTTTGGGGATAAAGATTATTAATAATCTATCAATCAACTCGCTGTCCGTCTGTCTGTCTGTCTCGTTCTCTCGCTCTCTCTCAGTCTGTCTATCCATCTGTCTGATGTCCTGTCTCTCTCTCTCTCTCTCTCTCTCTCTCTCTCTCTCTCTCTCTCTCTCTCTCGCTCTCTCTCTCTCTCTCTCTCTCTCCAGGGTGTAGTCAATGTTAGGTCGTCACGAGGCAACCCACCAGAGGAGACACTGCGCTGCTGCCGAGTCACGTCGGTGGTGTTCAAATAATGATTTTTTTCTTTTATACTTCGGAGGGTTGGGCGCGTTAAAAGCTTTTTGGTTCATTTCAGTCTGCTCATTCCGATTTGTGAGCGGCAAGGAGGAGATGGCCATGTTCAGACGAGCGAGAGTTTCCATTGTACAGATTGTTTAAAGTCAAGTCACATGACTGCCACGAAAAGCGAGTCCCATCTTCACGATTATTTAAAGTCAGTCATGTGACTGCACCGAAATGCCGGTCCTACATTCAGACGAGTGACTGGTTTTCATTGCTCTGATTGTTTAAAGTCAGTCATGTGACCGCACCGAAATGCCAGGCCCATAATTAGACGAACGACTGGTTTCTATTGTACAGATTGTTTAAAGTCAGTCATATGATTGCACCGAAATGCCGGTCCCACATTCAGACGGGTGGCTGATTTTCATTACACTGAATTGTATTAGTTTCTGTCCGTCCTTGTACTTGTCTGACGTTATTCCAGTTTTAAAAGGCTGTGTCAGTCTTGAATAAAAGTTACTTTATATTTGTTCATTTCTCCAGTTCTTGTTGCTGTGTAGATGTGTTCGGTACAGGGTATATGGGCAAGCTTGGAATATCCATTTTGGGGGATGTTTCCTTGTTTGTTCTGTGTGCTCTGTGCTGTCTTGTCTGCTAGGCGATTCGGTGTCGTAAGCAGCATTCCTTTTGGAGTTATATTTTCTTGTGGGAGCAAGAGTTACCCTATTTGTTTATTGTTATTACACTGATTATATAAAGTCAGTCATGTGATCGCAACGCACGTTTCACTGTGGATGTACAATTTTCCTTGGGCCGCGTAAGCTAAGTTTTCGTTTGGTGTGTTCGAAACTGCCGTTCATGGCTCTGCGAGGTTCAAATATAATGAGAATGGAGCTGCTATTATTATTATTTATGCCCATCGCTCCCGGTGGAGCATAGGCCATCGACGACCCTTCG
>CM065737.1:32730955-32733455 GCA_033310375.1 Conus canariensis | reverse complement strand
AATGTGTCTTGCTGTTTCATTCGAGTGTTGTCCACGATGTGGCGGGGACCCAGCCAAATCGACCCCAGTATCTCCTTGACATAACGCAGAGTGCTTAATATTTGACTTAAAAAAGAACGCATCTTTGTTCAACGAATCTTATGTTTTTAAAGCGGTAAAACAGAGACTTAGAGTCGACAAGAACCAGAATGTTAAAAACTTAAGTGATTTCGTCACATGTCAACTTTTGAAGCGTCATTCACAAAGAACCGTACTCCATAAAACTTTGCCTGAGTACAGAACAAGCGATTTTTTCCTTTGTTTTTGTTTGTTTGTTTATATGTTTTTTGTTTTGTTTTTGTTCTTTTCAACTAAGGAATCACAGAACGCAGAACATGTATGTGATTCTTCCAGACCATAGCCACATAAGTAAAAAGAAATTATAATGATTTGAACGAATCGTTTCAAAGTGTGCTCGTTGGCCTCAGAGGATGAAATGTTAACGTCGTCATTGTACTTCAGAACGGTGACAAAGTAGCCAGAACAAAACGTAGCCTGGGAGTCTTCTCGCAGAGTATACAAAGTATCTTTGAGGATGCTTAGTAAAGACTTGAACATAGAAACAAGATGCAAAGCATATAAACGTATCCCAGTTTATCTTGAATACGACGTCACTATCAAACATGCGTCATAATGTATTTCGTCACTTCGGCTTATGACGCAAAGAAGTTTGACGTCATTTTTGTTTGCGTTATCATTTTCTAGATATTCCTTAAAGAAAAAAAAAGCACGTTTTGGGCCGTTATAGCCGTTAGTAACGACTATTCTGGTAAAATAAAACATCGGGCATCACCCGTGACCCACAATGAACATACCTAAAAATTTTCAGAAAGATCGGCCCAGAAGTTTTGTCTGGAGAGAGTGGAACACATTTTGACCACGGACAGACACACAGACACACTGACAGACAGCATTTCTTCGTTCCCATTGTAAAGAAGAAGCAGTACAAAAACAAAAACAAACAAAAATCTTTAACGTTTCGAAATGTTGGAATATTTTCCCCCTCCCTATTTTCAAGTCTTCTGAGCATCCTCAAAGCTAGTTTGTATAGTTGACAGAGCATCGGCGGTCAAAAATAATTACAATTGTTAAACCTCTCGCAGAGGCCTGATACACACTGCTGGCACAGATGAAATAGATGACATTACGATATTGCACTTCTGGAATGATTCGTTCGAATTAGTTCTGAGTAGCTGTGTGTTGTTGCTGTTTTCGTGTATTCACTGTGTGAGAGTTAAAGACAGTTCGGGATTTTTTCTTTTGTTTCTTTTTTTTTAAATTTTTTATTAGTGGTGTGTGTGTGTGTGTGTGTGTGTGTGTGTGTGTGTGTGTGTGTGTGGCTTGCTTCGCCCATCTCTCCATTTATCTCCGTTCCTACCTTTTCCCCTCTCCCGACTTCTTCCAACCCTTTCCAAGCTCATCATTAATGTTGAGCTCCCCTCGCTCTATCATTGTTTCCAAAGTAACACAGAGTCGGTCAGTTATGGACCCAGCAACACCTGCTACACTGTAGTGTGTCGATGTCCATCGTCAGCGAGATGGACCCAGGGAGGGATAACATCTGGACATTCGATTCAGCCCAAGCCACCTGCCGGTGAAAAACAATTTCAGTCGTACTCGGGGCTCATTTGAGAGAGAAGTTCATTTGCGACACCGCGTTTTTCACTACGTACTGCGTGTGGGTAACTTACCATCAATAGAGAGAGGAGAGAGAGAGAGAGAGAGGGAAGGGAGAGAGAGAGAGAGAGAGAGGGGGGGGGAGAGGGGGAGGGGGTTGGAAGCACTTGTGAGCCAAGCTGTGTTATGATTTGAATCAGAGACGCACTCTCTGTCTGTCTGTTTGTCTGTCCCCTCCTCTCTATCACTATGTGTGTGTGTGTGTGTGTGTGTGTGTGTGTGTGTGTGTGTGTGTGTGTGTGTGTGTGTGCGTGCGCGCGCGCGCGCGCCTCCGCCAAAACGCGTTGTTTTAGTCTAGGTCAGTGGTAGAGACAAGGACACAACATACACGTGTTCGAGTCATGCATAGTGTATACGGTACGGAAACAAACGTACTGGTGTCCAGTAAGAAAGCAGTCGTGACAGTTTAGGACACAAAACAAGCAAGCAGAAACATGACAAAGTGGATGGAGGCTGGTGTACTGACAGTTCAGTTTTAACCCTATTGTCATTCAGAAACACGAGGTAAGTTTAGGCCACGATATGCATGCACACATGCTCACACACACGCAGACACACAGCCCACCACACATGCACGCACGCACACACACATACACACGCACGCACGCACGCACACACACGCACAGACACGCGCACGCATGCACACGCGCATACACACTCACGCACACCCACACACAGACACACAGATACACACACACACACACACACACACACACACACACACTCACACACACACACACACACACACACACACACACAACACACACACACACACACACAATTG
>CM065737.1:32703455-32723455 GCA_033310375.1 Conus canariensis | reverse complement strand
TCGTCTGCTGTCTGTGGCAGCCTCCTTCCAAGCCCTTGTACAGTTCTCTTTCAGGACCACTGATATCGATCCACACGGTCCAGTTTTTGCCAGCTCGGGTAGAACACCCTAACTGGTCGCCCACCTCAACCCTGGCTGGCAAGCCGGGGGATAGGGGTGTGGTCTCAGAGCTTCGACCCAAGGCTTTCGGGGGCCGGAATAGCTCAGTTGGTAGAGCGACAGACTCGTGATCCTGGGGTTGCGGGTTCGAATTTCGGTACAGGGGGATTTTTCCCTCGGAGTTAACATTGGTTCTGACGCCATTCCCCATACAGTCCTTCGAATGAGACTATAAACCGAGGTTCCGTGTGTGAACGTACGCAAAACATCTTACACACACGTAAAATCCCATCACCAACTTTCGTAAGAGAAGGCCAGTTTGGCCGTTGGTATGGATAACACGTTACACATAGTATGCACCTTCCCCGAAGATGGAGTATGGCTGCCTTAATGGCGGGATAAAAAACGGTCATACACACAAAACTCCACTGCCTGTCTGTACAGGCAGTGTCCGCAGATGTATCAGCCTGCATACGCAGAAAGAAAGACCCAAGGCTGGACTCTGGGGAACCTCTTTGTCTCTTTTGACATACTGCCTTTCGCACATCTTTACTGCACAGTGGTCAAAACCAACTGTCTGTACCGGAGGACAGGAGGGAGTCACACAGGAGCTTCATCGGTTGCATCCCTAGGGTGGGATGTGGTTGGAGGAAGTCCTCGACTCATAGGTCATGGGTTGCCCCGAAAAGCCATGGCGGTGCCAGGGTGGCCGCTAGGGCACGACGCCCACCGAGGGCATGTTGGATGGATACAACGCTCCCGCATGCACCCTGTGTTCAGGCTCCTTACCAGTTGGAGCTGTTGTCTGGGGATTTTCTGTACCAGTTTCCTCTTCACGTGCACGGGAAGGTAAAGCCATCCCTTTGCTTCACATCGGTGTCGGAGGGTCTCCTCTCGCTCTTTGTAAACAGCTGCTCGAGCATGGTTTACAACTTCGGTCACTGACAGCCCAAGATCGGTGGGTGTGCCATTCTCTGTTGCAGCCTTGGCTCTGCTGGGTGGGCCATTTCATTGGCCCTGTATGCCAGTGTGAGACGGGAGCCACATGAATGTAAGGTCTGTGCCTTTGCATACAATCTGGTGAGCCGGAAAGAGTATTTCTTTCAGGATCTCTTTCCTGTTTTGCCTTCCCCTGGCTGCTAGTGCCTGCAATGAGGATTTGGAATCGGACAGGATGACACTGCTCTTGGTGGTTGGGCATATCGTTCACCGCTGTGCATGCCATGCGTGAAGATGCTTACCCCTTGTTCAGGTGGTACTGCTTGGATCACAAGGCGCATCAGACTTGGGATCACAAAGGTGCATCAGACTTGGGATCACAAAGGTGCATCAGACTTGGATCACAAAGGTGCATCAGACTTGGGATCACAAAGGTGCATCAGACTTGGGATCACAAAGGTGCATCAGACTTGGGATCACAAAGGTGCATCAGACTTGGGATCACAAAGGTGCATCAGACTTGGGATCACAAGGCGCATCAGACTTGGGATCACAAAGGTGCATCAGACTTGGGATCACAAAGGTGCATCAGACTTGGGATCACAAAGGTGCATCAGACTTGGGATCACAAAGGTGCATCAGACTTGGGATCACAAGGTGCATCAGACTTGGATCACAAGGTGCATCAGACTTGGGATCACAAGGTGCATCAGACTTGGGATCACAAAGGTGCATCAGACTTGGGATCACAAGGCGCATCAGACTTGGGATCACAAAGGTGCATCAGACTTGGGATCACAAAGGTGCATCAGACTTGGGATCACAAAGGTGCATCAGACTTGGGATCTCAAAGGTGCATCAGACTTGGGATCTCAAAGGTGCATCAGACTTGGGATCACAAAGGTGCATCAGACTTGGGATCTCAAAGGTGCATCAGACTTAGGATCTCAAAGGTGCATCAGACTTAGGATCTCAAAGGTGCATCAGACTTGGGATCTCAAAGGTGCATCAGACTTGGGATCTCAAAGGTGCATCAGACTTGGGATCACAAGGCGCATCAGACTTGGGATCACAAAGGCGCATCAGACTTGGGATCACAAAGGTGCATCAGACTTGGGATCACAAAGGTGCATCAGACTTGGGATCACAAAGGTGCATCAGACTTGGGATCACAAAGGTGCATCAGACTTGGGATCACAAAGATGCATCAGACTTGGGATCACAAAGGTGCATCAGACTTGGGATCACAAAGATGCATCAGACTTGGGATCACAAAGATGCATCAGACTTGGGATCACAAAGGTGCATCAGACTTGGGATCACAAAGATGCATCAGACTTGGGATCACAAAGGTGCATCAGACTTGGGATCACAAAGATGCATCAGACTTGGGATCACAAAGATGCATCAGACTTGGGATCACAAAGGTGCATCAGACTTGGGATCACAAAGATGCATCAGACTTGGGATCACAAAGATGCATCAGACTTGGGATCACAAAGGTGCATCAGACTTGGGATCACAAAGGTGCATCAGACTTGGGATCACAAAGGTGCATCAGACTTGGGATCACAAAGATGCATCAGACTTGGGATCACAAAGGTGCATCAGACTTGGGATCACAAAGATGCATCAGACTTGGGATCACAAAGATGCATCAGACTTGGGATCACAAAGGTGCATCAGACTTGGGATCACAAAGATGCATCAGACTTGGGATCACAAAGGTGCATCAGACTTGGGATCACAAAGATGCATCAGACTTGGGATCACAAAGATGCATCAGATGTCTGCTGTCTGAGAGTTCAGCCGCCTGGTCCTTTGGTATTTCCGAGGCTTTTTTTTTCTTGCCAGGCTGCGCTCCATAAGACAGATCCAATGCCTGCTTCTTTTTATATTACAGCACGATAAACATGACCTTTCATTTTTCTGTCGTCTGCTAGACTCTTCACTCCCAAATCCTTGCGCTCTAGCCAATGACGTAGAAACACAATAAGTCCAAGGGCTTTCTATCCTTGCTTGACATATGGCATTAAACTAATTTACTGACCTCAAATTCCAGGATAAAATCGTCCTTTTCAGATTCAACAACATTTTTTTTTTCTCGCAGAGCCAGGGTGATTTTCATCTGTTCAATGTGCGTCATTGCTTGACCTTTGCTGTAACCCCGAATTCTGAACGAAGCCTTGCGCGTATGAGAGCTGCGGCGTGCGCGTGCGGTCAAATTGTATGTAACTACCGCTAACATAGCCTACGCATGCGAAACGTTCACTGCCCAAAACGCAAGTGTGTGTGTGTGTGTGTGTGTGTGTGTGTGTGTGTGTGTGTGTGTGTGTGTGTGTGTGTGTGTGTATTTCTTTGCCCTGTGTGTGTGTGTGTGTGTGTGTGTGTGTGTGTGTGTGTGTGTGTGTGTGTGTGTGTGTGTGTGAAATATCAACGACGCAGGCAACGACATGTCAGTGAACGGGTACAAGTTCGGTCTACGTACGTGCGCACGTGGCACGGCCCGTGCATGTGTGTTTTGAATGTGTTGGTACCATTGAGAATGCTGCTTGCGAGGCGGTAAGGAAGACAGACAGACTGACACACACACGCACCCATACAGACACAGACCCCCTCCCTCCCTCCCTCATTCTCTCTCTCTCTCTCTCTCTCTCTCTCTCTCTCTCTCTCTCTCTCTCTCTCTCTCTCCTCCATGAATTCTCCATATTATGCAACAGCTGACATCGAAGATGGAATCAGTCCTCTTGAAGAGGTCTTGATGGACAACATATTATTACATGATAAAGTTGATATCATTTTGTGTGGAGACCTGAATGGAAGAACAGCGGACATTTTCCCTTTCAGTAGTGATGCGTTTAGTAGATTCGGTATCAATGATGAGAATAATGAAACAGATTTAATAAGATATTCAAAAGATTTAGTGCTGAATGTGTATGGAAGAATGATTTTGAATTTATGTATCGCTTTTAGGTTGTTTATTATGAATGGAGTATGTAATGGTGATTATACTGGTCACTACACATACATGTCGGAAACAGGAAGTAGTGTGAATGATTATTTTATAGTTTCTGAAGATCTTTTTGACACTATAAGGAATTCTTGCCGTCTTCAAGTCTCAGATATAATTGATTCTGATCATCAACCACTGGAATTTTATTTTGATGCAAATAATGATATAATAAGCTGTGATGATGAATGCAGTAATATGCCATCCTTTATTAATAAGATAGTTTGGAATGATGATTTAGCAGAGCAGTTCCATGATCGCATGCGTTCTGGAAAGACAAAAGACAAACTTAACCAAGCCAGCAGTTTGATGGCTACTGACATAAATCAGGCACTAACTTTATTTAATGAATGTATACGAGAACAAGCAACTTTTATGGAAAAGAAAATTTATACAAATCAGAAAAGATCAGAGAAATGGTATGATGAAGAATGTAAAACTTTTAAGCGTAATGTCAGAAAACTTTTGAGAAATTGTAGAAAATCTTCTAAAACAGAAACAGAATCTTCTAAAACAGAAATGGAATTGTCTCTAACTGAGAATTCAATCGAGAAAGAGAACAATGCAGCTTTTTGCAAAGCTAGAAGAGAATACAAGAAATTGTTGCAAAGAAAGAAAAAGGAATACAACAAAACTGTACTTGAGCAACTGATCATGTGCATTAATGACCAGAAAGAATTTTGGCATAATATGAGCAGAGTTTCCAGTAAGAACAAGTTTCAATCCAACAAAATCTCTGTTCAAGAATGGTTTCAACATTTTAAAAGAGTTTTAGAAAAACATGACGTTGATAGTAATAGACCTATTTTTACAGATGCTACTGATGTTTCAGATGATTTATCTGATAGTACTAATGAAACTGATGACAGTCAAGGGGTTGGAACTGATAGACATGAGAATGATGAGGATAATGTTGACTTTATGAACCGGCCCATAACAAGGGAAGAAGTATTACTCTCAATTAAAAAAATGAAAAACAAGAAAGCAGCAGGACCAGATGGCATTATTGGAGAGATATTTAAAAATGCAAGAAATGACGTCATTGATTTCTTAGTTAAATATTTCAATGCATTGTTTGACACAGGTCAATATCCTGATTTATGGAAAGAATCCATAATTATTCCTTTGTTTAAGAAAGGCAATATAAATGATCCAAATAATTATAGAGGAATTTCTCTGTCAGATATAAGTAGTAAAATGTATAGCTCTATAATTAATTCAAGATTGACTGAATGGGTCGATCAAAACAATATTACAGGTGAATTGCAAGCAGGGTTTAAACAAAATTATTCTACTATCGATCACATGTTTACATTGTTGGCAATAGTGCAAAAACAGGTTTCGTCTAATAGAAAATTATACGTTGCATTCATTGATTTTGAGAAAGCTTTTGATACTATTTCAAGAAATTTATTGTGGCCTATTTTGATTAAAAATGGAATTAAGGGTAAAATCTACAGATGTATAAGAAGTATGTACGAAATTGTTAAAGCTCGAGTTCGCTGTGGTACACAGTATACAGGTTACATATATTGCACTAATGGTGTGAAACAAGGTGATGTTTGTAGTCCTCTTTTGTTTTCCTTGTTTATAAACGAACTTGCTCTCGCTATTATTAATAATGGTAGACATGGCGTTAGCCTTAATATTGATTTCATTGAACTGTTTATTCTTTTGTTTGCTGATGACATGATTTTATTGTCAGAAACTGTGGTTGGCTTACAAACCCAATTGAATACTCTTCATAGAGCTGCGTGCCAGTTACAGCTTAAAGTAAACTTGGACAAATCTAGCATAGTAATCTTTAGGAAAGGTGGGTATTTAGCAAGTACTGAGAAATGGTTTTATAATAACATAAAGATGAACGTAGTAAATTCTTATCGGTATCTAGGCATCCTGTTTTCCACACGACTGAGTTTTAAGCATGCATGCCAAGATTTAGCAAGTAAAGGGAAACGAGCTGCCATCAGCATTATTTGCAAGTTGTATCAGCTAAATAACAACTCTTTGAAATTGTATTTGAAGCTGTTTGATTCTCAGATTCAACCCATACTCCTATATGGTGCTGAGATTTGGGGTCTAGAAGATGCTTCATCTGTCATTGAAAGTGTCCATTTATTTGTATTAAAGAAGTATCTAGGGCTTTGTATTAAAACACCAAACGACCTTGTGTACGGTGAATTGAATCGATTCCCATTAACGATTAATTCTAGTGTTTCTTGCATTAGATACTGGTTGAAACTGACTCGAATGGAGGAACATAGATTACCATCTAAAGCGTATAAAATGTTGTTAAATTTGGCCAATAGAGGAAAAGTAAATTGGGCCTCAAAAGTTCGTGATATTTTGAATAGTTATGGCTTCTCCTATGTATGGGAATACCAAGGCGTGGGGTGCATAAATTCCTTTATAAAGATGTTTAAGCAAAGACTAATCGACTGCAGGTGGCAGAACTGGAATCATCATATGAATGATAGCAACAGATTTATAGAATACAGGAAATTCAAGACATCGCATGATCTGGAGCCATACTTACTATTGGGTATGGATAGATTTATTCGATACACTCTGACAAGATTTAGATTTGGAATGTCTCATTTATCAGTACATAGTTCAAGATACAAAAGGAACGGTGAATTTAGGACAGTATGCCCATTGTGCACATCCTCCGCTGATGATGAAATTCACTTTGTTTTTTGTTGTCCTGCTTTTGATGATTTAAGACACAGTTTAATCCATCCAAAATATTATAACAATCCCAGTAACTTCAGATTAACGTTACTTTTAGCATCACAAAGCGCACAGGTCATCAGTAATTTTGCTATATATCTATATAAAGCCTTTAAGAAAAGAGAAATAGCAATGTCCTGAATTACCAATTTTACTAGTCAATTGGCGTCAATTTAGTGTATGATACCATGTACGAACTGGTGTAATGTTGTTTTCATTTTCGTCTTTGTTTTGTTTTTGTTTTTTGAATTAGCTTCAAGCAGATGATGGATTGATAGTATAATTCGAATTTGTCTTATTATGTCTACTATCAATGTTCACACCCCTTCAAATGGGGCTTTGGCCTTACTGAATAAAATTCTGTTCTGTTCTGTTCTGTTCCTCTCTCTCTCTCTCTCCTCTCTCTCTCTCTCTCTCTCTCTCTCTCTCTCTCTCTCTCTCTCTCTCTCTCTCATGCGCACTGTCGTGTGACTAGTCTTCACTACCATGTTTAGTTGTAGAACGAGGTGACTGAGGGCGGAAAATAAAGCAAAATTTTAAAAGAAACGGTGCTACTTACTGCCACAGATACAGACAAACAGATTACAGGACAAAACACAATGCTTTTCGACCACTTGGGTCTTCTTGAGGTAAAAACAAACAATCCACTGCCATATGTTGGAAAATATGTACCATCCATTTTTGGTTGAAGAATTGTGATTGCTCTCTCTCTCTCTCTCTCTCTCTCTCTCTCTCTCTCTCTCTCTCTCTCTCTCTCTCTGTGTTATGTCTGTCTCTGTTTCTCTCTCTCTGTATCTGTCTCACTGTCTTTGTATCTGTCTGTCTGTCTGTCACTCTCTGTCTCTTCATTCTTTTTCTTCACTCTCCCGACCCACTCTCTGTCTCTGTCTGTCTGTCTGTCTGTCTGTCTCGGTCGTTCGACATCCGTACCACCCTCCCACCCTCCCACACTCTCTTCCTCAAATTAGATATCGCATTATCCATTCTAAATTGCTGTGTATTCATTGTTGTATATGTGCTGATATGCAGTTCTATGCCCATGTTTTCCTTCATATATGTACATGCCTTTCCCTTGTTTGAGGGCTGGATGAAAAAAAAAAAAGCCTCTGACTTGTGCTTAATCCTTTCCCTCAATAAACAACATTTCGTTCTCTCCTCTCTCTCTCTCTCTCTCTCTCTCTCTCTCTCTCTCTCTCTCTCTCTCTCTCTCTCTCTCTCTCTCTCAACTCACAGAGTGTGCCCAGCGGCCCAACAATCAATATCATTTGCACTAGCTGTTGTCTCAGCTGATGAGCGAAGACGACGAATACATTGCCCGCTAAGTGTCAGACCGTCTGTCCATCCGTCCCTCCGTCCGTCCGTTCGTCCGTTTGTCTGTTCTCTGTACCGTCTTCTCTCTGACGTTGTCTTAAATTCCCAGCCACTCCTGCCCCCACCCACACCCCTCCTTTAAGCCGTCCCCCCCCCCCCCTAAAACAACAACAGCAACGACAAAAAACAAACAACCCCCCCCACCCCCACCCCCATCCCCAAAAGAAAGAAACAGAAAAGAATAAATGCGGACAGGTTATACATAATGGATGAGACTTTCGGATTCAGTCCCAGAGAGAGAGAGAGAGAGAGAGAGAGAGAGAGGGAGGGAGAGAGACAGAGACACAGACAGAGAGACAAAGAGACAGAGAGAGATGGGGTGGGGGGAGTGAGAACAACAGAGAGAAGGGGAGGAGGGGGGGGGGGGAGGAATTGAACTTTGAAATGATGTGAGCCGAGACGAAAAAAAAGGAAGTCATTGCGAGATTATTCACTGAACGAATCTTTTTGCAGCGGTCAGTAAGGCATGAATTCTTTCATGCTGACGTAGAGACATGACTGAAGCTTGAGTATTCGACCCCCCCCCCCCCCCCCCCCCTTGCCCTGCACATACGTGTACCGTCAGGTTATTGATGTTATGGTAGGTCTCTCTCACCCCCACCCCCACCCCCTTTTTTTTTCCCTTGAGAAAACCGTTTTTTTTTTTTTTTTTTACCCCACACTCGGCTGATTTTCATGTAGTCCGAGACGCTTGTGCGGGGCAAGTGCTGTATTCCTTGTTTTTATTCTTCTGTGTGTGTGTGTGTGTGTGTTTCCTTCTTCCTTTTTTTTCTCTCTATTTTTCTTTAAACTGAATAAGTTGTATGATCGAATGTATAATTGAATCAGTGTCAGCGGAAACGTTCGCCGTTTCGGAAGGGAGGTAAACCAAGCTAGAATTGTCTACTCCTGATCTTCAAAAAAAAAAAAAAAAATGCAGGAGAGAGAGAGAGAGAGAGAGAGGAGAGAGAGAGAGAGAGAGAATAATATATATATATATATATATATATATATATATATATATGAAAGATTAAAAAGAAAAGAAAAAGAAAAGGGAAGAGAGAGGCTAAAAAAAAAGAAAAAAAAGAAAAAAAAAGAAAAAAAATCTGACTAGACATTGTAAGCAGCGTTGAAAGGGGAAGATAACCCGGAATGGAAGGCGGGTTCTGGTCTGTCTACTTGGCACTGTCCAAACTTGGCGGACAGACCCGTCCGATCCGGCCCAGTGGTTGAAACCCAGTGTCTTGGGCCCCGTCAAGCCGCCCCGAAACGTGCTGCATCTGTGGGCACCACTACCAGAAGCAGCAGGACGCCTTGGTCTGAAGATCGTGTCCAGCTCTGCACCGGCCGCCTTCAGAAGGGTCCGCTACTACACCAGGGGCAGTAGTCAGAGGTCATGTAGGAATACGGGTGATGTGAACACGTAACGACTGTAACGGTAATGAAGGAGAGAGAAGAGAGAGAGAGAGAGAGAGAGAGAGAGAGAGAGAGAGAGAGAGAGAGAGAGAGAGGGAGAGGAGGAGGAGAAGAAGAAGAAGAAGAAGAAGAAGAAGAAGAAGAAGAAGAAAGGCAAACCGAAAACAACAACAACAACAACAACAACAACAAAACAGAAGAAGAGGTACGTCAGTAACGCTGTGTTCTTTGAGTGGGGGCGACGGACAGGGGCTAAGCAGCAGCAGGAGGCCTTGGTCTGTGATGACTGTTGTGCCCAGCGCTGCTCTGACCGCCTGGGGAAAGGCCTGCTGCACCCCAGGTAGCCCATCAATCATGCAGTGACTGGAGTGACGTGAAACTATGATGGCTTCGGCGGTAATGGGACAGACGGGGGGGGGGGGGGGGGGGGGGAGATGGGAGAGGAGAGGGAGAGAGATGGGGAGAGAGTGGGGAGAGAGAGAGAGAGGGAGAAAGAGAGAGAAAGGGAGGGAGGGGGAAGGGAAAGTAAGAAAGGCAGGGGACGTTGGGGGGGGGGGGGGGGGGAATAAATGACTGGGAAGGGAAGGGAAGGGGGGGTGGAGAAGATGAGGAGGGAGGTGGGGGGGGGGGGAGGGGGGACAAAGGAGAGAGAAAATCTGAACGGGATGTGGCGACAAAGAGGTGCGATGGTAACGGAGAAATGAGGAGAGGTTTTGGTTGACGGGTTCTCTTCTTCGCTTCGTAGTTTAATTACCTTGCGCCCAAGAGATAAAGTGACAGGCAGAGAGAGAGAAGAAGAAGAAGAAGAGAAGAAGAGAGAAGAAGAAGAGAGAGAGAGAGAGAGAGAGAGAGAGAGAGGAGAGAGAGAGAACGCAGTACTAAGGACACCTTCATGAGAGAGAGAGAGAGAAGAAGAAGAAGACGAAGAAGAAGAAGAAGAAGAAGAAGAAGAGAGAGAGAGAGAGAGAGAGAGAGAGAGGAGAGAGAGAGAGAGAGAGAGAGAGAGAGAGAGAGAAGAGAGAGAGAGAACGAGTACCAGAGAGACCTTCAGAGAGAGAGAGAGAGAGAGAAAAAGAAGAAGAAGAGAAGAAGAAGAAGAAGAAGAAGAGAGAGAAGATTGATTGGTTAATTGACTGATTTATTGATTGATTCATAATATTTTAATATAAAGGATAACGGATTTTCCGTCTGGCCCTTGTCTCCTCGAATGGAAGGGGGGGGGGGGGGGGGGGGGAGGATAGGAGATTGATTGGCTGATCCGGGACCAGGCTGCTTCCAATTCAGTAGTGGGGCGACCATCCCCAACTCGGCGGGTCCCCGGGTGGCGGATAGGGGAATGGCCCTCAGATATGGGGGTTAGCTGCGATATAAGTCAGGCTTGCCTGGCAGAATAAGCAGTCCCGGACCAACTGGCGATGTTCCTATCAGGACGGGGTGGGTCAACAGGTGGCACTGTTGTCCTCACTGAAATACCCCATGTGTCCTATGACGGGCTCATCATGCGGTCAAGAGGCGCGGTATAACCTCTAGCCCCGGGGTGGGATCCCCGGAGAAACAATCCCCCCTGTGCTCACAGGGCAGGACGCACGGGCCATGAGCTAAGGGTGAGGCACCCCGAAAGAAAACTCCAGCTGAAGACGGAGGTATCGGGCCACTGGCGCAGCTTAAACCACGATACCACGCATATACGCTTCCATGATGATGCAGTCCACAGAATTTCGATGTGGCGCTCGACCTTCGGAGACCCGCCGGGGAGGTCGGGAGCCGGGCCTATGCCTCAAAGGGGCCCACCCCAAGCGGTCGGTGGTCAGACAAAGAAATTCTGCATGTCAATGCGACGAAGAAGGAGACCTCATCCTCCTGCTAATGCCAAGCAAACGGTACCACCCAGAATGCTCAACATTCTCCAGTGGAATGCAGAAGGGGTGCATAAAAAGAAACTTGGCTTGGCAGAAAGGATGCATCAAGAAAATATTGATATCGCATGTGTCCAAGAGACACATTTGACCGTAAACCATCGCTTTCAAGTGAGGGGTTACGAGACCATCAGGTTGGACCGTGAGGAAAGAAACAAAGGAGGGGTGCTTATCTTGGTGCGGAATTCCATCGCCGCACAAGAACTCAAGATCAACACCAATCAACAGGCAGAGATCCAAGGTATTGATATAGTCCTTAAGGAACGCAACATCAGGATCTACAATGTCTATTGCCCTCAAGATCGTGATCTTTCCCTCACATACATGAACATCCCAGACAACAACTGCGTGGTGGTGGGTGATTTTAACAGTCACTCAGAGAGATGGGGCTATGAGGAGACGGACAAGAGAGGCGAAGAAGTTGAGGATTGGGAGATTGACACACATCTTCATCTCATCAATCAAGAAGATGATGAACCCACCTTTTACTCTAGACGCTGGATGACCACATCAACACCAGATCTAGCGTTCGCCACCAACGACCTGTTCGTCAGGACCACAAGAACAGTCCTCAACCAGCTTGGAGGAAGTGACCACAAGCCCGTCAAACTCTCTATCAACCTCAACTTACAGTGTCCACAAGCAAAGTGTTTTCCCCGCTGGAATTACAGAAAGGCGGACTGGACTCTCTTCGAGACCCTCACTGATACACACACAAAGCCAATCAACATCAGGCAGAAGGACTCAAACAAGATGGTTCGAGACTTCACAAAGGCCGTCTTGAAAGCTGCTACAGAATCCATCCCAAGAGGAGCACGTAAAGATTACAAGCCCTACTGGACGGAGGAACTCCAGAATCTGGAAGATGCTGTTACGGAAGCCAGGGACAGAGCAGAAAAGCAGCCATCACTGGAGAATAACATAGCGCTGAAGGAAGTAACTGCCAGATACAAGCTGTCCTGCGCACAAGCTGCAAGAAAAAGCTGGCAAGAGAAAACTGAAAGCCTAAATCTCGACAGGGATGGCAGCAAGCTGTGGAAACTGGCTAGAACCCTCTGTAATGAAACAACAAGTCACACCACTATAACAATACAAGAGAATGGAAATTACCTCTCTGGAAAGAAAGCAGCAGACCACTTCATAGACGTCTATGAAAACATCAGCAATCTGGAAGTCCCTCCTGAACATAGAGCTGCAGTGCACAGGGCCCAAGGTGAACTTCATGAGGAAGAGCCCCAAGAGGAAGTCATGACCACAGCTTTCACAGAGAAAGAGCTGGAGGAAGCGTTGCAGAGCCTCAACCTGAAGAAGTCACCTGGACCAGACGGAATCACAAATGAAATGATTCTGCATCTTGGGATGAAGAGCAAGGCAGTCCTTCTAAAAATCTTTAACTCCAGCTGGAAGACAGGATCAGTACCACAGTGTTGGAGGGAAGCAGACATGATCCCCATTCACAAAAAGGGAAAGGACAAGTCGAAGGCTGACAGCTACAGACCCATCAGCCTTACAAGCTGCTTAGGGAAGCTGATGGAGAGACTTGTCAACACAAGGCTTGTCTGGCACCTTGAGGAGCATCAGCTGCTGAGCCCTGAACAGGCAGGCTTCCGCCAACACAGATCAACAGAAGACCAGATCACATTCATCACGCAAAGCATTGAGGACGCTTTCCAAGAAAAGAAGAACACGCTTGCTGTCTGGATTGACATGGAGAAGGCGTTCGACAAAGTCTGGAAGGACGGACTTAGGCTCAAACTACGGCGATGTGGTGTGTCTGGGGGGATGTACACCTGGATCAGCCAGTACCTACACAATCGCCAAGCCCGAGTCAAGATTCAGGGCCAGAAAAGCAAGAAGAAGGTGCTGAGACAGGGAGTACCACAAGGAGGAGTCCTTTCGCCAACGTTGTTCCTCATCTTCATAGATGACATCGTCAGAGAACTGCCAAAAGGGGTCAGAGGAGCGATCTACGCAGATGACCTGGTGCTTTGGTGCTCTGAAGAGTACACCACCACAGCACAGGTACGCCTCCAGACTGCGCTCAACAAGATCAGCGACTGGACCAAGGAATGGCTTGTCTCTGTCAACTCAAGCAAAACAACCTACACAGTCTTCAGCCTATCCAGCAAGAAGCAAGAGGCGAAGCTGACACTGAACAACCAAAGGCTTGCAGAGGAACCCACACCTACCTACCTGGGAGTGACCTTTGATCGCAGGCTCACTTGGAAACAGCAGATCACCAGATGCTGTAGCAAGGCCAAGTTGAGACTGGCGATCATGAGGAAACTTGCGGGGACGAACTGGGGGGCTGACGAACGTATCCTGAAGAGACTCTATACAGGGAGAGTCCGACCTGTAGTTGAGTACGGGACGTCAGCATGGGCATCAGCTGCAAAGTCTAACCTCAACCACCTCAATAAGATACAGAACCAAGCTCAACGTGTCATAATTGGCGCCATGAGATCCACCCCAATCCTGAAGATGGAAGAGACCACTGGGCTACAGTCATTAGAGGACAGAAGGGACACAAAGATCCTCATCCAAGCAGCAAAATTCAAACGCCTTGAAAACCATCCAATGAACAACAGAATGAGCAGACCCACCAAGAGCCGGTTGAAAAGAGGCAGCTTCATCTGCCAGTCAAGACGCCTTGAAAGACAAAGCCCAGTCTTGATGGAACACGAAGCAAAGCCTATCCCGGCAAATGTCACCCACCCATCTTGGAAGAGGCAGGTGTTCCCAACAGTCGTCACCAGCATTCCCGGAGTGGAGAAGAGAGGAATACAGTCAGACACCCAAAGGAAGGCCCTGGCCATGGAGTACATCTGCAACCAATATCCCCAGGAAGACTGGACCCATGTCTTCACAGATGGCTCCGCCACAGAGGCAACGAGGGATGGTGGAGCTGGAATCTTCCTTCGATACAAAGACGGAGATGAAGAAATTGCAATTCCAACAGGAAAATACTCCACCAACTTCCGAGCTGAGCGAGAAGCCCTCTGTGAGGCAGCCACAACAGTCTTGCAGAACTCCAAAAGAACAACAGGGCAGGTGGTGGTCTTCTCTGACGCTCTCTCCGTGCTCCAAGCCCTCAAGAACTCCCGCTGCAAAGAACAGAACCATATCACTTCAGCCCTTGTTGCCCTGAGTGCCAGAGTGGAGAAAGTGGTGATACAATGGGTACCAGCACACTGTGGCATCAGAGGCAACGAAAAAGCGGACATTCTGGCAAAAGATGGTGCACAGAAGGAGCAGGCCAACAACCTGGTGTCATACGATGAAATTAAGACAATCATCAAGGCACAACAAGGAATAAAATGGCGCCTCCTGCATCCCAAATACAACCCAGAAGACACATACCATTTGCTGGGACGACGGGAACAGGTCAAGATCTTCCGCCTGAGGACTGGACACAATCGCCTGCTCCACCACATGCACACAAAATTTGGCATTGGACAGAGTGGAGAGTGCCCTTGTAGTGAGGGACCAATGACAACTGACCACATCCTTCAAGTCTGTACGACGTATGCAGCATCCAGGAGAAAGTACTGGCCAACACCGACAGCAGTGGAAGCCAAGCTGTATGGCACCCTGGAGGAGCTGCGACGGACGGCAGCCTTCATCGAGGACACCGGGCTGCTCATCTAACGGGATGGCGAACGAGGAAGAAGAAGAAGATTGGCTGATGATCTTTATTTGCAAGGTAACAGATAAGCAAGCACATGCTTTTTTTTTTTCATCCGGCACTTGCCCCGCTAAGGGACTAAACGTGACTAGCAACTAACTAAACATGACTAGCGACACAAACTTACAACAAAACTTTGAACAAAAGTAGGCTTACATGTCTTCAAAAATACATGAAAAAAAAAATGTGGATGAATTGTTACTCCATCAACATTGACGCATAGATGAATCTAAAGGGAAAAAAAAAAAAAAACAAGATTCAAACAGCAAACAAGAATAGAGGAATTGATTACGGGGAGAAAAAAAGAAACACTACACAAACACAAACACATAGAAAACGATCCTCCTATTAGTTGTCAAGGAGAGAGAGAGAGAGAGAGAGAGAGAGAGAGAGAGAGAGAGAGGAGAGAGAGAGAGAGAGAGAGAGAGATGCCTTTATAAATCGGGTCTTTTTTCAAGATTGGTGTACTATCGACAACTATGGCGTTATCAATGAATTAGTCAGCATATTACGCACATTCTTTTCGAACAAAATCTATGACTCGTAGGATTCAACAAATACGATGAAATATACACAGAATGCACGGTACTAGTAGAAAATGGGAACATGCAAAATGCTAATTAATTAATCAAACAAAAACAACAACAACAACAACAAAAACAAAAACAAAAACAAAAAAAAAACAACCAAACAAAATAAAACCCAACGAAATAATGACGTTACATTGTTCACAGCTGAGGAGACCAGAGAGAGAGAGAGAGAGAGAGAGAGAGACAGACAGACAGACAGACAGACAGACAGACGAGAGAGGAGAGAGAGCGAGCGGGGGGGGGGGGGGGGGGAGGGTAGAGATACCATTAAAGGCGGAAGGCGTGTGGCGCCAGACCTTGGCAAAGCCGTGTACGAACTTGTTCTTCGATTGCCCCATGGGCGCTGCGGGAGCGTCTTGGGATTGTATACGTGACAATCTTCGCATTTCTTCTGCCTCCCACCCACTCCCCACCCCCTTACCCCCCCCCCCTCCTGTCGTATATCCTCCTCCCCCCCTTTCCTCCCCCACCCAACTCGTCTCCTCCAATCCACCTTCTTGCTTTCCCCTCTCGTTGTCTGCTGTGCCGCCCCCTCCTCCCCCACCCCCCTTCCTAGATATTCTCCCCTCCCAGCTCTGAGCCCTATAAGATACTGGCAGCAGCGCGTCACATGGAGATCGAGCTGGCTTCGGCCGAGTGTGTGTGTGTGTGTGTAGTTGGCGGAATCTTCGTACTACTGCCAGTCTCTCGCCCGTAACTGGAGGCAAAACACAAGAATCGAACTCGAGATCTTCTGTAAGAAGTGTTGCCTGCCGTATATACCTACCAACCTGCCTACGAACACGACAGGTTGTTGGGTCGTTTAGCTTGTTGTCTGCATGTTTTATTTTTAGGGGGGAAAAAATGATTTCTGTAGATTACTGTGCAAGCGTCCGTGAGTTTTTGAAGACTTAACTGTCACTGGTTTCACCGTGAGGCTGTCCTCCGCTAAGATTCTTCGGTTCCCTGTTTGGGTGAGTGAATTTGGAGTGTGTGCGGTTTTGGTTGTAGTTGTTGTTCTGGCTGCTGGTCGGTCTATCTGTCTGTGTCTCTCGCAGTCGATTTCTCCCTCCTCCCGACTGTTTCTGTGACGGTAAGCGTGTTTGTTGTATATGCGTGTGTGAGATTTTCTCTCTCTCTCTCTCTGTTTGAATGGCATTTTCGTTTGTATGCGTACCGCGTATGGTTTGACAGTGGCTGTGCACATGCTTTTGAGTATGTACATGCCGGTGTGTGTGTGTGTGTGTGTTTGTGTGTGTGTGTGTGTGTGTGTGTGTGTGTGTGAGAGAGGAGAGAGAGGAGAGAGAGAGAGAGAGAGAGAGAGAAAGAGAAAGAGACAGACAGACAGACAGAGAGGCAGAAAGTGTGTGTGTGTGTGTGTGTGTGTGTGTGTGTGTGTGTGTGTGTGTGTGTGGGGAGAGGAGAGAGAGAGAGAGAGGAGAGAGAGAGAGAGAGAGAGAGTCAACTGCAGAATATTCCGCCCGTTGTTTTATTCTGCTTTTCTTGTTTTATTTATCTATTTAAATTCATTCATTTGTCTATTATTCGTTTATTTAGTTTTACATACATGCATGTCAGTACTAGACGATATGGTAACAATGGCTACCAAACTCTGTGTGTGTCCGAAACTGTAAATGAAGAAAGAAAGAAAAGAAGGAAGGAACGAAGTCGAGGAGGAGAAATAAATAAACAAAGGAAGGAATAACATGAGAAAAGGAAGAAAATAAGAGAGATGGAAAGAAATGAAGAAAAAAAGAAATGGGGAAAGAAAGAAAGAAGGGCATGAACAAAGAGAGGGAAAAATAGTTTTAAAAACGCATGGAAAGGAAGGAAGAAAGAAACGAAGAAAGGAAGAAATAAATGACCAGTTGGGTGGAAGAAAGAAAGAAGGATTGAATGGATGAAAGACAGGAAGAAATACAGACAGGAAAAATGAAAACAAAGAAACAAAGACGCAACAACACACGCACTCTGACGGGTACCGCCCCCCCCCCCCCCCCCCCCCCCTTTTTTTTTTTAAAAATTTTTTACCTCCAATCTCGTCAATAGTTCAGCCGTTATGTAAAAAAGAAAAAAAAGAAAAAAAGAAAGAAAGAAAGATGGAGTTTAGTACACTTGAATTTGCGCATGTTTCCGTGTTTGGACTTTATTTCACGTAGCGACAGCTCTAAGATGGCCGAAGTAAGAAGACACAGAGACTGAAAATCACCAGCTTTCCAACCAACCAACCAGTCAACCAACCAACCCACCAATCAACCAACCAACCAACCCACCAACCAACCAACCCACCAACCACCAACCACAACACAACCAATCAACCAACCAACCAGCCCACCAACCAATCCACCAACCAACCAACCAATCAACCCACCAATCAACCAACCAACCAGCCCACCAATCAACCCAACCAACCAACCAACCAACCCCACCAACCTACCAACCAACAACCAACCCACCCACCCACCCACCCACCAACCAATCAGCACAAAACGTTTTCGATGTATTCAGATGTTGTCCATTTGTTGGCCCTTCCATTTCCGTCATCGAGTTTGTTTGTTTTTTGTTTTTTTTTTTATTGCCATAGCAATGTTACACCCGTGACTTCGCCTAGCCGACCGGTAGAAAGAAAGAAGAAATAATCAATACTCAATCGCGAGCCCCAGGCGTGGTGGGTTTTTATGGAAGATTTGATGGGTCTTGTTTTGACGGATGGATGGATGGATGGATGGAGTGGTCGCTTGACTGATTGATCAGCTTGAAAATCGGCTGAGTGAAGACATCATAGCGTTGGGACAAATCTTCTTCAACGCGCTGTCTCGTGCTGGCTGTTTCTTCTTCTTCCACTTCTTCTTCTTCTTTCTTTTTCTTCTCCTTCTTCCTCCTCTTCCTTCATATTCTTCTTCTTCTTCTTGTAAGTTCTTCTTCTTCATCTCCTCCTCCTCCTTCTCCTCTCTCTCTCTCTCTCTCTCTCTCTCTCTCTCTCTCTCTCTCTCTCTCTCTCTCTCGGTTGTATTTTCTTCTTTCCAGTCGTTTAAGATTCGTTTTTATAAAAACAAATCTTTTCTTGCGTTTTTTTTTATTTATTTTTTTTTAATATCTTTCTTTCTTTCTTCATTTTATGTCTTCTTTCTTTCAGTCATTTGTTCTTTCTTTCATTTTTTTCCTTTGTATCGTTTCTTCCGTAGTTATTCCCTTTCTCCTTTGTTTATTTCTTTCCTTTCTTTTTCCGTCATTTTTTCATGAACACTTTTGAACACAATATTCGTAGATAACATAGCAGTACAGATACCAAAGGACAAGTTAAAGGGAATTATCTATATCTATAAAGGGAATTATCTATATCTATGTGTACACACACACACACACACACACACACACACACACACACACACACACACACACACAACAGCGCGCGCGCGCATACACACACACACACACACACAAACACAAGCGCGCGCGCACACACTACACACACACAACACACACACACACACACACACACACACACACACACAACACACACACACAGGCGGTACAAGGAGGGGAGACTGGGCGGTCAATACACGACTGGCTTTTAATCAGTGCCAGTGCTGCATGTTTTGAATACCTGGCAAGAGATGAGCAAATATCCAAGAAGGAAGAATGTGCTTCTCTGTCTCTGTGTATAAATCTTTGTATCTTTGTGTTTATGCATGTATGTATGTATGTATGTATGTATGTATGTATGTATGTATGTATGTACGTATGTAAGTATGTATCTTCTTTTCTTCGATGTTAAAAAACGACTTGAAAAAAATACAACACAAACAACAAAAGTTGCTGGGGACGGGGGGCAGAAGGGAGTGGGGGGGGAGGGGGGGGGGAGGAGGAAGGGATAAATGAAAAAGAGGATGTTAAAATATAAACATTAAAATCTTCACTTACAGCGTAAGAAGACCATCGAAGTTTACTGTCTTTCTGTCCATCTGTCTGTCCAGCTATCTGTCTGTCTGTCTGTCTATCTATCTATCTATCTGTCTATCTATCTATCTCTCTGTCTGTCTGTCTGTCTGTCTGTCTAACCGTGTTTGTCTATCTGCATGTTTGTTTTTCTATCTACCTGTCTGTCTGTCCGACTCTGTCCCTGTCTGTGTCTGTCTTAGTCCGTGGCTCGAGCAAATAGTCTCAGTTTTTGTCTTCATTAATGAAAAAACATTTTCAAATTGTATCATGTTCAAGGTGTTACTGTTATGGTAGAGACATACAGTATGGCACATATCACAATTGCAAAACTCTGTATTATGTTC
>CM065737.1:32695955-32698455 GCA_033310375.1 Conus canariensis | reverse complement strand
TGAGAAGCATTTATTATTCCCCATTCACCCACTCAAGCACGTACTGTTAGTTAGGCAGAATTATCTACCACTGCAGATATGAATGCTTATCTCCCCCTATTTCTTCAATCTAAGACATAAGAGCAAGCTTTGTTTATAATTGAATATTTCTTGCAGTCATTGCAACACCAAGCTGCTCTGTAAGTTGCTGGAATGGTGCTTGGTACTTATCCTTGGAATTTATTAGTTTTTTGTGTATATATATATATATAAAATAAGAAAAGCATGTTGATTGAAAGTAATTGAAAATTAGCAGACAAAGTGGTTCGCAGAAAAGTGTGAGAGACCAACATGCATAAAAGGAGAGAGAGAGAGAGAGAGAGAGAGAGAGAGAGAGAGAGAGGAGATCGGTGTGTGTGTGTGGTGCAGTGTCAGTTATTTAAGAAACAAAACCGTTAACACAGAATAAAACAGAGCAGCTCGAACATACAGCCAACGAATCAGCGTGAACGTAGCAACGGAAAAGAAGAACATGATTTTATGATTCCTTTGGAATGCAAAGTCCTGTGAGTGTTATTGGGAAGTTCTATAGTGTCGTTCAGAAAGAAACGACTGGGAAATGGGGGAGGGACTGACAGACCGGAGGGAGGGTAGGAGGGGTCGGAGGAAGGGGCGGGGGCGGGGGCGGCGGGGCGAGCTTTCATAAGGATTTCCTCCGGCATTTCTTTACCCACCCACCCAACCACAACCGAGTTCTGTTCCTGAGGCCCGCGCTCGCTAAAAAAATAAAATATAATATAAATAAAAAAGAGAAAAAGAAAAAAAAAAAGGAAAAAAAAAAAAAAGAAAAGAAAATCTATGTCATTTTAATCATAGAGAATGTGACTGATGTGGAAGAAAAGGAAGGGAAAAAAAGTCGAAGGAAATGTACGGTGTCATTCAAATTCCCAGTAATCAGCCTTAGCATCTGACGGAAAGAGGCCTTTGTTAGGGAGGGGATACTCCTGATTCCTCTCTCCGCTGCGCTGTTCGAATATTGGATTTCTGTTGGAATTAAATGATCTATTTTGTATAGCCAGAGAGCCAAGACCCCAAGGCAGCCTGCACTTGGAATGTCCGTCTAACAGTGTGTGTGTGTGTGTGTGTGTGTGTGTGTGTGTGTGTGTGTGTGTGTGTGTGTGTGTGTGTGTGTGTAAGCGCGCGCACGTGTTTGTGCGTACGTGCGTGCGGATCCACGCGTGTGCCCGTGTGTGTGTGTGTGTGTGTGTGTGTGTGTGTGTGTGTGTGTGTGTGTGTGTGTGTGTGTTTAATAGAAGAATACCCGAAGTTCCTTGATATTTTCCTCTTTCAAAAACTTCTCTTCTGCAACAAGAACGTCCTTTTCGTTTCTGAAGAAAAAAAAAAAAAGAAGGCCGCGCAACTTTTCGGGCTGTTCAATTTGAGTTTCTTTCTAATTGAGCTGTGATCTTACTAATGTCCTCTTGAAGATCATCCATGTCAGATTTTGTAGCAACAACATTTAACTGTTCTTTTATTTCCTCAAGAGTTTTTTTGCAGATTCATATCGTCCGCAGTTAAATGTTCAACACAGTCTTGCGTTACTTTTTGTACTCCCAGTTCTTATAGAACAGGGAGTACTTTAGAATGGGAACGAAGAAATGCTATCTGTGTCTGTCTGTCTGTCTGTGTGTCCGTGGTCAAAATGTGTTCCACTCGCTCCAGACAAAACTACTGGGCCGATCTTTCTGAAAATTTGTAGGTATGTTCATTATGGGCCACGGATGATGCCCGATGTTTTAGTTTACTAACGGCTGTAACGGCCTGTAACGGTTTTTCTTCTTTATGGAATATCTCAGAAAGTACTTGGCCAATTTATAAGCGGTTTGGAT
Source organism: Conus canariensis (assembly GCA_033310375.1). NCBI lineage: Eukaryota > Metazoa > Mollusca > Gastropoda > Neogastropoda > Conidae > Conus > Conus canariensis. The sequence goes on along the minus strand of CM065737.1, from coordinate 32,696,587 downwards.
GATCTTGTAACAAATCGGAGCCTCTGTCCATATGTAAGTGATGTAATGCTGAAAATGGATTAAACAACCGTTAAAAACCGTGATTCTGCCGTTATTTCTTATATATAGGTGGATTTTAATGAAATTTGGTATATAGAAAGGTTATCACACACAAATGGCACTTCTGTATAGTGTTTCCAAATTTGACCATTAAAAACCGTTATTCTTGACATATTGTCCGATTTGCATGAAATTTGATATGTACACAGGTTTTAGCCCAGTGAGGACTAAAATACCGGTTTCAAAAGTGTATATCGGTTATATAACCGTTTAAACCGTTATTTTGTCGTTATTTTTTTATATATTGGTGGGTTTTAATGAAATTTTGTATATAGAAAGGTTATCACACACAAATGGCACTTCCATGTAGTGTTTCAAAATCTGACCGTTAAAAACCGTTATTCTTGACATATTGTCCGATTTGGATGAAATTTGGCATGTACACAGGCTTTAGCCCAGTGAGGACTAAAATACCAGTTTCAAAAGTGTACATCGGTTAAATAACCGTTAAAACCGTTGTTTTGCCTTTATTTCTTCTCTCACAAAGCACTTGGCCGATTTATAAGCGGTTTGGAAAACTGGGAGTACGTTTA
>CM065737.1:32665955-32688455 GCA_033310375.1 Conus canariensis | reverse complement strand
TTTGACTCGTAATAGAAGTGCGCCATGGGTTACAGTTTCGCGTTGTGTCCTAGGCGTTACACATCTTTCACGCTGTGAACAGAAAATTATCACACAGAAACCTCTTAAACGTCGCACACTGTCAACAGAAGCCGTTACAGGGCCCACACGCTGTCAACAGAAGCCGTTACATGGCGCACACGCTGTCAACAGAAGCCGTTACATGGCGCACACGCTGTAACAGAAGCCCTTACATGGCGCACACGCTGTTAACAGAAGCCGTTACATGGCGCACACGCTGTCAACAGAAGCCGTTACATGGCCCACACGCTGTCAACAGAAACCGTTACATGGCCCACACGCTGTCAACAGAAACCGTTACATGGCCCACACGCTGTCAACAGAAGCCGTTACATGGCCCACACGCTGTCAACAGAAGCCGTTACATGGCGCACACGCTGTCAACAGAAGCCGTTATATGGCCCACACGCTGTCAACAGAAGCCGTTACATGGCACATACGCTGTCAACAGAAGCCGTTAAATGGCCCATACGCTGTCAACAGAAGCCGTTATATGGCCCATACGCTGTCAACATAAGCCGTTACATGGCCCATACGCTGTCAACAGAAGCCGTTACATGGCCCATACGCTGTCAACAGAAGCGTCACATGTCTCATGTGCTGTCAACAGAAGCGGTTACATGTCTCACACCCTGTCAACAGAAGCTGTTACATGTCTCGCACGCTGTTAACAGAAACCGTTACATGTCTCACACGCTGTCAACAGAAGCCGTTACATGGCCCACACGCTGTCAACAGAAGCCGTTACATGTCTCACACGCTGTCAACAGAAGCCGTTACATGTCTCACACACTGTCAACAGAAACCGCTACATGTCTCACACGCTGTCAACAGAAACCGTTACATGTCTCACACCTGTCAACAGAAGCCGTTACATGTCTCACACGCTGTCAACAGAAGCCGTTACATGCCCCACACGCTGTCAACAGAAACCGTTACATGTCTCACACGCTGTTAACAGAAGCCGTTACATGTCTCACACGCTGTTAACAGAAGGTGTTACATGTCTCACACACTGTCAACAGAAGCCTTTACAAGTCTCAAACGCTGTCAACAGAAACCGTCACATGTCTCACACGCTGTCAACAGAAACCGTCACATGTCACACACGCTGTTAACAGAAGCCGTTACATGTCTCACACGTTGTTAACAGAAGTCGTTACATGTCTCACACGCTGTTAACAGAAGCCGCTACATGCCCTACACGCTGTCAACAGAAGCCGTTACATGTCTCACACACTGTCAACAGAAACCGTTACATGTCTCACACACTGTCAACAGAAGCCTCTACAAGTCTCACACGCTGTCAACAGAAGCCTTTACAAGTCTCACACGCTGTCAACAGAAACCGTTACATGTCTCACACGCTGTTAACAGAAGCCGTTACATGTTTCACACGCTGTCAACAGAAGCCTTTACGTGCCTCACACGCTGTTAACAGAAGCCGTTACATGTCTCACACGCTGTTAACAGAAGTCGTTACATGTCTCACACGCTGTTAACAAAAGCCGCTACATGCCCCACACGCTGTCAACAGAAGCCATTACATGTCTCACACACTGTCAACAGAAACCGTTACATGTCTCACACACTGTCAACAGAAGCCTCTACAAGTCTCACACGCTGTCAACAGAAACCGTTACATGTCTCACACGCTGTTAACAGAAGCCTTTACAAGTCTCACACGTTGTCAACAGAAACCGTTACATGTCTCACACGCTGTTAACAGAAGCCGTTACATGTCTCACACGCTGTCAACAGAAGCCTTTACGTGCCTCACACGCTGTTAACAGAAGCCTTTACGTGTCTCACACGCTGTTAACAGAAGTCGTTACATGTCTCACACGCTGTCAACAGAAGTCGTTACATGTCTCACACGCTGTTAACAGAAGCCGTTACATGGCCCACACCCTGTCAACAGAAACCGTTACATGTCTCACACCCTGTCAACAGAAACCGTTACATGTCTCACACACTGTCAACAGAAACCGTTACATGTCTCGCACGCTGTCAACAGAAACCGTTACATGTCTCACACACTGTTAACAGAAGCCGTTACATGTCTCATACGCTGTCAACAGAAGCCGTTACATGTCTCACACGCTGTGAACAGAAACCGTTACATGTCTCACACGCTGTCAACAGAAGCCGTTACATGTCTCACATGCTGTCAACAGAAGCCGGGTCTACACCGGTTGTAACACACGTGATGTCAAAAAGAGCGACGCGTGTGACACAAGTGTATGCACACGTGTTACACACCCCTGTTACAGGAGCGCGGCGCGGTGATCACCAGTCGCGGGGGGCGAAGGCGAAACGAAGGCGGAACGAAGGCGGAACGATGGCGAGGGCGGAGAGGATCTACGGCGTGCTCCTGACCAGCATTCGTGATTACATCGTCAAGGACAACACGAACGCCGCCCACCCCAAACGAGGGCTGGAAGTATGGCGCCAGATCTGCGGGAAGGCTGGCATCAGCTCCGTCAAAGATTTCTACAACCACGAGAAGTACCCGAAGGTAGGGCCCATGTCTTTGTCTGTCTGTCTGTCTGTTTGTCTATCTGTGTCTGTCTTTCTGTCTGTGTCTGTCTTTTTGTGTGTTTGTCTGTATGTGTCTGTTTGACTGTCTGTCTATCTGTCTGTCTGTCTCTCAATTAAATCTTGGAATTGGGTCTTCAAATTGAAGAAGGGAGAGCCAAAGGGGATGTGGGGGCGGAGTGATCTTACGGGGGTGTAAATCTGGAGAAGCAAAGAGGAAAAAACGTCCCCGATAATGAAAAAAAAAAAAGACAAAGAAAAAAAAAGTTTAAAAAAAAAGAAAGAAAAAATAGAAAAAAAGAAAGAAAGAAAATAAGAAGTTAGGGAGAAAGAAACGAGGACAGGCAAACGATTCCTTCTCCGTGATCATGGAAACGATGTATCGATCTGGGCGTATTTTCGAAGGGAGTGAGTATTACAGACCCGAGTCTTTGTGCAGCGGCTACACTCCCCTCCTCCATCAATTAAAATCCTTCTCATTTTATAATTTGGTCATCCTTGTTGTCACTGCAAATACAGAGCCGCGCTTTTAAGATCTGGACGATCTTAAAAGCGCGGCTCTGTATTTGCAGTGGACAACAAGTCCTTCACGACCTCGACCTAAAGATTAAAATCATCTACGTAACTTGCGATGAAATAAACCGTTTGTTGGATCAGAAACTAAACGTTTCGCATAATTATTGGATTGGGTTGGTACTGAAGTCCGCATCTGTAGAGAGGAACCTGCATCACATACTTCAGAAACATTTTAGTTGGAAGTAAGCCACCTCACTTGCCCCCTAGGAGCAGGTTGACCACGCTGGCTGTTTCTGCCAATCACAGAGAAGTTTACAGAATTCATCGAATCACGTAGCTCGACACTGCACCTCGATGGTCATACATGAAAGGGACAAATGAAAGCATGGCGACGAAGGGTCTGGAGTCTTCAGTACGCCTACCTTTCCGTTTGAAATCCATTTTATCTTCTAAATGACCGAAATATATATTACCTTACAAGGCACTAGTCCAACAACAAAAGCTTTTCGATGGTTTCAAAATGAGGTGACTGCAGGTGGAAACTGAAACAAACTTAACAGAAGAGTTACTGCTCCGCCGAACGAAAAAAAGAAACATCAATTGCATGACAGAACACGACGCGAAGAAACTAAGAGATAAGTGATTGTTCGTTCTTCGTTTTCATTGTTTTGAATTACTTTTGTCTCCTTCGTTCAGCGAAACAGTAAATCTTTTAAGTTTGAAACCTTTTTGGAATTAAAGTTTAGCCAAAATGTTTGTCCTCAAATGACAGGAAAAAAAAACAACTGTTGGCCTTTTAATTTTATACTGTACTAGCCGGTGTACCCGGCTTCGCTCGGGTATATCTGTACAATAATTTTCTGGCCACCCCTCTCTCTCACCACTTAAAAGACAATACAATAAAATTCAGCTTGGGTTTGTTTCGTTTTTCCCATGCTGAACCAATTGCCCCAGCCTCCTCCTATCTACTTCACCCAATTTCTTCGGACGCCCACTCCCTTCTTGCCTCTCAATCTGTTTTCCCTCACGAATTTTTTTCCATAGATACACAGTCCATAGAGGGATGCCTGTACTTTGTGAACTTACCGATGCATTCTCAATTCCTCGATTGAAGTGCTCCAAAATGACAACTCTGTAGGGGCCGCCATAACCAAGTGGATAAGGCGCTGGACTCATGATCCAAAGGTCGTGGTTTCGAATCCCGGCTTGGTCTTGGAAATTTTATCGTGGAATGTTTCCAGCTAAAATGACCGTAGTTCACCCCGATGTCCACCCTGGCCCCACAGGTGTCAGTCTAATGTGACGGACCAGCCGTCTGCATATCCTTGATTTTGGCACGGACGTTAAATCCAACTCAAACATGACAACTCTGTGAAAAGACTGCATTTTCACGATGTATCATGTCTATTGGAGAGCCTCTGGGTAGACATTTCTGGTCTCCCTGTTTGGCGCAAGTATAGTCAGTGTTTCTGCGTTTCCAGTTCGTGATGCTGCAACGTAGAACATTCCATGTGTAAAACACGGAACGGTCAGGTCTGCCCCAAGGGATGAAAATGTCGGACCCTGGCTCTTGATGATTGTCAGAGCGAAAGCTGGTTTCATGGGAAACTGAAACCGTCAGAACTGGAATGGCAGGGGTGAGTCCATGGGTTCCAGAGGAATTCTGGGGAGCAGCACCGGTTCACCTTTGTGGGGGCCACATGATATTTTCGCTTCTACAACGTTCCTGTGCAGTCTGGTGAAGACACATCGGGTGCCATTGATCACCTTTGGCGGGCCCAGTGAGCGGAGAATGATAATAGGGACTCCAGATTTCAGCAACAGTTCATGTGGTGGAAGTCCAGAAATCTCAATGGAGTTCAGGAGTTCTTGTGGATAAAGGACTGCCTCATCATCATTCTTGGCCGTGTCAACAGATCTGTTCAGTTTCCTCTCCAGGGAAGTCAGCTACGATTTTTCTGTTCAGCCTGTTGACAGTCTCGTTCAGGGAGGAGATTATGGCCCTTTCCGCTAACCAGTCTGAGTCTGCACAGTGAGCATGAAGATCCGGGTAGACTGCTTCTATCAGATCCTCCTGGCTATCAGACAGGCGTTGACAATGTTGGCTCTGGTGCCATTGAGGACGACAGGGAGGATCTGCCTGAAGTCCCCACAGAACAGTGTTGGAATGCCTCCCATTGGCCTGTGCACTTGGGTGATGTCCTGCAGCGTAGAGTCCATGGCCTCGTAGACAGCTTTGTGGGTCATGGGAGCTTCATCAATTATGACGGTTGCAGCCTCTTTGATGACTTTGGCCAACGTTGAGCCACGCTTGACAGAGCAGGTTGGCGTTTCTTGCTTGTCGGCATCCAGAGGGACCATGAAAATGCTATTTACTGTCCGCCCACCCGGCAAAAGAGTAGCGGCAATGACACTGGAAGCAGTGGCTAGCACTATTTTGCCTGTGGAGCGGATCCTGTTCAGGATAAGATTCAGGATGGTCTTTCCTGTCCCTCATGGAGCATCAAGGAACATTATGTTGCTGCTTGCTGTGGGATCCTGCCTCTGCTCAACCATGGTCATAAAGCTGTCGTACACGTCTCTCTGGTCAGCTGTCAGCTTCTTCAGCTGGTCATCAGCTGCTGCCCGGAGTGCAGTAGTGTCGTAATTGGTCTCGCGGTAGTATTCTCGAGGCACAGTTTGTTGTTGTGTGACTGTTGGCATCCCATACTCCTCTGTAGACTTGCCTCCAAGAAGGAAGAGTTTGTGCTGAATCACAGTAAGAGCTTGGTTGTAGATGGCATCTGTGTACTGCGCTTCATAATAGACATCTCTTCGGACTTGGAAGAGGAAATCTTCAGCAAGATGGTCTCTGAAGAGGTTCCACAGGTTGCCTGGGTTACTGGGGTTGAAAGCCACCAGGATAATACAGAAGTCACGCAGCAGTCGGGGTCTCTGAGAGATGGAGGCTTCCTCCAGGGCAAGTTGTAGAAGGCGGTCATCATCTAGGAGTCCAAGAGCATTGCAAGCATCTCGAAAAATGTTGTGGACATAGCCGTTGACAATCTTCAGCTCCTCGTACGAACGGGATCCTTTCATAACGTTGAGTAGAAGCCTCAAGAAGTAGCACTCTCCCTGGCGAGGACTGATACTGTACAATCGCCGGATTGCAGTGCCCCTTTGTCGTTTCTTCCACATATTCTGAGTGGACATCAATGTGAAGTGCTCAGGGACTTCCACGTACTTCAGCTCTCGTGCTGTAGGGTCTTGAGAGCATAGGCTAAAGATGGCGGTAAGGGTTGCTTCTGGGGGAGAGCCTTGTGCTCTTTGCGCTGCGTTGCGTGGATTGAAGTAGACCCATTGTCCATTCTCCAAATGGACAGCTGGTCTCTGCACCATGGGGTGGCGCTCATGCAGGTCAAATCCCAGGAGTCTCCAGGTCGCCTCGATGCTGCCAACGTAGCGGGCATTCTGGTACATTTGGATCTCATCAATGACTGGAGGTTGTTGAGCTGCTCCTTCACCTGCCTGAGTGGCTTGGAGTTGGAAGACGGCTTGGTCTGTGCCCTTGTGGACATACTTCAGGACGTACTTGATGAATTTTATGCTACTGCATATTTCCACATTGATGTGGCAGTTGAACTAATGTAGGAGGTAAGGGTTGTAGGGGACAACCCACTGGTTGGTGACGATGATATCTCTCTGCCCAAGCTTCACAGTCCCAGTATGTCCTCATTCAGACTCCTCACGTCTCCTGTACTTGGGGTAGCTGTCCTCACCCTGCTCTATGACCCTTCTTGCCTCTCAATCAATTTTACCTCACAATTTTTTTTCGTAATACGATACACAGTCGATAGAGGGATGCCTGTACTTAATGAACTTACCGATGCATTCTCAATTCCTCGATTGAAGTGCTCCAAAATGACAACTCTATAGGGGCCGCCATAACCAAGTGGATAAGGCGCTGGACTCATGATCCAAAGGTCGTGGTTTCGAATCCCGGCTTGGTCTTGGAAATTTTAACGTGGAATGTTTCCAGCTAAAATGACCGTAGTTCACCCCGATGTCCACCCTGGCCCCGCAGGTGTCAGTCTAATGTGACGGACCAGCCGTCTGCATATCCTTGATTTTGGCACGGACGTTAAACCCAACTCAAACATGACAACTCTGTGAAAAGATTGCATTTTCACGATATATTATGTCTATTGGAGGGCCTCTGGGTTGACAACATTTCTGGTCTCCCTGTTTGGCGCAAGTATAGTCAGTGTTTCTGCGCTTCCAGTTCGTGATGCTGCAACGTAGAACATTCCATGTGTAAAACACGGAACGGTCAGATCTGCCCCACGGGATGAAAATGTCTGACCATGGCTCTTGTTGACAGACAAAAATCAGACGGTATTGCAGAGCATCATAACTTCGGTGTATTTCTGAAATCCTCTGCAGACTACCATCTCTAAATTTAGAAATTAACGGTTTTTAACGGTCAATTTTAAGTTTCTGTTCATATTAGTTGTCTATCATTGATCAGCGTGTAAAACTGCACCTGTATACCAAATTTCATCAAGAAAGGTCTAAATTTAGAAAATAACGGATCTTAACGGTTTTTAACGCTCAATTTTATAGTTTCCGTTCGTGTAAGTTGTATATCATTGTTCAGCGTGTAAAACTGCATCTGTATACCGAATTTCATCAGGAACGCTCTAAATTTATATAATAACGGTTTTTAACGGTCAATTTTTAAGTTTCCGTTCGTGTAAGTTGTATATCATTGTTCAGCGTGTAAAACTGCATCTGTATACCGAATTTCATCAAGAACGGTCTAAATTTATATAATAACGGTTTTTAACGGTCAATTTTAAGTTTCGGTTCGTGTAAGTTGTATATCATTGTTCAGCATTTAAAACTACACCTGTATACCAAATTTCATCAAGAAAGGTCTAAATTTAGAAAATAACGCTTTTTAACGGTGATACCATCTCTAAATTTAGAAATTAACGGTTTTTAACGGTCAATTTTAAGTTTCTGTTCATATTAGTTGTCTATCATTGATCAGCGTGTAAAACTGCACCTGTATACCAAATTTCATCAAGAAAGGTCTAAATTTAGAAAATAACGGATCTTAACGGTTTTTAACGCTCAATTTTAAGTTTCCGTTCGTGTAAGTTGTATATCATTGTTCAGCGTGTAAAACTGCATCTGTATACCGAATTTCATCAGGAACGCTCTAAATTTATATAATAACGGTTTTTAACGGTCAATTTTTAAGTTTCCGTTCGTGTAAGTTGTATATCATTGTTCAGCGTGTAAAACTGCATCTGTATACCGAATTTCATCAAGAACGGTCTAAATTTATATAATAACGGTTTTTAACGGTCAATTTTAAGTTTCGGTTCGTGTAAGTTGTATATCATTGTTCAGCATTTAAAACTACACCTGTATACCAAATTTCATCAAGAAAGGTCTAAATTTAGAAAATAACGCTTTTTAACGGTGATAAATAACGGTCGTAAAAACTATCGAATGACCCAATGTTATTCACAGTATGTCCTTCTAGACTCATGCCAAGTTTGGTGGCGATCCGAGGACTCCCTTTGCCGCCAACATCAGAAAAGATTGTATTTTTGATCGTTTTTAGGGGGGTACGTGTTGTTAACGGATTTTAACGGTCATAAATAACTGTCGTAGAAACTGTCCAATGACCCTATGTTACTCGGGAGATGTCCCTCTAGGTTCGATGTACCTGTGCAATGTCACAACGGCCATTTGATGAAAAGCAGAGGAAAAAGATGTCTTTGAAACCGTTATAACAGTTTTTTAACGGTTTTTAACGGTTTTATTTCTTTAAAGATTAGCCCCAAACCATCCTCGGGTCAAAACAGACATACCTGCTAAATTTCAAGAAGATCGGGTTTTAAACAGTTTCTTTTATAGGGTTTGGTGTTTTTAACGGTTTTTAACTGTTATAAATAACGTTTTTTAACTGCCAAATAACGGTTCTAATTTTAGAGAAGTAGTCCTGTACCTGTGCAATGTCACAACGGCTAGTTGAAGAAAAGCAGAGGAAAAAGATGACTTTGAAACCGTTATAACAGTTTTTTAACGGTTTTTAACGGTTTTATTTTTTTAGAGATTAGCCCAAAACCATCCTCGGGTCACAACGGACATACCTGCCAAATTTCATGACAATCGGTTGAGCCGTTTTTGAGTCTATAGCCTACACAGACACACACACACACACACACACACACACACACACACACAGAATTTGCCCTTTATATATTAGATTGATTGTGTAAGGGCAGAAACTGTGCTTGATTTTTCACTTTTTTTTTTTCGTCTTGTGACTCGTTTGTCCACGTTCTCTGGGCGGTTCGCAAACATTTATTTAAGATTTGTTTAGATTTCCGCCTGCAGTCCTCTCGCTTTGCAACTAGATCTTTTTTTTTTGTTTTAGTGAATAACGAAGCGATTTCTGAGGTAGCAAATTGGTGTAGTGCGTTACTGCACACACGGCTTTACTGTGCTGGAAAAATGTCCTGTTATCCTCCTTCAGAGTGAACTTTGCCTTTTGCATAGTCATTAAAGCCTTCCTGATTCAGTATGTAACTTTGAAAAAACAAATTTCAGCGATTTTTTTTATGTTGTTAATTAAAAGGTTGGTTAATAAGTTATTTAGTAGTTAGTTAATGTGTTTCGACCTTCAAGACTTCTACAAGTATGCCGCTGACTCTCCCCCGTCCCCCACTACCCCGTCACTCCTCAGCTCTTCGGATTAAGACATAACACCGAAGTCTCTTGTATGAACGAATTCTTTATCTCGCCCCACCCTTCGCCTCTCTATACCAAACTATACAAATACTTAAGAAAAAAACACCCCAAAAAACCCAAGAACAAACAAAAAAAAAACCCACTACCACCACCACCACCACCACCAGTAACCTCCCTTCTTTCCCTCTCTCGAATCCAGTCCTTATCATAAATCCCATTTTATCATTTGTCGTAGTGGAATAGCTCTTCATCCCTCCTTCTCCCTCCCTCACACACACGTACGCACGCACGCACGCACGCACACACACACACACGCACGCACGCACGCACGCACGCACACACACACACACACACACACACACACACACACACACACACACACCGTTGTCTTGGTGCTATGTCAACCCCACAGACAGAATCATCAGATGACAAACGACCTCACACTTAAAAATCATACTGGTGAACTTCGGAACTGTAGCCGAAGAAAGAAGAAGAAGAATTGAAGAAGAAGGGAGAAGAATTGAAGAAAGAAGAAGAAGGGAGAAGAAAAGAAGAGAAACATCGGAACTGTACCCAAGGAGCAAAGAAGTAGAATAGAGGGAAGCAGAAAAAGAAGAGGAGGAGGAGGGAAGAAGAAGAAGAAGAAGAACAACAACAACAACAACAAACAACAACAAAAGTATTGAAAAAAAGAAGAAATAATAAATTTCACCCATAGGGCTTTTAGCGAGTTGGTGCTGCTCAGTTTTCTGTAATGTATAAGCAAGTCCTATTCTTTCGAAAGCCAAATAACCTTAACGAACACGTTTGTTTGACAGCAGATCTCGTGCGAACAATATCATTATATATCCAGGCGTTTGGAAGAATGACCATTTTAGTTGAATCCCTGGTACCTCGTACAAAAACCGTAACACAACTAACCATGCTGAGGTAGAGAAATCAGTTCATTCCCTGGAAGACAAAAGAACCCCTCGCAGTTGTCACGTGCCTGTACCTTCCCTCCCATTCTGGGTGACGTCATGACTCTCTCAGCAGGGTTCGATGGAGGATGGATGCCCAGAGGCAGAGTCGAGAAGAACGTGAAAGGGCCAGACTGGATTCATTGAAGCGGTGCTCTGCCTTGTCGCACATGACTTGAGGACTTTGGGCGCTGTGGGGAGATTCTCAGCCGTTCAGTGAACGTCACGGGGGCCAGACTGGATTCATTGAAGCAGTGCTACCTTGTCGCACATGACTTGGGGCGCTGTGGGGAGATTCTCAACTGTCCCGTCACGGTACTTCCACAACACCCCCCCCCCCCCCCCCCCGACTTACCGTCATGTGAAAGGAAACCTCAACTCAGGCAGGGAATAGTAGACAGTAAAATACTAACAAGCAGGCAGGGTACACTCCCCATGAGGAAAATATGTTAACACACTCATAACTCCAAACGAATGCTGTTTACGACACCCCACCCTACTTGTTCGTTATTTACTGTTATGTAATAGTGAAATGCCTTGGAGCAAGAACTACATGTGGTTATGTAATAATGAAATGCAATGAAATCAAGAGTTGGTTGCCATACTCGTTCGTGATTTACCGTCAGGTGGTTAAGAAATTGCTTGTAAGAGTTACCTATCTTGTTCAACATTTTGTGCTGATGAAATGTGTTCCTTCCACAGGACTTCATGACCCGCCTCGGCAAGGCGCACAGCGAGGTGCTGCCCGCGTCGTTCCCGCACGTGGAGGACAGCATGAAGTACTTCGGCGAGTGCTTCGTCAAATTCTGCCAGGAGTCTGGCTACTCTCTCGTACTGCAGGTACGTGGCCTTCCTAACCATCGCTCTGTGCAAATGTATAGGCAAGGGGAAGCCATTTTCGCTGTCGGTACGTGCCGCATAATTTAAGCAGTTCGCTGCGCCTGAGCGCCTGCTTCTTGACAACGTTCTAAGCGTGCTTCGATATGTATGCATGAAGTTTAACTGACTCCAACCGGCTCGAAAATGTGATAAACAACGCTTTGAGTTCTATTTATTTCTAGGGCCAAAGTACACAACTATTATATTTTGATGTATTTTAATCTTTAGTGTTTGCAGAAAATAAAGAATTTGCTTTGCAATCGACATGAAAAGTTTAATTAATATTTATTGTGTTTATAAAATGTGATCTTTTTCAAGTGTTCTGGGTTTAGCAGCTTAACGTTTGATTATTGACTGAAACAAACAATTCAGTTTACTCCCTGAAAGGTTCCCCCCCCCCCTCTCCCCATTCTCTGTCTGGTTGATTTTTAAGGCAACTGCCAGGAAGGTTTTTCGTTGCTTGACACGTTTTTCACCATCCCAGATAGTGTTGCTTGCGTGCCTTCCACGCGCTGACCCCCCCCCCCCCCCTCTCGCACACATACACACCTCCTCCCCCCTCCCCCTTCCGTCATGGTCAGACTGACTTAAATTGCGTCAAGAGCACCAGATGGCACTTTGCCCCTACACTGGCTGTGTGTGCTTTGTCGCGGAATCGCCAGACGTTCTTGTTGCACGGGCAGCTCATGTGGATCTTTGATGAGGCTACGTGACGTATTCGACTTGGAATTCTCTGCCATAATGATAAAAGAAGTGATGATGATGGTGATAATAATATCAATAGTAGTAGTAGTAGTGTGTGTGCGTGTATGTGTGTGCGTGCGTGCGCGCCATGCGTGCGTGCGTGTTCGTGCGTGTGCGTGCGTGCGTGCGTGTGCGTACGTGCGCGTGCGTGCGTGCGTGCGTGTGTGTGTGTGTGTGTGTGTGTGTTGTGTGTGTGTGTGCGCGCGCGCGCGAGTGTGTGTGTGTGTTTCATGGCAGAACTGTGACTTATTTTTCTTGTTTGTTTTGTTTGTTTATTTGTTTGTTTTTAGCTTGGTCACGGCTACAGAATCCTTCATGATTTAGCCTGCTAGGTTGTCATGGTTCAGTCAATGACAAAATGAGAATGCTTAAAAAAAAAAAAAATTAAAGAAGAAAAAAAAAAAAAAGAAAGAAAAGAAAAAAAGATGTGGGGGGCCTTCTTCCAGGTCGCCGGACGACACTTCATCGACTTCCTGCTGGGCATCGATAACCTGCACGAGACGATGCGCTTCGTCTACCCGACGATGTGCAGCCCCTACTTCGTGGTGGAGCAGCAGGACGCCCAGGGCTGCGAGATGGTCTACCACTCCCAGCGCCGCGGCTTCGCCTGGTACGTGACGGGGCAGCTGCAGAAGTGCGCGGAGCTGCTCTACGGCGTGGACGTGCGGATCCGGATCGTGGAGCAGGTCGAGCAGGAGAAGGGCTGCTCGGTGCGCTACCGCCTGGACTTTGACAACCATACCTACCGCCCTCCCGAGTCCTTCCAGGCGGGGAGCCGTGGGGGTGGGGCCGACGGGGGAGGGGGCAAGGGGTCCAGCTCTAAACGCCACTTTCCTGACGTGCCGGGGAGCCGGTTGTTCGAGGTGAGTTGTGTAGGGGTTTGGGTAACGGTGGGTAGATGGTTTGAGGTGAGTTTTGTGGAGATGGTTGGAGGTGAATTTTGTGGAGATGGTTGGAGGTGAGTTTTGTGGAGATGGTTGGGGAGGTGAATTTTGTGGAGATGGTTGGGGAGGTGAATTTTGTGGAAGGTTGGGAGGTGAGTTTTGTGGAGATGGTTGAGGTGGTTTTGTGGAGATGGTTGGAGGTGAGTTTTGTGGAGATGGTTGGGGAGGTGTTTTGTAGAGATGATTGGAGGTGTTTTGTGGAGATGGTTGGAGGTGAGTTTTGTGGAGATAGTTGGAGGTGAATTTTGTGGAGATGGTTGAAGGTGAATTTTGTGGAGATGGTTGGAGGTGAGTTTTGTGGAGAAGGTTGGAGGTGAGTTTTGTGGAGATGGTTGGAGGTGAGTTTTGTGGAGATGGTTGGAGGTGGGTTTTGTGGAGATGGTTGGAGGTGAGTTCTGTGGAGATGATAGTGAACAGGTGGTTTGACGTGATTTGTGTGGGGATGGTGACAGTGGGCGGATGGTTTGATGTGAGTTTTGTGGAGACGGTGAGTGTGGGTGTTTTGTTTAAGGTGAGTTTTTTTGGATGGTGACAGTGGGCGGGTGGTTTGAGGTGAGTTGTGGAGATTATGACCCTGGGCGGGTGCTTTGAGGTGGTATGTTGAGATGGTGATTAGAGGGTGGGTTGAGGTGAGTTGTAGAATGGTTGCCTTGGGCAGATTTTTGGACTGAAATGGAGATATGGACAAACAGATTACAAGACAAAACACAACGCGTTTCGACCTCATAAGTCTTCTTCAGGTAAACAAGAAATAACATTCAGGACAATGAAAACGAAGAACGACACAACAAATTGCTACCCTTTTTTGTTTTGTATTTCACTTCACCACGTCAGTGATTTTAAGTGCGCACTTGTTGTGCTCGTTCTTCGTTTTTTGATTGTCCTGAATGGACAATCAGCAAGGATCAGGATAATGAAGGTGATGTCTCAGCAAGGATCAGAATAATGAAGGTGATGCCCAGCAAGGATCAGGATAATGACGATGATGCCTCAGCAAGGATCAGGATCATGGTGATGCCTCATGAAGGGCCAGGATAATGAAGGTGATGCCTCAGCAAGGATCAGGATAATGAAGGTGATGCCTCAGCAAGGATCAGGATAATGGTGATGCCTCATGAAGGACCAGGATAATGAAGGTGATGCCTCAGTAAGGATCAGGATAATGAAGGTGATGCCTCAGCAAGGATCAGGATAATGACGATGATGCCTCAGCAAGGATCAGGATAATGGTGATGCCTCATGAAGGACCAGGATAATGAAGGTGATGCCTCAGCAAGGATCAGGATAATGAAGGTGATGCCTCAGCAAGGATCAGGATAATGAAGATGATGCCTCAGCAAGGATCAGGATAATGAAGGTGATGCCTCGGCAAGGATCAGGATAATGAAGGTGATGCCTCAGCAAGGATCAGGATAATGGTGATGCCTCAGCAAGGATCAGGATAATGAAGGTGATGCCTCAGCAAGGATCAGGATAATGGTGATGCCTCAGAAGGACAGGATAATGAATATGATGCCTCAGCAAGGATCAGGATAATGGTGATGCCTCAGCAAGGATCAGGATAATGAAGATGATGCCTCATGAAGGACCAGGATAATGAAGGTGATGCCTCGGCAAGGATCAGGATAATGAAGGTGATGCTTCAACAAGGATCAGGATAATGAATATGATGCCTCAGCAAGGATCAGGATAATGAAGGTGATGCCTCAGCAAGGATCAGGATAATGAAGGTGATGCCTCAGCAAGGATCAGGATAATGAAGATGATGCCTCAGCAACGATCTGGATAATGAAGGTGATGCCTCGGCAAGGATCTGGATAATGACGATGTTGCCTCAGCAAGGATCAGGATAATGAAGGTGATGCCTCAGCAAGGATCAGGATAATGAAGGTGATGCCTCAGCAAGGATCAGGATAATGAAGGTGATGCCTCAGCAAGGATCAGGATAATGAAGGTGATGCCTCAGCAAGGATCAGGATAAGGACGATGTTGCCTCAGCAAGGATCAGGATAATGAAGGTGATGCCTCGGAGTCCCCCTGTGTCCTGGACGGGGTTGGGAACGGATGGGCGGGGGGAGGGGGAGGAGACAGGTGATTGACATGACCTGAGTGACCTGGACACCTGGTGAATGAATGGCCCGCTCGCTTCCTTGACCTGATGGAACTGAGGGGGGTTGCAGCTGCTGCCCTTCACGGTGGCCTTCGACAAGCACCTGAAGATCCAGAGGGTGGGAAAGGGGACGAGCATTTTGCTGGGGCGCCGACGTCTGCGGGGCCTGCCCATGATGTCCATCTTCACGCTGCGCCGACCGCTGATCGAGTTCACCTGGGAGAACGTCAGTATCGCTCCACGTGTTTTGTGTTGTGTTGTGTGTGTTAGTGCGCGCGCGCGCGTGTGTATGTGTGTGTGTGTGTGTGTGTGTGTGTGTGTGTGTGTGTGTGTGTGTGTGTGTGTTGTGATGTGTTGTGGTGTGTAGTGGTGTGTGTGTGTGTGTGTGTGTGTGTGTGTGTGTGTGTGTGTGTGTGTGAGTGTGTGTGTGTGAGTGTGTGTGTGTGTGTGTGTGTGTGTTTTGTGCGTGTGTGTGTGTGTGTGTGTGTGTGTGTGTGTGTGTGTGTGTGTGCACGACAAACAGGGATGAAAGCGAAAGTCGTCCTGTGTCTTGATTCCTCTTTTTTTTGTGTATAGTCCGTTGAATCATCGTTACACACAAGATGAGTGGTGTCTCTTAGGGCCGGAGATAAGAAACGACATTAAAAAGAAAATAATGTAACATTTTGTGTTCCGTTAGATCTACACCATAAGAAAAAAAAAATTCCGTGCCTTGTCAACGGCGTATTGCCAGCGAACAAAAGCCGATGATGTTGATGTTTGACTCAAGCTGAACCTGGAATCGATGATGAAGGAAGGTCTTCTATGGGGAATTTCCAGCGCAGTTACCGTTTTTTTTACGCGCATTGCACCGTCGCTGGTCCTGGAGCCGGCGATTTTGTTAGGGGGTTCATTGGAAATGCTGCGCTCAAGGTTTCTCGCTGGCGTCACCAATGGAAGTGTTGGTTTCAACGTTTGGTTTAGCAACCAACAGAGTGAAGTCCTCCCCCCCCCTCTTCCCCGTCTCCCCATCTCCTTCTTCCCCCTCCCCTCTCTCTCTCTTTCCTCCTCCATTTTTTTTTTTGGGCACGTTCTATGGAAGGATGGCTTGGGACAGGAGAGGACGGAAGGGGAGTTGGAAGGGAAAGAAGTTAAAAAAACATCACTGTTGTTATGTTGCTTATAGCTCAAGACAAGCTTAGAGGGCCATATCAGCGTTGTTTTTAGCTTTTATAATATATCACAAAGTTGTAAATTCCACAGTTTTTTTTTTAAGATAACAAGACGCAAGATTTTTTTTTTTCCAAAAAATCTCTTACAATAGATCATGTCCGTTACAGAAAGATACGAAAGCACATGCATAAACCAGTTACATACACAATATTGATTATGGATAAGAACACAACGATATGGCTATTCTACAGCAAATACTCGCATGCATATATACATTCATGCGCCCACTCACACACAACACACACGCTTACACATGCTGACGTGGCGGGGAGAGGGTGGGGGAAATGAACAGGGAGGGAGAGAAGAGGAGTGAACTGTCAGCTTTGTGATGAAGCTCCCCCCCCCCCTTCCCTCTAACCTCCCCCCCCCCCCCCCCCCCCCCGCAATCCTCTTGTTTTCTTTTCTTTTTTTTTTTCATTTTTGTAAGTGGGTCCTCCATCCTTTTTTTGTTTGTTTGTTTGTTTTTAATCAATTTCCATTCACCACGCAAATCTGTGTGTTCTATTACCGATGGACGTTCTCATGTGAACTTTAATATTTTAGTGTCTAATACAGAGTGTCTGGGTTTAGTAATGTGGTAACGTTTGGTGTCTGTGACGTCATTCGTCTGGATTTCAGTCACATGATTCCAAATTAAAGAAAAAAAGGAAGGAAATTCATTAGTTTTGTGGATTCTTTCATTTTCATGTTATTGGGGTTTAAAAGCTCGGCTGACTGCAAAGGGCCATCCATATCTGGGTTGTTACCATGTCAAAATGTCAACAGACGCTATACATAACTTACCCGACAGAAGTAAGAGTGTTCAGGGAGAGAAAAAAAAGGGAGAGAACCTTTGTTCTCGAGGTCTTCAAGAGACGTCATTATTGTATGAGAATCATGTGCTGACAGGGGAACGAAGGGAACCGGGAACACGCAGAACCACCGGCCTCGGGTAGCTCAGTGCACTGAAGAAGTACGTGCTGTGTCGCTCGTTGTTGTGCAGGTCATGCGCATGCGGAACGTGGCCTTCGAACTGGAAGCACCCGTCAACCCCAGAGTCAATGACACTGCACCCCAGGAGAACACGGAACCGCCACTTGCTGCTGCGCATACTGGACGCCCCGGCTCTGCCCGTCCCAGTTCTTCGCGCCCCAGAACGGAAAAGACTGGCGGAGCTAGCAAAGGGTCAGCACAGACCACTTGCAGGCATTCCCGTTCTGGACTGAAGTCTCCAGAGGCAGACTGCTCTTCCAGGCAGCCCGATACAGCCCCAACCAGTGCCGGTTCGGGGGAAGCCAATCGCCCCACGGGGCAAACTGTTTTTTCCCCGCCTTCTAGCTGTGGACAGACCAAGTCAAA
Source organism: Conus canariensis (assembly GCA_033310375.1). NCBI lineage: Eukaryota > Metazoa > Mollusca > Gastropoda > Neogastropoda > Conidae > Conus > Conus canariensis. The sequence continues at coordinate 32,670,408 of CM065737.1, read as the reverse complement.
AAACCCCACTCAGGACCAAGGCAGCTCGGGACCTTCCAGCAATTCGCTGAACATTTTCGGACAGATCAGCGCGTCTGGACACAGCGGCTCTTTTCTGGAAATCGGCGCAGACCACGGTGACCCACGTGAAGAGCGTTCCTCTCCCGGACACACTCGTTCTGGAAACGCCGGGAACCCGGCCTCCAATCCTGGAGACGGAGCACCTGAACGTGCTGGCTGTTCTGCGGAAAGACGCTCCTCCGTTGGCTGTGATGGCGGAGATTCCAGTGGTTCGCCACAGACGAGGTCCAGACATTCCAGCGCTGAAGACTCTGCCCAATCTCAGCCAGCCTCGTCCAGGCCGAAGGTGGGCCCAAGACTGTTGTGCCCGTTCTCCTCGTGCGCTTTCCCGGGACCCAAGCGCGTGCACAGCCTGGATGAGGGCGGGGAGTCTGGGCCGGAGGAGGCCCGCGGCCCGGAACCCGACCGGACCACCAGGGGTCTCAGCATGCTCTGCCCCTTCATGGCCGCGCTCACCTCCACAGCTTCGGTCGTGTCTCAGGACTGGAGGACCACGACCTCCCCGAGGACAAGTTCCTCCGCTCCAGGCGGTGGGAAGACAAGCGGCGAGAGAGTGTCGGTCAAAGTCATGGACCACACGTCCTCGGCGGGAGTGGGTAGCAGTGAGCGGACGAGTTCCGCCGACTCCGGAGAGGACGCTCCATCGAAGGACGTCCCGAAGCCTCCTCCACATTCAGACCTGTTCAGGAACGGGGGTACAGCTGAGTCCACGACCATGGAGGATGAGGCTGGGGAGAGGGAAAGGACGGAGGTGGATGAGGAGGAGGAAGTGACACAGACAGCTCTGTTGAAGGGGCAGATGTATTACGTGTGGGACTTCGACCTCATCGTATACATCTTCACGCCACAGTGAGTTGTCTCGTCGCACGATCCTTTCACTTCTTTCTTTCTTTCCTATTACGGAAGGAAGGGTGAGGGTGTGTGTGTGTGTGTGTGTGTGTGTGTGTGTGTGTGTGTGTGTAAGCGCGTGCGCGCTCTCCCTTCCCCGCGTATGTGTCTTGATTTAGATGCGTTTTCACACCTTTTGCCACAAAATAGTGTTTTTCGTCGAACATCAAGATTGTTTTGAAATTGCAATTTGTATAAAAGATATTTTTATAGACTGAATATTAGAACATCCCCTGGAACAACTCAATGACCAATTCCTAAATTATTCATCCATATGACGACGTAAATAGCCACTAGTTCGAATGTGACTACGGTAAAGGGAAACTGCTGATAAACAATGGTCACTTTATAATCAAGTTTAGAGTGCGGTGATTTAGTTGATACTTGATTGAGTCTGGGTGAGGCCGGCCAAGAGCGGGCAAAACGTCCACAAACTTGCTAACACTACTACTACTATTATTACTAATATCTCTCTCTCTCTGTCTCTATGTATATAGAGTCATTATAACTGCGTGTCACTTTCTTTGTTTTTATGTGTTCGTGCTGGTAAAAGCGCCATATTATCAGGTTCTTCCACACTAATAGTTAAATAAATAAATTATTTTTAAAAAAATAATAAAAATGTGAGCAGGGAACTAACTATGCCTCAATCCTCAGGTAGGCTAGCCAAAGCAATCGCCGTTAGTGAGTTCACAGCATTGCACCATATTAGAACTCGCTCAGTTTCCTCTTTTACCTCGGTGGAGGGACATAACACGCCTCTTTCGGCTCTGCGATTTTTCGAACTTCGTGTCTCTTCGTTATAGATTCCCGTAAACGCCCATTCAAGTTCGCTTTCCACTCGGAGGGAGAAGCTTCTCATACTATAGCTTCTCAGACTGTTGCCTCCAGACTATATTGAGGCTCTCGTGACTTCTCAGACTGTGCCTCCAGACTATTGAGGCTCTCATGACTTCTCAGACTGTTGCCTCCAGACTATATTGAGGCTCTCGTGACTTCTCAGACTGTTGCCTCCAGACTATATTGAGGCTCTCGTGACTTCTCAGACTGTGCCTCCAGACTATTGAGGCTCTCGTGACTTCCCAGACTGTTGCCTCCAGACTGTTGAGGCTCTCGTGACTTCTCAGACTGTTGCCTCCAGACTATTGAGGCTCTCGTGACTTCCCAGACTGTGCCTCCAGACTATATTGAGGCTCTCGTGACTTCCCAGACTGTTGCCTCCAGACTATTGAGGCTCTCGTGACTTCCCAGACTGTTGCCTCCAGACTATATTGAGGCTCTCGTGACTTCTCAGACTGTTGCCTCCGGACTATATTGAGGCTCTCATGACTTCCCAGACTTTTGCCTCCAGACTATATTGAGGCTCTCGTGACTTCTCAGACTGTTGCCTCCAGCCTATATTGAGGCTCTCGTGACTTCTCAGACTGTTGCCTCCAGACTATATTGAGGCTCTCATGACTTCTCAGACTGTTGCCCCCAGACTATTGAGGCTCTCGTGACTTCCCAGACTGTTGCCTCCAGACTGTTGAGGCTCTCGTGACTTCCCAGACTGTTGCCTCCAGACTGTTGAGGCTCTCGTGACTTCCCAGACTGTTGCCTCCAGACTGTTGAGGCTCTCGTGACTTCCCAGACTGTTGCCTCCAGACTGTTGAGGCTCTCGTGACTTCCCAGACTGTGCCTCCAGACTATTGTGGCTCTCGAGAGACGACCTTTCTTGAGGGCCTTTTGAGCCGCCTGTGGCGCCATGTTCTTGAGAAGTGAACCGTACATAGATTTTTCTCATAAGAATAAAAGAAGAAAGAAACACTGTCTGTTCTCAGGTAAGCATGCTCCAAATATCCTTTCCGATATTAAGGCATTTGTTTGGATAGGTAAGCATGACAAAAAGGAATTTTACTATACTGTGCACAAAAAGAAACGCATATTTTTATTTCAGTCATTTCATGCGTCATTTAGCATTCAAAATATTACAACCACAGAAGAAATAAGACATCAATCTACTGTTATGTCTATTCATTATGTCTGACTATTCACACTGGACAGAGTTCCCTGCTATACGGGGCATGTTTCTGTCAAAATTTTCCTTAATATTTTCAGCGAAAAAAATATGCGTTTCTTTTTGTGCACAGTATATTTTAAGGTATACTTGACTTGCTCGAACACTAGTACGTCCTCCCACCGGTCCGCTTAGTCGGGAAAAGGTGCAAAATCTGAGCTAGTTCTAATATGGCGCAATTTTGTTAAATCACTAAGGGCGATCACTCTGGGTAGCCTATCTGGGGGAACCCCACCCCCACCTCCCATTTTACTGTTTCACGATATACATACCTGTTCAAACACCAGCTAAAGGAGCCCCCTTCTTCCGCCTGGAAAAAGTTCAGCATAAATGTGCAAATGACTGGGGCGACCACTCTGGCTGTGTGCTATCTTGGGGTTGATGCGAAGTTAATTATCTCACTGTTCCTCCCCCCCCCCCCCCCCCCCCCCTTTTTAAAAAAAAAATCTTTCTTTTCCTCTGATAATTGTTTGGACAAGCTTTTATAATAAATACCTTTTAATAGTTAAAATTGCTTTTTGCGTAGTTTTTTTTCGGCAAACATATTGAAATGTTTATGCAACCATCGTCGGTCAATGTGACATGGAAGAAGGTGTGTCCGTACAGCATAGGGAGCCTGGAGGAGTTGGAACGGCAGGGGCTGTACATCTCGGACCTGAACATGTACGACAACAGCATGAACGTCGTGCTGAACGGGTTCACCAGCGCTCCCCGCCTCGTTCACTACATGGAAAAGGTGGGCAGGCCTGTTTTTAGGTGCGATTCTGGAACAAGGGTAAACAATGTGGTGTCTGCTCGGGTATGTTGCAGCCAGTCCATTGAATATTCAACGCGATGTGCAGTTCCAATGATTATCAAGTTGTGGGAACCACAGGCACAAAATGATTTAGGTTTACTTTTTTATGGATAGTAAATGTTCTTATTGCACTATAAACATTACCATCAATGCCTTTAAATATTCGACATACTGGTTCCATTATCAATTAATGTTGAAAACTTACGCGTATTCTCAAGTTGGCGTTGGTAATATGGATGATAAACATAACAGGCTTTTGTGATATATTGTATTTGCAAACCATCATCTTCGTTATATCAGCATATGCTAACCACAGAGTGAAATCACTTCATAGACGTGTAAGTACAGATCTTTACTAGTGAGTTGTGTACCACCCACTCATGAAATATATACTACCCATAATTCTTTGGTACCGTCGCCGTCAAGGACACAACAACAAAATCATACGGTATTCCAAAGCAGCCAGCAAAGGGAAGTAGAATGACATAGAAGAAAGTGCTGTAATGACATAAGTCGCGTAAAAAATGAAATAAAAAAGACAATGAGTAATCGAAGTAAAAGGAAATCTTTGATGCTATGCTTGAGGATTCATCACGGAATGCCAAGGGAGGTTAAAAATGTGACAACAGTCAGATTGGTCAGGTCTGTGTTCA
>CM065737.1:32660955-32663455 GCA_033310375.1 Conus canariensis | reverse complement strand
GACAGAAGACACCTGTGAGGTAAGGACAGAAAACGCCTGTGAGGTAACGCCTGTGAGGTAAGGACAGAAGACGCCTGTGAGGTAAGGACAGAAGACACCTGTGAGGTAAGGACAGAAGACACCTGTGAGAGGACAGTAAACACTTGTGAGATGAGGACAGAAAACATCCGTGGGGTAAGGACAGAAAACGCCCGTGAGGTAAGGACAGAAAACGCCTGTGAGGTAACACCTGTGAGGTAAGGACAGAAGACACCTGTGAGGTAAAGACAGAAAACACCTGTGAGATGAGGACAGAAAACACCTATGAGGTAAGGACAGAAAACACCTGAGGTAACACCTGTGATGTAAGGACAGAAAACGCCTGTGAGGTAACACCTGTGACGTAAGGACAGAAGACACCTGTGAGGTAAGGACAGAAGACACCTGTGAGAGGACAGAAAACACCTGTGAGATGAGGACAGAAAACATCTGTGAGGTAAGGACAGAAAGCACCTGTGAGGTAAGGACAGAAAACGCCAGTGAGGTAAGGACAGAAAACACATGTGAGGTAAGGACAGAAAGCACCTGTGAGGTAAGACAGAAAGCACCTGTGAGGTAAGGACAGAAAAGACATGTGAGGTAAAGACAGAAAACACCTGTGAAGTAACACCTGTGAGGTAAGGACAGAAAACACCTGTGAGGTAACACCTGTGAGGTAAGGACAGAAAACGCCAGTGAGGTAACACCTGTGAGGTAAGGACAGAAAGCACCTGTGAGGTAAGGACAGAAAAGACGTGAGGTAAAGACAGAAAACACCTGTGAGGTAACACCTGTGAGGTAAGGACAGAAAACACCTGTGAGGTAACACCTGTGAGGTAAGGACAGAAAGCACCTGTGAGGTAAAGACAGAAAACACCTGTGAGGTAACACCTGTGAGGTAAAGACAGAAAACACCTGTGAGGTAAGGACAGAAAACACCTGAGGTACGGACAGAAAACACCTGTGAGGTAACACCTGTGAGGTAAAGACAGAAAACACCTGTGAGGTAAAGACAGAAAACACCTGTGAGGTAACACCTGTGAGGTAAGAAGAAGACGTCTGTGAGGTAGGACAGAAAACACCTGTGAGGTAAGACAGAAAACATCCGTGAGGTAAGGACAGAAAACACCTGTGAGGTAAGGACAGAAAACACCTGTGAGGTAAGGACAGAAAACACCTGTGAGGTAAGGAAGAAGACGCTGTGAGGTAAGGACAGAAAACACCTGTGAGGTAAGGACAGAAAACACCTGAGGTAAGGACAGCAACACCTGTGAGGTAAGGACAGAAAACACCTGTGAGGTAAGGACAGAAAACACCTGTGAGGTAAGGACAGAAAACATCCGTGAGGTAAGGACAGCAGGACACCTGTGAGGTAAGGACAGAAAACACTGTGATTTAAGGACAGAACACCTGTGAGGTAAGGACAGAAAACACCTGTGAGGTAAGGACAGAAACACCTGTGAGGTAAGGACAGAAAACGCCTGTGAGGTAACGCCTGTGAGGTAAGGACAGAAAACGCCTGTGAGGTAAGGACAGAAAACACCTGTGAGGTAAGGACAGAAAACACCTGTGAGGTAAGGACAGAAAACACCTGTGAGGTAAGGACAGAATACATCTGTGAGGTAAGGACAGAAAACGCCTGTGAGGTAACGCCTGTGAGGTACGGACAAAAGACACCTGTGAGGTAAGGACAGAAAACGCCTGTGAGGTAACGCCTGTGAGGTAAGGACAGAAGACGCCTGTGAGGTAAGGACAGAAGACACCTGTGAGGTAAGGACAGAAGACACCTGTGAGAGGACAGAAAACACTTGTGAGATGAGGACAGAAAACATCCGTGGGGTAAGGACAGAAAACGCCCGTGAGGTAAGGACAGAAAACGCCTGTGAGGTAACACCTGTGAGGTAAGGACAGAAGACACCTGTGAGGTAAAGACAGAAAACACCTGTGAGATGAGGACAGAAAACACCTATGAGGTAAGGACAGAAAAAACCTGAGGTAACACCTGTGATGTAAGGACAGAAAACGCCTGTGAGGTAACACCTGTGACGTAAGGACAGAAGACACCTGTGAGGTAAGGACAGAAGACACCTGTGAGAGGACAGAAAACACCTGTGAGATGAGGACAGAAAACATCTGTGAGGTAAGGACAGAAAGCACCTGTGAGGTAAGGACAGAAAACGCCAGTGAGGTAAGGACAGAAAACACATGTGAGGTAAGGACAGAAAGCACCTGTGAGGTAAGGACAGAAAGCACCTGTGAGGTAAGGACAGAAAACACATGTGAGGTAAAGACAGAAAACACCTGTGAGGTAACACCTGTGAGGTAAGGACAGAAAACACCTGTGAGGTAACACCTGTGAGGTAAGGACAAAAAACGCCAGTGAGGTAACACCTGTGAGGTAAGGACAGAAAGCACCTGTGAGGTAAGGACAGAAAAGACATGTGAGGTAAAGACAGAAAACACCTGTGAGGTAACACCTGTG
>CM065737.1:32613455-32653455 GCA_033310375.1 Conus canariensis | reverse complement strand
GCCTGAAATCCCCATCATTTAGTGCCTGAAATCCCCTCATTCACAGCACCTGAAATCCCCCTCATTTACAGAACCTGAAATCCCCATCATTTAGTGCCTGAAATCCCCATCATTTACAGAGCCTGAAATCCTCATCACTAACAGAGCCTGAAATCCCCATCATTTAGTGCCTGAAATGCCCATCATTTACAGAGCCTGAAATCCCCATCATTTAGGGCCTGAAATGCCCATCATTTACAGAGCCTGAAATCCCCATCATTTAGTGCCTCAAATCCCCCTCATTTACAGAGCCTGAAATCCCCATCATCTACAGAGCCTGAAATCCCCATCATTCACAGCGACCTGAAATCCCCATCATTCACAGTGCCTGAAACCCCCATCATTCACAGAACCTGAAATCCCCTCATTCACAGAGCCTGAAATCCCCATCATTCACAGCACCTCAAATCCCCATCATTCACAGTGCCACAAATCCCCATCATTCACAGAGCCTGAAATCCCCCTCATTCACAGAGCCTGAAATCCCCATCATCTACAGAGCCTGAAATCCCCATCACTATCACAGAGGCTGAAATCCCCATCATTTACAGAGCCTGAAATCCCCATCATTCACAGAGCTGAAATCCCCATCATCACAGAGCCTGAAATCCCCATCATTTACAGAGCCTGAAATCCCCATCTATTTCACAGAGGCCCTGAAATCCCCATCATTCACAGAGGCTGAAATCCCCATCATTTACAGAGCCTGAAATCCCCATCATTCACAGAGCCTGAAATCCCCATCATTCACAGAGCCTGAAATCCCATCATTCACAGGCCTGAAATCCCCATATTTACAGAGCCTGAAATCCCCATCATTCACAGAGGCTGAAATCCCCATCATTTCACAGAGCCTGAAATCCCCATCATTCACAGGCCTGAAATCCCCATTATTTACAGAGCTGAAATCCCCATCATTTTACAGAGCCTGAAATCCCCATATTTACAGAGCCTGAAATCCCCATCATTCACAGAGGCTGAAATCCCCATCATTCACAGAGCCTGAAATCCCCATCATTCACAGAGCCTGAAATCCCATTATTCAGAGCCTGAAATCCCCATCATTCACAGAGCTGAAATCCCCATCATTTACAGAGCCTGAAATCCCCTCATTAAGCCTGAAATCCCCATTCATTTACAGAGCCTGAAATCCCCATCATTCACAGAGCTGAATCCCCATCATTCACAGCCTGAAATCCCCATCATTCACAGAGCCTGAAATCCCCATTATTGCCTGAAATCCCCATCATTCACAGCGCCTGAAATCCCCATCATTCACAGAACCTGAAATCCCCATCATTTCACAGAGCCTGAAATCCCCATCATTCACAGCGTCCTTGAAATCCCATTTCGCTGAAATCCCATCATTCACAGAGCCTGATAATCCCTCCATCATTCACAGAACCTGAATCCCATTTTGCTGAAATCCCCATCATTCACAGCGCCTGAAATCCCCATCATTCACAGAACCTGAAATCCCCATCATTCACAGAGACAGAAATCCCCATCATTCACAGTGCCTGAAATCCCCATCATTCACAGAGCCTGAAATCCCCATCATTCACAGAGCCAGAAATCCCCATCATTCACAGTGCCTGAAATCCCCATCATTCACAGAACCTGAAATCCCCATTTTGCTGAAATCTCCATCATTCACAGCACTGAAATCCCATCATTCACAGAGCCTGAAATCCCCATCATTCACAGAGCCAGAAATCCCCATCATTCACAGTGCCTGAAATCCCCATCATTCACAGCACCTGAAATCCCCATCATTCACAGAGTCTGAAATCTCCATCATTCACAGAGCCAGAAATCCCCATCATTCACAGGCCTGAAATCCCCATCATTCACAGCGCCTGAAATCCACCACGAATCACTCACAGGCTGATGTTGTGTTGCAGCGAGCAGCAGCTGAAGGGGTGTAACTCACAGCGGTTCCACAGCGAACCACGTCACAGAATCTGCGGGCATGACGAGACGAGTGCCAAAGAAAGACAGTGGCAGCACAAGAAACATCAGGGGGGTATACCTGCGACCACAGAGAGAGTGAGAAAGAGAGAGAGAGAGAGAGAGAGAGGGGGGGGGAGAAAGAGAGAGAGAGAGAGAGAGTAAATGTATAAAACACTACCTCACGAGAGAGAGAGAGACGAGAGAAAGAAAGAGAGAGAGAGTGTATGAAACACTACCTCGAGAGAGAGAGAGAGAGAGAGAGAGAGAGAGAGAGAGACAGAGAGAGAGACAGAGAGAGAGAGAGAGAGAGAGAGAGAGAGAGAGAATGTTGTATTGGACACAAGCTACCTTAGAGAAGAGAGAGAGAGGAGGGGGAAGGGGAAAGATGGGGGTTGGGATAGCAGGAAGGCGGGCAGGAATTGGTGGGGTGGGGGTGAACAATAAGGACCTCATGTAAGACACTACTACCTCAGGGAGAGAGAGAGGACAAATGAATATGTGGGAAACCCAATTACCTCAGAGAGAGAGCCAGTATTGACATTGTGTTGGGCATCAAGTACCTTGGAGTGGGAGAGAGAGAGAGAGGGGGGGGTTGACATTGTGTTGGGCATCAAGTACCTTGGAGTGAGAGAGAGAGAGAGGGGAGGGTACTTTGTGTGGACACAAATGCCTCTGAGAGAGAGAGAGAGAGAGAGGAGGGGGGGGGTGAGAGGGAGGGGAGTAGAAGGTGGTGTGACAGGGAAGGGAAGTGGAGAGTCTTTTCACGCCAGTGAAATATCACATGGGAAAGTCTGGAACAGTAGGCTTAGTGGGAACACCTAGCTTTTGGAAGAAAAAGTTGAACGTGACTAGTTTGTACCAACAGAGTGCCTTCATTCGGAAGAATTGATGTTGCTATGATGAAGAAAGGAAGAAGAAGAAAAATAAAAAGACATTCAAGTATATACAAAAGGCCTGTAAAACTTCCTCTCTCCCGCCCATCCCTTCCACCCCCCTCCCTCTCCCGCCTAAACTGGACCTCCATAATCCCTTGGGAAGAGCATTTCGCCAAAGGCCAGTGCTATTCATATTTTATTCCCCGGTTTTGTTTGTATTTCAAAGCGGATTTCCCAACAGATTTTTTTCTCAGGGATAGGTGGACTAGAAGCTTGTCTCCCCCCCCCCCCCAAAAAAAAAAAAGAAAAAAGAATTGGGGACATTGTCTTGGACATTTTTACACAAAGCTTCAGATTCTTTAATTTTGGTGCCCATTTTTACACAAAGCTTCAGATTTCTTTAATTTTGGTGCTCAAATAATCAAATGGGTGGAAGTACTGTATGTAAATACCATTTCTTGTGTATCAGTAAGCTGTAAATATCTTTGATGGTTAAGTGTTGAAAGAGTTAGACAAGGGGATCCTTGTTCACCTTACTTGAACCTAATGTATGCTGAAATATTGTCAGTAATGATTCATCTAAACAAAAGAATTCAAGGAATTAATCAACATGAATTTGAAACTCTCCTCATTCTATTCACAGATGACACATTTCTGTCTTGATGGCTCATCACGGGTTCTTTACAGAAGCTGTAACTACACTTGTAGCCTTCAGGAATTTCTCTGGCTTGAAAAGGAATTTTGAGAAAAGCGAAGTTGTATGGATGAGAAGTAGATTGTGGTGTAAAGTTTCTGCATGACATGAATTATGTCCGGGACCGAGGTATCTTCGTTTTAAAGTCCTAGGTATAAAGTTTTCAGTGAATACTGAACACATTCTGGATTAAAAGTTTGACAGCAAAGTCTTAGAATTAAGATTTCTGCTACAGAAATGGTCAAAAATATAGTTAATACCTTTGGGAAGGATTGTGGAGCTAATGGCACTTGTTCTGTCAAAACTGATGCATTTCTTTATCAGCCAATCCGACTTCATTGACTTTTGTAAATTCAAGAGTTTGAAACACTTTTTCATAAATTTGTAAAGTGTGGAAATAGATGCAAAATTACCAAAAAAAAAGAAAAAAAGATGCTGCATGTTTATGTTTACCCTATGATGAGGGGGTCTAAATATGATCACTTTGTCTGCTTTCATAGCAGCTATGATGATCAGTTGGCTGAACAAACTATATGTTTTTTTTTCAGATTTGAATGCCTTTGTGAACAGTTTACAACCTTGCATTACAGCCTTACAAAACTGCGGTAGTGAATATGCTCAGCTGGCTATGTTAAACACGGAAAATCCTTTTGGGAAAGAAGCAGTAAGGTGCTACTAGTACTAACTGACTTCCAGAAAATGTTGGCGAGTTTCAAGCCGAAGGTATTAATTACAATGTAAGCATCATTAGGGAAAGACATGACTGTGCATGTTGGTGAATGGATAGAAGCCAGAATTGTCCACATCAAACAGCTTGTGAATAGTGATGGAAACTTCCTCAGTTTCATGGAGTTCAAAGAAGATATCCAGCAGTTCACAGAACAAATTTTGTGGACAGCCCGCATCTTTGGGCGATTTTTTTTTTCTTGTCTGCCATTTGGCCGACTCAGGAGAAAGACCCACTGATCACAGAGAATGTCCTGTTGACAGCGGGAAAGACTGTAACCTGAAATTCTCTTCAAAGGGCATGTAAGACCTCATGGCGAAAGCTTGGCCGTGTCACCTGTCAGCAGAACAGCAATGAGTGAGACGGCACGATGTACACTGCATTTGCTTGACAGTGGCATTTTTCGCTGGTGGGCTTTGTAGTAAAAAAAATATAGGCTGGTACACCCATGGGAACAATCCGTGGAGGTTTTGCTGTGCCACATCCAATGGCCATTGCACACTGGCATCTTGCCAAGGAGCAATTATGTCCCTTGAAGTGTTAATGGAATGCCCTGTGCGTGCCTGCACCCAATGTGAACACAGCACAAGCTTCCAAGGATGGTGCAAGATTGCTCCTAGCTGGTTGGTTCGGGAGTGGAGGAAAGTACTTCTCTGGGTCCCACTCACACTTTCAGATGTATCTTTTTCTTCTTCTATATAATGGTGTAAATCAAGCAATTAAGTCTTTCCTAAATAAGCTAAACATTCAGCTGACTGAGCGTTATGAGATTCTGGAAGCTGAAACTTGGATAATCATTTCAAAAGGCAGTAAAGCTGCACAGTATTCACTGTTGGGATCTGATTCTACTCCAGCCGCTGTTAGAAAAGGGAATGAAAATACTAAAGAATTAAACTGGAGAAAGGTATTTGGCCATTGGAACAAATTAACGCCTGATATTCAGCTGAGACGATTTCAAACAAGGCTTTTTGCACTGCATCCTTCCAGTCAGAAAATTTGTGTAAATGTGTCACATTGTTGACGACACGTCATGCATGGTTTGCAGACAGGAAATGGGGACGACTGACCATTTGGTCTAGAAGTGTCACCTTGCTCCTGAGTTTTGGTCAGAGCTGCAACCTAAACTACGACACTTTTATCATGTTGATATTGGTTAGTGTGAAGGCATTGTTCTGTTTAGAGCATTTGATAATGCATCCATTAATTGTCTATTTGATTTCATTTTATCGCCGGCAAAGTTCTGTGTGTGCAAGTACAGATTCCTCAACGTTTTTTCCCCCTAGCTTTAGAGGGTGTTGTCGATTATTTAAAGCAGAGGTGCACAATTATAAAGATTACATCATGTATAAAAGATAATTTGCCATGTTTTACGGACGAATGGTCCTCTTATGTGCCTCTACTTGAATAATTTATTGCAACTGATATTTCTATATATCACTGTGAATGCCTTTTTTTAAAATGAGGGGTTGTTGTGAGAGGCATGGTCCGAAATCTTAAGGAGACCTAAAACTTACGAATGTATACTTCCATGCCTTCCCTTCTCTGTCTCATCAAAAATTTGGGGAGAAGGGATTGTCCTCTCCTCCCCCCTCCTCAACTTGTACAAAATTTGGAAAGTCCCTCCCTCTTTTCACGTACCTGACCCGATCCTCTGTGTGTGTGTGTGTGTGTGTGTGTGCATGGGTGCATGTGTGTGTGTGTGTGTGTGAAAATGATAAAGAATAACAGAAAGGAACTCGGCATGAAACCTTTTGTAAAAAAAAAAAATTGTCATGGATGATTTTTGACAATGAATTTCTTTTTGCTCTGAAATGTCCAAAATATTCATATCTTAAGATATTCATTCCCTAGAAATACCCCCATCGCACCACCAGCCCATATCCTGTCCCTTCCTTCTAGAGTCTGTTTTTAATTTCCATATTTTCTTGTCAACTGATGAAAATTGTCAACCGTTTCATAAAATTACATGATTGTGACGGGTATTTGTCATATTTTTGTCTTTTTGGGGATGTGTTATTTTTCACACTCTTGACAGATCGGTTCGAGTGCATGAGCTGTTTCTGCGTGGGTTTTCTATGAAGGTGGTTAAGTGTTGTGGAGCTTGTCTCCTCCACATTGTAAATAAGGTCAGAAGATTGATGAAACTTGGAAGCCTGTGTGCGTGTCCTAAGAAATGAGATTTTTAAAATTTTATATCAGACTGCATTGCATTGTGTTGTATTAGATTGTATTGTATTTGTACATCAGTGTCGATTTAGACAACAACAACAAAACATCATTGTGTCTCAAACTGCATTGTGTCTCAAACTGCATGTAGTCTGAAGCAGAGAGTCATTGCTACTCAATGGCTAACCTCCTCCCTCCTCTTCCCCGCTTCTGCAGCTCCTACTCCCTCCCAACATGAAGCAATCCTACTGCTGATTTTCACACTTGCATTTAAATCCATACCTTCATGTAAATATTGTGACAGAATCAATTGTCAATGACACTGTGAATGTCTTGACTAGAATTCATAAAGTTATGAATGGGTATGTCATCCAAATTTAATTCATTTATAAATGTGGATGGCTGTATACATTTAAGGGAGAAAAAAAAGCAATGGAATGTTTGAAAAAAAAAGTTTTAATACAATTTACGTTTCTCATTGAGTGTGGAACTGATGTATAATTTGTCTTGTATTTGTAAGTTGGGATACTTGCACAGATTTTGATTGTAAATGAATGTTTAAAAATGTTAAAAACGTAAAGAAAGCCGTTTATAATTGTGGATATCACATTAGAAGTATGTTTATGAAAGTGCACGTTCTAAAGGCCTGCAAAAATTACGCTGTTGTTAACGAGGGTTCTTACTTACTACCTTTTCTCAGTCAGAGACCAAGCTTTAAGAGCCAAACAATCCATGCTCTCATTTAGTCAACATGCAGAACCTTTAGGCAGAACCGACTGAAGTGCTGCCTTCTGATGCTGATCCCATTCTTCTCCTGTGTCATTCTGTCAAATATCAGTCACTTTGATTTGAAAAAATTTTCATTCTAATTCCATTAATTCCCTCGATTTTTCTTGGAAAATGCTTTCAATGTGTGTACCATCCATCCACACCTGTGGCTAAACCGGCTTTCTTTTCCAAAAGGTGGAAAGAACATGGTTCTTTCCTTAAAAATGGATTTTTTTTCTTGTGTATGAATTATTATCTTTGCTTTATCTACTCCCTAATCTGTGTGCACCACCAATTCGAAGGATATTCATTGCTTTCTAAAAGGATTAAAAAAAAAAATATGGATGTGACTTTTAAAGTTGAGTTTTTTTGCTTTTTTTTTTTTTTTTTTTTAATCGAAAATAACTCCAGAAATTCATCCTCTTTCACAGTTGGAATGATGTACTTTTCCAGACAAATTTCAGGGTCAGCCAGGTGGTGTTGAAAATGATGAAAGTGGATACACCGAGTTTTAGTTGATGGGAAAAATAAAACCAATTTCTTCAGGGCACTGTTGCATCATGGTGACTCCAAACTGGAGTTGGCTTTGTATTCTTGCCATGATGGCTCCAGTTCCCTAGAGAGCAAAGTCGCCCACGAACAGTCACGACTTGGATCTCTGATCTATGATTTCAGCAATGTCATAAATTTGATACTGAAGTGAGTATACAGGAGGTTGCTTCCTTGAGGAACACACAATTCTGAAACTGTCACTGAAGAAACAAAGTAAGGCTGAATAGAGGGACTTGTAGTCAAATGGTCAGTGTGTTTGTCTGCATCGCTGATGGTCATGAGTTCGAACCACGCGTGGGGTTGCGCTTCCAGCCAAAATTGGGTTTAGAAAGACTCTTTAATTACTTTTGTTTCACATAAAATCCAAGAAAATCCTATTTGTTTGCACTTGGTAATGAAATGTGGGTTTGGTTGACTGAAGTGTTCCAGTGTCCAAACAGTTCAGAATGTTTTGGAGTCTTGACAGCTTGATAACCCGTTCTGTTGTTTGTCTCTTTTCAGTTCCACTGTTCAACTCTTGGTTTTTTTTACCTCTTGTGCCTTTTCCATTTGACCTTAAATGGTGGCTTGGATGCTGCGAATTCAGATGGGATAAAGATCAGGCCACCTATCTATGCCCACTTACCCACCAACTTCATTTATTCATGAGTGCGCACACACACTTCACACACACACAAACTCCACACACTTTACAGTTATAATTTGTATTTTACCAGTTCAGATTTCAAAATTCTGACGGAAATACTGAACACCAGTACCGCATACTGATTTCATTGTCACTCTACGCTCAAGGTTCACATTTTTAAACAACTTGAACTGTAGGATCCTATTTTATGTGCCAGTTACTTAACAGTTGTCCCAGTAGAGATCTCAGGAGCTCTTTTGTGTGAAACCTTCACATGAGACTGTAAACCGATGTTCCGCACGTAAAATCCAGTCACCACCTTTCAAAAGAGAAGACCAGTTTGGCTGATGGTATGGATGACAGGTATATACATAGCATGCATTGACAGAATGAAAAACTGAGTGACTGACAGACTGAACGATGCAGGAAACAACTAAATGAAGTGCTAGCAGGCAGCTCTTCAGTTGGCTCCACCCAGGTAGGCAGCCCGTTGTGTAAAGGAGAGCTTGGATTGGAAACACTTGGAACTGAAGTCTCTAATTGAGGACAGGCACTGTAGGAGTACTCTTAATAATAATAATGATGATAATAATCCGCTTCTAAAAATTCTGAGCTAGTAATTTAACTCTCTGACTGGGGATAAGCACTGTAGGAGTACTCTTAATAATAATGATGATGATAATAATAATCCATTCCTAAAAATTCTGACCTTGTAGTTTGCTCTTTTCTGTCATTCTCTGACTTTGCCTTTTGGATTTTATTTTTACTTCTTCAGTGTCATCCAATGTGAGAGATTGCTTCAGTGCACATTTGCTGTGACATTACACATAGCTTGTTCATTTTTTATCCATGTATAATGTTGCTTAAAAAAAAACATACAAACAAAAAACTGTAAATAGATGCACTGTACATATAGCCGTTAAAATGATTTATGTGAACGCACATAAGAGTGGCAAAATTGGCCTGCGGAGATTTTTTTCTTTCTTTTTCGAAAAGGATCAATTTAAGGCATATATGTACGCAGCACCCTCAAAATGCATGTTGCATCATAACATACACTTGGCACATTCAAACAACAAAACAATTGCACTATCAAGAACAAGAGCACTGGTTATCTAATACATTCCATTATCTTGCACATACATGAACATCTGTTAAAAACCACCATCATAAAAATAAGCAACCAAGAGTATATCCATGTAAACAAAATACTGTTCTAAGATGCAATAACCTTAAACATGACTCGAAGTTTTGCCATTAGCTTGCACATACACACAGCTGTAAAATAGATTTGTGTTACTGCACATTAAAGCAACAATGGTAAGCCTGCAGGTTCTTCTTTCTCAAAAAGGATAAAATATGTGTATATACTGTCAAAATGCATGTTGCATCATAATATTTACTTTGTACATACATAAAACAAAATACCACTTTAAGCCTGCAAGTTTTTCTTTCTCAAAAAGGATAGATTATATGTGTATATACTGTCAAAATGTATGTTGCATCATAACACATACTTTGTACATACGTAAAACAAAATACCACTTTCAAGCACTAGAGCACTGGTTATTCAAGAACATTCCATCAGAACTGCCAAGGCCTAAATGGTATCAAGTGCTGCATCTTCATATTCTAAGTATAGCGTTTCAAATTTATGCTTAGCACTTGCATACAATATCACAAGAGCATATTCATTCAAACCCCGCTTCGCACTTGAATGATGGCAAACTAAGAAGATGGACATTTCACTAGTTACCGCTTGGTCTGCACTTGACCGACAAGAAATCAAAATAGCCAACGACCAAACCAATCAAGAAGGCTGCAAAACTGCAATCATCTACAGTGATTTTTCTTTCTTTTTTTTCTTCTCCTTCTTCTCCTCACTGACCCTGGCCATTCTTTGAAGATACAAGTCCATGGTCTAAAGATCTCTTTTATCTCAGTTCGGCTGCAAAGTCCATCATGCGCTTTTCAAAATAAATGAATCATTTTCTTTACATGCAAAAGATTTCCTCACAAAGTGTAGAAGCATAGCATTGTCAATGAAACTGTAGCATATAATGCCAAAATCGTAGCACTGAGCAGCTGTGCCTTTCACATATGTGTGTATCTGTCTTTCACATATGTGTGTATCTGTTCAAAAACCACCACTGCAAAAATTATAAAGGAATACATCTAGGTATATGTTCACATGAACAGAATACTGCTATTTGTTCTAGTAACTGTAGATATGACTCGAAAGAGTTTTTACCATCATCTGTTGCAAACCACCACTGAAATGATGATAAGGTATACCACATTGTTCACATAAAGAAAATGCTGCTTGATGCTACAAGTTGTAAGCTCAGTCACTGAGGAACATGCTTAAGGGCTTGTAGAATTATACCTATTTCAGTGCCACTGTAGCCTGCAGATTAGTGCATGTGCAATATACTATGTCTGCAAAGGGGGAGGGGGGGAACAAAAATGAAGCAGATGGAAGGGAGACAATCTGTGGAGGAGACATGAGATTATTGACTGACCAATGCAGTCCAGTGTGCTGATCAGACCAACACAGGCAATTAACCACATTGTGCATCACGCTACGGCATCTTCTGTGCGAGGGTAGGTAGGGGGGGTGGAAGGTGGGGAGCAAACGTGGGATAGGTCCTTGCGAAAAAAAAAGATCCCACCGACCATGCTTTCCTGCCGAGTTAAACGAGTGCACACAGCTGCAGGGTATACAAGGTGTTGGGAAGAGGGTCAGGAGAATGAAATTCTTTATCTTTGTACCCTTTCTATACGAAACGTACCCTTACTGTCGTAGAAAAGAATGTAGCCATCTACAGGTAGGAGAAAAAAGGTTGAGTATTTTCTTCTTGCTGCTTAGCTGCCCAGTTTTTCAGATTTGTGCTCATGAATGTCATACATGTCTCCTTCACTTCGGTATCCATCTGCATACACACTGATGTTACCTGTACACTACATACTATACATACAATGCTGGTCAGCGTAGATGACGTCGGCCTCTATGCCAAATTCCACATGTAATGTGCTAGAATCCACTCAGCATTTCTTGAACTGCAACCCATCAAACTTATCACCTACTGCAGGCCAAATACACAAGCAAGACCGTGGAACAGGGACAGGCACACACAAGGCACAGACCACAGCCTAACTGGTCACAACAGATGACAAATTATGGCACCGATCCATCAATGACTTATTCCTGTTGCGAGTTGTTGTGGGGAGGGAGTGGGGGGAGGTAGGTTGTCAACAAAGGAACTTTATATCTTCTGTCAGCACATTGTCCATCTCCCTCTGACCATCAACTCCACAATTCAGTCGTTAGGGAAAAAAAAAATAAAACAAGAAAAAAAAAAAAAAGAGAAAAGCAACTCTTTTCTGGATATTCTGCTTGAACTTGACAGTTGGTTCATTCACACTAAACTACACATTCACAGATGATGCACATGCTGTCAATTGATGTTGCCTATAGTCCAGCTTGTCAAGATCAACTCCACAGGCAGATGTTTTCAGCAAGGAAAAAGTTGCTTTATAACACATTTTTTGTAACGCACAAAAAACTGCTTAAAACTTTTTTTTTCCTCTTTAGACTAGATGAAAATATTGATCTCTTCCAAGAAATGAAAAAAAAATCATATCAGGCAGAACATCCTAACAAGGTTTCCATGTAGTGTGCTGTATTGTGTTCGCGTCTGACTCCACAAGCAAGTTAACTATAGAAATGATATGTACATCAAATTAACATCATTTTCAAAGAATGCGTGACAGAAAAATTGTCACTATCTGTTGGCTTTCAATGCTACACGGACATGCGTTATCATTCTTCTTCACTGAAGCCGAAGTCCTGAGAACACTTATCAAAGAAACCCTTCTACGTACCCTGTATGTACCCTGGATGCCATCTTCAACAGTGTTGCTCAAATTTCTGTCAAACTGCTGTCACAGCTGTAATCTTCCTTGTCACAACCTCATGAACATCTGAGTACATAACATTCGAGATGACTATTCATGTTATCCACTCCACTGTAAACAGAATATACCTTTCATCCAGTTCCTCAGACCTTGAAGCCTGCGCTCTAAAGCACAGACATTATATGCTTCACCAAAACATAGGTTTAGACTGCACTAAACAATTTTCTGATGCTAATCTCATGCTGCTAATTCTGGCTCGTCCATACACAGTCATGCTCAGACTCATCTGGCAGTATCATCAGTCTACAGGAACAGTCAGTATCGGATCATCATGAAGCTATCCATAAGATTAGACATCACTTCTTCCGAGTCATTTTGGTGTTGCCTGTTCTCACCCACCATCAGATTCTCAGGACAGCATCTACTGAGCCTCCTGTCCACAACGATAACTGCTTTGTCACAAAGCCATGAGTGTCATCTTCCAAGGACGCTACCAAATTCCTCCCAAAGACAGTCCCCATGAACTAGCTACCACCAACAACCTTGACGACTCACACTGCTTGGACGTCGAGAAGAAATGGAAAAAAGGTCACTGCCACAGCAGGGTGTGAAAGGCTTCGGAGCTGGTGATGTTTTTAATCTAACGATGACAATGCAATGGGAGCTCCACGTTTCTGGTATGAGAGTACATGATGGGGCTGTGCTCTGCACTTTATTTCTGGCATCCACCAGGCCAGAGAGCTAAGCTGGCAAAGAAATCTGAGCAACACTGTTGAAGATGGTGTCCGTTCAATCTTCCCCTTCAAACCCACTGCAGGCACAACTCAGGGTAGGTGCCAGCTGGGGGCCAAAAACTCCCACAAACAAAATGTCTCTGTTGGGACTTGGACTACATTCAGTTTGGATCGTTTATAGCCCAGCCGACTACAAAGACCCATATTAGGGCTGTCATTTTGTGAAAGCCACCCTCTACATAGATGCAAAAACAAACAAAAATCTCCCCCCCCCCCCCTCCAAAAAAAAAAACAACAACATTTACACACAAGCCATTAAATAAGATTTTCTAGACGCACACTAACATTGTTTTAAAATCTTATGTCCGTAAAATCTTAAGATGAAAAATGTTAATCTCTCTCAGGATCTAAAAAAAAATCACATCAGGTGGGTCACCTCTGGGCAAGCTTTCAATGAAGTCCGCTTGTAAATGGCACCTGTCCCAGTTCATGTGAGGACCACTACGAGGGGATTCGAACCACACAAACCCCCAACCAGCGAAAGCGAACTGCTGTGACATGTTAAAAATAACTTGGTTTAAATACTGGAATACCACTTAAAAAAGAAAAAAAAACAAACCTGAATAAATTAGCTGGAATGTTACTCCAATGAAATATTCAGTGTCTCCAACTCAGACGGACCGATCATTCCAATGGCACTGTTATTCAAACTGAATTGCACACCATGCTGCAATGGAAGAAAAGTATGGAAAACAGCAACAAAGACGAATCTAGTTGAAAAGTGAGGCGACTGCAGGTGGAAATCTAAACAAATTTTAAAAAGTATTGATAAGGCTCCGCCGAAAAACGTAGACAAAAGAATCGTAAGACAAAACACAACGCGTTTTGACCTCATAGGTCTTCTTCAGGCAAGATACACAACACTCAGGACAATGAAAATGAACGAGCAATCACTTCAGTGATTGCTCATTCATTTCTGTTGTCCTGAGTGTTGTATGTAACTGACTGCTCGTTCATGTTTGTTGTCCTGAGAGTTGTGCATCTTGCCTGAGGAAGACCTACGAGGTCGAAACGTGTCGTGTTTCGTCTTGTGATTCGTTTGTCTAAGTTTTTTGGCAGAGCTTCATAAAAACTTTTAAAAATTATTAACAAAGATGCCGTTTATCACCAACACTTTCAGGTACAACTAGGTTCAGGGTCAGTACAGCACTAGCCAAGCACATAGATCTCCTTAAGGCCTGGCCCCTATCTATGAAAGATTGTCCTGACAAAAAAATCAACAACTACAATGACGCAGACATAATTATAATTAATATTCCTGATTTGAAGGCAGAAAAATACTAGGCTATGCTATGGCTTCCAGATGTTCATTGTGTTTGATTCTTGAACCTCAGATTAAAAAAAAAAAATTAAGAATATGAAAAACAAAATGATACAAAAAAAAAAAAAAAAAAACCGCACAAAAAACCCCAAAATCATTGTACATTGCAGAATGGCCAATGAATATTGAAACAGCTCTCAGCATTCCCACTGGCTGGTAGCTAGGAGAATAAAAAAAAAAACAATGGGAAGGGAAGAAAATAGAATGAATCCATACAACGGCACCCTGAAGAAACTGGCCTAGATTTCTGATTATAATCACGTTTATGATGGGGGAGAAGGAGGAGGGGTGGGGTGGGGGTGGGGGGGGGGGGGGTGCCTATTCTATCCTATTCCATGGCCATGATTAGGAACGCAGGAAAAACTTATCACTTGATCACACATCGTAGTAAAAATAACCAACAACACAATTATTAGTTTAAATCATTTCTACACATGACACACAACCAGTTATCAAAAGAGAATTCTATATAGGTTACCACAGACGAGCAAAGATGACCCTGCCACTGACACAGGTGAAGGAAACGCCTGTAAGCATAACTTGACTACAGACTTTCACAAATTTCCCACAACAAAAATTTCCCACAAAGCAATTCTGTAACCGGCAGTATTCAACAAATAAAACTGCAATATTCAAGGCTCCCACCGAAAAAAAGAAGAAGATTATTTTGACTACAGACTTCCATAAATTTACCACAACATTTGACATTTTCATCCAAGAAAACAATTCTTACACTGGCAGTATTTCACAAATAAATCCGCAATACTCAAGACTCCCACAAGGAATTATAAAAATACAGTCTTTCATAAATTTCCCACATCAAAAATTTCCCACAAAATAATTCTCCAACTGACAGTATCTTACAAATAAAACTGCAAAATTCAAGACTCCCACTGGGGAACTGTAAAAACTAATTTCACTACAAACCTTCACAAATTTCAAACAACCAAAAATTCTTACACTGGCAGTATTTAACGAAGAAAATGGCAATATTCAAAATTCCTGCCGAGAATTTCACAAATTTCTCATAACAAAAATTTCCACCAAAACAATCATTACACTGGCAATACTTAATGAAGAAGTTGCAATATTCAAGGCTCCCACTGACTAAAAAATAAAACAAATTCCTGCAATTCTAAGAAGTGGAGAGGGAGATGGGAGGAGATCTTGCTCATGTCCCCTTTCCCCTCCTCACACCTGCCTCTCCCCCCCCCCCCCCCCCTTCCCCTCCTCCCCCCCTCCTCCCTCGTCCTCTACCCTGCCTCTCCCCTCCTCCTCCTCCCCCCCTCAATATTACAATTTTCCCCCCCCCCCCCCCAGTGCAATGAACAAATACTAATATTGAATCTACATTCACCATTAATGATAAACTGTGAATTAGGATCTTACACAATGTAACCTTGTTATGATCGTACACATTACCTTAGAGATCGTAACACAAGTATCTTGTTAGGATCGTTACACAAGTACCTTGTTAGGATCGTTACACAAGTACCTTGTTAGGATCGTTACACAAGTACCTTGTTAGGATCGTTACACAAGTACCTTGTGAGGATCGTTACACAAGTATCTTGTGAAGAATGAGACTACCACATTATAATTGTTACACAGGCACCGTGTGATGAACACCAATGTAATATAACTACTGCCCTGGCACTGTGTAATGAGTGAAACTGCAGTATTACACCTGTTGCACTGACACAACACACTGAATAAAACTGCAATATTACCACAGTTACACTGGCACCATGTAGTGAGTAAAAATGCAATATGACAATAGTTACATTGGAAACACATGACGAATAAACTGCAACATTACAATTGTTACACTGACGCCATCTGTGAGTAAAACTGCAATATTTGTAATTGTTACACAGGCAGCATGTGATGACTAAATCAACAAAACTACAATGGTTACGTTGCTGCCATGTAATGAATAACATTGCAATGTCAGCAGCGCCTGTTACGAATAGATCAAAGTGAATGATACTACAATACTGACAAGAACGACAATGGAATGGCTACTGACATTGACCTTTGCCATAGGTCACTTGTGATTACACATTTCTGACAGCATGGGTCTCTCATGATCCACGCATTTCACGGAGGCTTTGTCTTCATAGTGTATGGATAATGAGTAACCCTCATCATCTGAAGTGTGTTTTGTCAAAATAAACGCCTAGTAAAGATTATAATGTGGGACATATCATCTGAAAGTGTGAGTCAAATTACATAACTAATTGTTTAAAAAAAATTTCTTCACTCAAAAAAAAAAAAAAAAAAAAAGAAATTTGATGACTGACAAATAATCAAAACTTTTCGACAAAAACTTAAATTTTCGCTGGAATATCTTGAATGGTTCAAGAGATATCACGATTTTCTTGTGACTCCGGATCCATCCAGGAAGCAGGCCAAAGGTTAAAACGTTATGTGTCACCAGAGGACACCACAAAGAAACGCTCCCTGACCATCATACCTTACTACTCATGACCCAGGACATCACTTATGACCGTCTTAACACCCAGGCCAAATTCCTTTCAAAAAAGAAAAAAGGGGGTCATAGGACATTCTCCCACTGTACAGAATTTTAATGTAGGTACTCCTTACCAAGAAAAAAAAAAAAAAAAATCACCGCCACCGCAGATGTTCCACCTACGATCTGATGACCAGCGACTCAAAGAGGTGCCATGACCAACATGTGGAAAACGATCTTGGCTGAGTGTTCATCACTCAGAATGGGCAGCAGGGGAACTGTTGGCACAGCCCATCTCCTTTCCCCCATCATCCTGGAGCAAGCAGGCTCTTTATATGTGTCTGTAACCTCCTCTTCCCTCCTGCGCCTGCCCCCTTTTCCCCCCCCCTCCCCCCTCTTCTCAATTGCCAATATGGATTATAAGATCAACCGTATCAGTCTTTGGATGTGTAAATGTCTGAATCACAGTCCGTATTCTGAGCCCTATCTACAAAGAACTGATCCACAGTTGCAGTGAACTCGGAGTCAGTAACAGTACTGAACCAAGCTACTTCTATTCCCTGAATTCAAACCGCTCACAAAAAAAGCAAAATTTCTTGCATTGGAAAAAAAAAAAAAAAGAAAAAAAAGATTGCTGTAAAGTGGACTGAAAAAAGAAATTCCATGTAGCTGCCGGAAATAACTCGATGCCTCCATCTTGCAATCTGGAGCCTGGTGGCTGGAAGGGCAAGGCATCAGACTCTTAATTTCAAGATCCGGTGTTCGATTCCCTCTCAAGACAACCAAGTTAGACAAAAAGTTTTCTTTTGAGGTAACATTTGTGCAGACTCCAATCTCCTTCTAGACATTAAACCAAGGTTTTGTTCATAAATGCAAAGCGTGAAAAAAACTTGCACCCATGTCAAATCCTATCCCACCTTTTAGAAAAGAGCAGGCCATCATGTGCAAGTGGATTGGATGACATGAACATCAAACTCATGAATATTGGTGTTGTGTTTAGACATCATCCCTGAAAATGAAACATGGCTGCCTTAATGGTCTGACTAAAAAAAAAAACTGTCGCTTATGGTGAACATCCTAGCTGTAGCTGAGGAACGGAGAGAGAGAGGGAAAAAAAAAGAGATATGAATCACACAGCGCAATTGTTTGACAGTAATTAAAAAAAAAAAAAGGCAAAGAGAGAAGAGGGAGACAGAACTTAGAGAGAGAGAGAGAGAGAGAGAGAGACAGAGATCTACAATGCAAGTGTTTAATAATAATAAAGAAAAGGGAAAGAGAGAAGAGAGAGACTGGTCTTATAATGTGATTGTCCGACACTATTTTAAAAAGAAACAAGCAAAAAGGCAAAAAGCGGAGAGAGACAAATAGATCTTACAATGCAATTGTCCAACGATTTAAGAAAAAAAAAAGGCAAAGAGAGACTGATCTTATAACACAACTGACCGAGAGTTAAAAAAAGAAAGGCACAGAGAGAAGAGACAGATATCTTACACAGCAACTGTCTGTCCATAATAACAGAAAAAAAGCAAAGAGAGGAGAGAGAGAGAGAGAGAGAGATCTTAACGCAACTGTCTGACAGTAATGAAAAACACAACCGAAAAGGCAAAGAAGACAACGGAAAGGCAGATCTTATAATGCAACAGTCCAACAGTAATTAAAGAAAGGCAAAGAGAGAAAGAGAGATGTGGATCTGACAACCTAACTGTCCAACTTTAATGGCGGGAAAAAAAAAATGCAAAGAGAGAAGAGGGAGAGACATTTCACAGCCAAACTGTCTGACAATCTAAAGAACAAACAACAACAACAACCACAAAGCAAAGAGGAGAAAGAGACAGATCGTACAACAAAACCGCCTGAAAGTGACAACGAAAAAGAAAAAAAAGCAAAGAGGGAAGGGATGATTGATCTCACAACCCAACAGTCCAATAGTAATGTAGAAAACAAGGAGAAGAGAAGAGAGAGAGAACTGTTCAACCATAATAATAATAATAAAATCACCAACAATCACAGAACTAGCAATGTTCAGCTCACAAAGATTTTGCAAATCCTGTTACAAAGGCAAAGTGATGATATGTGTTGTACAAGTAAACCTTTCATAAAGGCATCACAGCCGTATTACATAAGCGATATAAAAAGAAACAAAATCTATGACGATAAGTAATACCAAAGGGACGTCTCCAACAGTGATTAAAAACTGCCCTAAAGGCAAAAAAGCCACTTCTACTGTAGTACAAGATATAAAGCAATAAGAGATCAATAAATGTAAACTGTTGCAAAGCAAAACATCACTGAAAAAAAAAAACAATGTAAAACAGTCAACAAGGCACTACCATGGTCTGCTATAAAAGTAATGTTGCTCTACTGTTTGCAGTGAGGTAAATTCAGCCTCAATGTACAGGCAATGTAATGCATACCAATCGAGCAATTCAATATCCTCTGCAACTTTCACTATAATCAAATCTACAAAAAGGTAATCTTGATCCCACGTAATGATGGCATCCACATAAACTGATCAGATGAAGACAAGGTAACATCCTTTTCTAAGGCAGTCTAGCATCCGGTCAACACTGATTATCTGAACTGGGGCAATTTGATAATGTGCAAATCAACCATCTTGCATCCACATAGACAATGCGGCATCTATATAAAAATCAGTCTGACTTATTTACACACAAGCAACTCATGTAAGAGTGACCCGGCGTTCACATAACAACAGTTCACCTAAAGATCTGTAAGATAACCTTAAAAAGACAACAGGCATCTACGTAACACCAATTGTACATACACAGAAAGATGATCCCACATCCTCATTAATGGCATCCACATAACAGCACTGTGACTTCCTTTGTAACAGCATTGTGACTTCCACATATCAACATTCTGACATCCACACAACAGCACCTGACATCCACATATCAACACTGACGTCCACATAACAGCACCTGACATCCACATATCAACACTGAAATCCACATAACAGCACCTGACATCCACATATCAACGCTGAAATCCACATAACAGTACTCGGACATCCACATATCAACACCGACATCCACATAACAGCACTCTGACATCCACATATCAACACTGACATCCACATAACAGCACTCTGACATTCACATATTAACACTGACGTCCACATAACAGCACTTTGACATCCACATATCAACACTGACATCCACATAACTGTACCCTGACATCTACATATCAACACTGACATCCCCCATGACAGCACTCTGACATCCCCATGACAGCACTCTGACATCCCAATGACAACACTCTGACATCCCCATTACAGCCCTCTGACATCCTCATAACAACACTCTGACATCCACATGACAGCACTCTGACATCCCCATGACAGCACTCTGACATCCTCATGACAACACTCTGACATCCACATGACAGCACTCTAACATCCTCATGACAACACTCTGACATCCACATGACAGCACTCTGACATCCACATGACAGCACTCTGACACCCACATGACAGCACTCTGACAGACATCCACATGACAGCACTCTGACATCCACATGACAACACTCTGACATCCTTATAACAGCCCTCTGACATCCACATGACAGCACTCTGACATCCACATGACAGCACTCTGACATCCCCATGACAGCACTCTGACATCCACATGACAGCACTCTGACATCCACATGACAGCACTCTGACATCCGCAAAACAGCACTCTGACATCCACATGACAGCACTCTGACATTGACATGACAGCACTCTGACATCCGCATAACAGCACTCTGACATCCGCATAACAGCACTTTGACATCCACATGACAGCACTCTGACATCCACATGACAGCACTCTGACATCCCCATGACAGCACTCTGACATCCCCATGACAGCACTTTGACATCCACATGACAGCACTGACATCCACATGACAGCACTTTGACATCCATATGACAGCACTCTGACATCCGCATGACAGCACTCTGACATCCATATGACAGCACTCTGACATCCACATGACAACACTCTGACATCCACATGACAGCACTGACATCCACATGACAGCACTGACATCCACATGACAGCACTCTGACATCCCCATGACAGCACTCTGACATCCTCATGACAACACTCTGACATCCACATGACAGCACTCTAACATCCTCATGACAACACTCTGACATCCACATGACAACACTCTGACATCCACATGACAGCACTGACATCCACATGACAGCACTGACATCCCATGACAGCACTCTGACATCCCCATGACAGCACTCTGACATCCACATGACAGCACTCTGACATCCACATGACAACACTCTGACATCCACATGACAGCACTGACATCCACATGACAGCACTGACATACACATGACAGCACTCTGACATCCACATGACAGCACTCTGACATCCCCATGACAGCACTCTGACATCCCCATGACAGCACTCTGACATCCCCATGACAGCACTCTGACATCCCCATGACAGCACTCTGGCATCCCCATGACAGCACTCTGGCATCCCCATGACAGCACTGGCATCCCCATGACAGCACTCTGACATCCTCATGACTGCACAACATCCACATGACAACACTCTGACATCCCCATGACAGCACTCTGACATCCGCATAACAACACTCTGACATCCCCATGACAGCACTGACATCCCCATGACAGCCCTCTGACATCCACATGACAGCACTCTGACATCCACATGACAGCACTCTGACATCCACATGACAGCACTCTGACATCCACATGACAGCACTTTGAAATCCACATGACAGCACTGACATCCACATGACAGCACTGACATCCACGTGACAGCACTGACATCCACATGACAGCACTCTGACATCCCCATGACAGCACTGACATCCACATGACAACACTCTGACATCCACATGACACCACTGACATCCACATGACAGCACTGACATCTACATGACAGCACTCTGACATCCCCATGACAGCACTCTGACATCCAGATGACAGCACTCTGACATCCACATGACAGCACTCTGACATCCCCATTACAGCACTCTGACATCCAGATGACAGCACTCTGACATCGACATGACAGCACTCTGACATCCCCATTACAGCACTCTGACATCCAGATGACAGCACTCTGACATCCACATGACAGCACTCTGACATCGCCATGACAGCACTCTGACATCCGCATAACAACACTCTGACATCCACATGACAGCACTGACATCCACATGACAGCACTCTGACATCCACATGACAGCACTCTGACATCCTCATGAACAGCACACTGACATCCCCATTACAGCACTGAGATCCACATGACAGCACTCTGACATCCCCATGACAGCACTCTGACATCAACATGACAGCACTCTGACATCCCATGACAGCACTGACATCCACATGACAGCACTGACATCCCCATGACAGCACTCTGACATCCCCATAACAGCACTCTGACATCTCCACATGACAGCACTCTGACATCCGCATAACAACACATCTGACATCCTCATAACGCACTCTGACATCCCTATGACAGCAACTATCCTGACATCCACATGACAGCACTCTGACATCCGCATAACAACACTCTGACATCCCATAACAACACTCTGACATCCGCATGACAGCAACTCTGACATCCTACATAACAACACTCTGACATCCCATAACAGCACTTTGACATCCGCATGACAGCACTCTGACATCCCACATGCAGGACTCTGGCATCCCATGACGTACTCTGACATCCCCATGGCAGGACTCTGACATCCCCATGACAGTACTCTGACATCCACATGACAGGACTCTGACATCCCCATGGCAGGACTCTGACATCCCCATGACAGGACTCTGACATCCCCATGGCAGGACTCTGACATCCCCATGACAGTACTCTGACATCCACATGACAGCACTCTGACATCCCCATGACAGCACTCTGACATGCACATGACAGTACTCTGACATCCCCATGGCAGGACTCTGACATCCACATGACAGCACTCTGACATCCCCATTACAGCACCCTGACAACAACACTCTGACATCCACAACACAGCACTCTCGACATCCACATAACAGGACCATGACATCCATATAACAGCAATGACATCCACATAACCGCATCTGACACCATGTTAGTGAGATAAAGACTTCCAAATCCTTTGCAAAAATAGAATAAAATAGAACAACATACACTCCTCTGCCAAAATACAATGAAAAAAATAGCGTAGACCCCGTGGAGAAAAAAAGAGAGAGACGTGCATTTCTTGAGTACAACTCTTCAAGGCAAACAATTGAAGACGCTGTGCTCCAAAGTACACATCTGTTCTTCATTTTTTCTACTGAATCAATGTTAGATTAATTTAACTTTTTTCTAATCCAACATCAACATAAGAGATCCAACATTCACTCGACAGCAATCTGACGAACATAACGGATCTGACATCCACATTACAGAGACCTGATCCATGTTAACATTATCTGACGTCCACATAACAGAGACCCAGCTTCTACATAAACGAGGTCCGACACCTGAACAAGCAACATCAACAGAACAGTGATCTGGCATCCAGGTAACACAGATCTGACATTCATGTAGCAATCTCACATCCACATAAAAGGTACCTGACATCCACATAACAGTGATGCGACATCTACAAAACAATGACCTGACATCCACACCACAGTGATATGACATCCACGTTACAGCAATATGATATCCGCATGACAGTATACATCACATACCAGAGACCTGACACCACATAAGCACAATCTGACATCCACTTAAAAGTCATGAATAGCGGCAATTATGATAAAGATAATCTGACATCCACATAAAAATAATCCCACATAAAGTCAACCTGACTGTCAAGTACGTAAATCATACATTCACATAAAGGCAGCATGTCAGTTTGAACGTTGTACTGGCAATTTGACTGTAAAACTGTACATGTAAGCTCACATTCTGAACACGTCTAATCTCATGGTCTCTATACTCTCAGGCGTTTTGTTCTTCAGTAATTTCACCAACAGGCAGAAGGTTTACTCCCAGCAGAGAAATACCCTGCATCTGCTGGATCTGGTCTGACATTCCTTTGTTAACAGACATCTGACTTTTAACTTCTCACACTTATCCAGCATTCTCATGCCAGTGTTGTGGGAAATTGATTCGATCACAATACAACCAAGCAAAGATACTCCCATGTCAAGAGCACAACCAAACCAAGATATCCCCATTTAGAAACAAATCCATGTGAAGACATCTTCATCTGGGGAGCATAACGAAGTAAAAACATCCCCGTTTGGGAACACAGTCAAATGAAAGATGTTCCCATCTGGGGAACACCACCATGCCAAATCCTTGTCATTTTCAGAACATAAACTTGTCAGTGTGTTGAACATGAACTTGCCAGTGTCGACCACATTCGGGGACACACAGGAATGGCATGCTACGCACGTCTGGGTAGCTCAGCTTTGTCAGGTCTGCACTGGGGTCGGAGAGGTCAGGAGGTCACCGGTCGAAGTCCCCATCGTTGACTTAGTCCCTGATTACGCGCGTCTGCTGTGCAAGCTGGCGGTACAGCAAGAGAGTCAGAACCAGTCCAGCCACCTGTGACAGCCAGTCAGGCATGATCAAGGCATCATCCCTCCTCTCTCCCCAGGCCTGCCACTTTCCTTCTTACCCCCATCCACTCGTCTTCCCTCCACCACCACCACCATCACCACCAACTCCCCTCCAACCAAGTCTATACCTGTTGGGTTCACATCAAACTATAAATGATTTCTAATTCGTTTTACCTCAAGCTCATAAATTCAAAAGACATTTATTACTGAAGTAAGATCTTTAAAACTATAAAACTATCTCGCAGATTTTGATCTCTCTCTCTCTCTCTTTCTTATACAGGCACACCTCCGACATTCACCACTAATGAGATTTTTTTTTGCATATGTGGCTGGTTTTATTCCCACCAAGAAGATAACCATATTGGGGGAATGATTTGTTGAAAAAAAAAAAAAAAAGAAAGGATGCCCCAAACTCTGTTCTTCAAACTTGTATGTTTCTCTACAACACTGGCTGAAGACAAGCATGTGGGACTGTGGTGGGTTGGAGCATGGAAGGATGAAGGTGGGTGTACACTGTCTGGCTAACAGACAGCAGTCCATCTCCTGTGTGTGTGTGTGTGTGTGTTGTGTGTGTGTGTGTTGTGTGTGTGTGCGCAAGTGTGTGTGTGTGTGTTTGTTTGTGTATGTATGTAAGAGTGATTACGTCTGTGTGTGTGTGTGTGTGTGTGTGTGTGTGTCTGTGTGAGTGCGTGTATGTATAAATCCATAGCATGTTTCTAATTTCTAACTGGTCACAAAAAGTTCCTTCATCTTTTGAGTTAATTTAGAAAAATTTGTTGGTGTATATGATATTTTTACATTTTTTCTAATTACATGCTTTGTAATGTAAGAATTTCAGACAGAAACGCCCCCCCCCCCCCCCCCCCCCCCACCTCATGTTTGATAAGTTCATTACTCTGCATGGAACGTTAACTGCTCAGTTCAAACTTTCTGCAATGTCTCCTCTTTAGAATATAAAGTGCATCCTCCTTAAAGTGTAAAGACTGAATGACATGTAGCAGTGGGGTATGTGTGTGTGTGTGTGTGTGTGTGTGTGTGTGTGTGTGTGTGTGTGTGTGTGTTGGGGTATGAGCGCTTCTTGATGTACTCCTACATGCACAAGGTTGTGTGCAAGTGTCTATATCACTATGTCTATTTGTGTGTATGGATATGCAAATCAACACAGACACTGCGCATAAACATACAATGACAATTGTACTTACTAAAACAAAAGCAAAAGCAAAGGCGCATCCCAGTATGACGTCAGCTTGCTCACTGATAAATTCACGTGCTTTTTCGTAACACCCCTGCAAACACACAGAACAAAACAGAACCTATTTTTCACTTGGAATTCACCGTGAAAAGCAAAAAAAAAAAAAAAAAAAAAAAAAAAATTAAGCCTCATATCTAAACACTTGTAGGAGGGAGGAGGTGTCTGAAGTCTGCCGGTTTTGAGGGACTCTGAAGAGAGAATTTCCACCGACTATCCCATGCATGGGAGATTCTTCTCCGTAACTCATCTCAAGCAAGGACTAAATGCAGAATGCCTGAATCGAGACAACAATGCTTTAGTCCACCAGTTCACCCTACTTTGACGTCAGTTC
The DNA here is from genome assembly GCA_033310375.1 of Conus canariensis. NCBI lineage: Eukaryota > Metazoa > Mollusca > Gastropoda > Neogastropoda > Conidae > Conus > Conus canariensis. The sequence continues at coordinate 32,627,349 of CM065737.1, read as the reverse complement.
CAACCATTTTCACCCTCAGGATTGCATTTTTGTGCATGTGTTCACACTCTTTCACAATTGTGTGTGTGTGTGTGTGTGTTTTCACACTTTATGTCATCTCTGGCTTCAGCACATGATATAACTCTCTAAGTGAAGGGAATCTCTAGCATAGCTAACAATGCTCTGGAAGCATCATTAATATGCTAAAAGTTCTGCTGACAATCCCTCTGTTCAATGAGTCCCTTTTCATAACTACCTCAAATTTTGTTACAGATCACTTCGTTTACTGTAATACTCTTCTCAACCTCTGTAAAAGAGGAAAAGAATGTCTCCCCTCTTTCCCACTTGCTGCCAACCTACCCATATTCTATACTGACTTCCCCAAAACTGTTTAAAGAAATTAACAGATCTGGTTTCTTTACAAACCCAGTTGTTTAGTTACTTGATATGCCCCAGACATCCATCTAACAGTCGTTCTGGCTGTTCTTTGTTTGTTTGTTTGTTTTTCCATGCACATGTACTCACTACACTTAGGAGAACTTTCCTGTGGTTTTGTGCAACATGACATTTGACCCTTGAGAATATGGTTTGAATAATCTTGCACAAAAAAACCTGCATGCATGCAAAACAAGACACACCATTTAGAACTGGTCCATTTTTACACTCTAATACTGAAAAACATTTTGATCTTCACTGGTCTGTGAATAAAGGAATTGAAATGTTGCATCTTCTTAACTGTTGCATCGTCTAACGATCACTATACAGGACAATACGATTACAATTTCGGTACGGCATGACCACTGTGGACACAGCTTCTCCCGAGTTCTTCCTTATGTATTACATCAGCTTGTCCCTGAATGAGTGGACATGTTTCCTGGTGTATGGTCACTCAGACATGAAGCCGAAGAGGGCCATAACAAAGGACTGACACTGTACCAGCCACCGTGGTTAAGTGGTTAGTGTTGCGGACTCCCCGCTGGGGGGGTTGTGCGTTTGATTCCCATCAGAGTCATGTGGGATTTTTCTGCCCCGACTGGTTCCTACCCAGAGCTGAATTTGCTATGGGTTCAATTGGGAGGATTGGTACCACACAGTCGAGTTTCATCCACTTAAATGGATGCGTCTCTGTGAGTGTTGCTCAAACTTCCTGACCAACTCTGCGGGTACTGTCAGTATGGGGCTTAGTAGGTGGTGTCCTGTGTATGTTGGATCAGAACAGGTGCCACTGAACACCACCGAAGTGACTCGACAGCAGTGCAGTGTCTCCTCCGGTGGGTTGCCTCTTGACGGCTTGACATTGATTGCTCCCTGTGGGTGCAATTACCACTGAGGTGGCACAGAAGATGGGACAGCAAAAAACAACAACACAAACACACACACAAAAAGGACTGACATCGTAGTACAAGGCGTTGTTGAAGACGCTAAAGCGCAGGTTCCCTGGGGGCCCCAGCTGCCACGTCTGGCACTTGGTGACATCTCGCAGCCCGCTGATCTTGGCGTCGTACACGCAGCAAGAGGCAGGGACCAGCTTCTCTGGCACCTCATCTGTAACACAAAAGCAAAGGCAAGGGGGAGGATTTAGGTTGAGATTTGTGTTGCTTATAGCCCAGCTGAGCTGAGCGCAGAAGGCCAAGGGAAGAAGAGGAGGGAGAGCTGAAGGGAGGATGGGGCAGGAGGGGGAGGCAGTAGCTCTGTGTGGAACAGGGTTGGAAGGGTGGGTCAGTGGAATGTACACACACATGTACCAACAAAATTTTTTTTTTAAATCAGGAAGCAGAAGAAGTGAAAAGGAAGAGGGAGGGGGCTGGGCACATTAACTCTTTAAAAATTCAAAAACTGCCTCAGCAACCTAGAAAAAGAAAAACAAGACTATAACGAGGGATTAGGAACTTGGGAAAGGCCAGAGACGTGGAGGGTGGAGTTAGTAAGGCAGGTAATAATCAAAGCAACATGACTGGTACACACCACAAACGACATACAGGAAGGTAGCTTGGCAACAAAAAGTGGAAAAAAAAAAAAGGATTGAACGGTTAAAGTTCCATTGCCCAATGGCTGAAGACAGTGAACTGTGACAGTTGAAGTGTTAAAGTTCCATTGCCCAATGGCTGAAGACAGTGAACTGTGACAGTTGAAGTGTTAAAGTTCCATTGCCCAGTGGCTGAAGACAGTGAACTGTGACAGTTGAAGTGTTAAAGTTCCATTGCCCAATGGCTGAAGACAGTGAACTGTGACAGTCACGCAGCCTGTGGCATGGAATTATAAGGCACAGACCATCCTCTCCTTCTTCCGCCTTCTCCTTCTTTGTATCACAGGGTGTGTTCAAAGAGAAGCCAACAACCTCACACATACTCGTGCTCACACACACGCATGTGCGCTCACACACATAACACACAAATGCACACACCCACAAATGCACACACCCATACACACACACACAAATGCGCACACGAACACACACACACACACACACACACACACACACACACACATGCACATATGAACATATACACACACACACGGTCACACACACACACATATACAGACACACACACACACTCATACACATTCACTCACTCACAGCAAAAACAAGCAATCATATCACAAAAGGTTCAGCCAAACACACACTCACTGCGTAACCGGGCGTCCCTGTACCATGGAGTTCGTTGAAAGATAAGCCAGGAATCTCGACGGGTCACTTCCAAGTCCTCGCTCCCATCACTGAAATCACTGGTGGACGCTCTCACCCCGCAACACTCCAGCTGCAAGTATACCAACAGTCATCAGTGCCGATTTGGGGTTCCTACTCACTGCAAACTACAGAAACAGTCACAGCGACCGGTATTTTGAGATACAGAGGGTTCTTCCCACTTTTTTTTTCTTTTTTTTTTTTTAGCCCTGAACTCTTCCATGGACAAAAAGAAGATCTCTTCCAGAAATTTACTTCAAAACAGTTGTAACAAATACCAAAAGCGTATTCACAATGAGCACAAAGCACCTGTGACACGTTCAGCTAAAATGCACATGCGCTTTTTAAGAGAGTGAACATGTGTGTGCATTGGTTATGTTCAGTTTGAGAGATCTTGCTGATAATCCTGGTCTGTGGCTTTATTCCAGTTCAGTGTAGACACACCGTCATGTGCCCCATGAAAAAAAAAAAAAGAAGAAAAAAAAGAGGAAAAAATGTGTGAACCTTGAACTAGTATTGAAAACTCATCTTTACAAGCTGCTTGCTCCTCACTGGTCGGTTTTGTTGTTTGAGTAGAGATTTGTGTCCTTGGAAAAAAAAGGTAACTGTCTGGCATTTTTGGCAAAGGCAGCGGATGAGAAAGGAAGAAAGAAAAGAAGAGAAAAAAAACGTAAACAAAAAAAAAAAAAAAAAAAGTTTACTGTTGATTCTAGGGTGAGTACGGGATGTGCGAACATATTTGATCATTTTCAATACAAGCTTTTATCGCAGTGTTAAATTTCGAATTGTTTATTTTTTGTTTGGATCGTGACTGGAATTATTTCCAAATTCTACCCTGTTCACACACTCGGTAGGCAAGACGTGGATCAATCATATGGTAAGTATTTCATTTATTTTACTGGGTGACCCAGAGAAAAGAAAGAAAAGTGAAAGAAATGCATATGCCAAAGGTGATGTTGGATGTAATTTTTGTTATGGAATACTGTGGAGTGAAATATAGACATTGGCCAAAGAACGGAAAAAAGGAGAAATTAAAATCCTCGCATACCACAAGAAGTCAGGCACAGAAAGAAAAAAGGAAATAATTTTTACGGGAAAGAACTTTAAAATCGTATTCCGATTTGTTTTATGGGAAAGGGAGTCCGATGTGTGGCTGCGTGCGGGGCTTGTGACTGTTTTTGCTTGTGAGTGTGTATGTAGACACCGTCGTGTGACACACATGGTCAAGCCAAGGTTGCACAATCTCATGCAGTCTGTCCTGCCAGTGTGAAACATTCAGCGGCCAAATAGATGAAATAGTAATTGTTGGAGATTGCACAATTGATTGGATCTATATCCTGTGCATGCATGCATGTGTGTGTGTGTGTGTGTGTGTGTGTGTGTGTGTGTGTGTGTGTGTGTGTGTATGTGTGTGTTTTGTGTGCGTGCGTGTGTGTATGTATGCGTATGCGTGTGCGTGTGTTGTGTGTTGTGTGTGTGTGTTTTAGTGTGTATGCGCGCACACACGCGCATATGTGCATAGTCTGTTGGGGTTTTCACACATTCTTTTGCCCATGCTCTTTCCATGAAATACTCACACAAAATCCACGCCACTCACCATGAGGGTGGCAACGCTGGGAAGGGACAGAACTCAACATAAGGAAGAGAACTGACCTCACGCTGAAGTCGGTCCCAGGCATCAGTGACGGAGGAATCGTCTCCGTAGTCCGACAGCAAGGTCATGCGCATGGCGTCTGTCATCTCTTCCTCCAACTTCCACAACAAGTTTGAGGACAAAGGAAAGAGAGGAGAGAAAAAAAACAGATAAGAGACTGACAGCTGACTGGAAAAGAACAGGCTTTTCAAAACCGAGTCAATCAGAACAAAACGTAACAGCAACCAGACCTTGAAATGTCATCACTTACATGGATCTCTGCTATGCAACGTAGTCACTGATGCACAGACTGAGCGACTGACATACAAAGCCGGTGCCTTTTTGTGATTCTGAAATTTTATCAAGGCATACATTTTCCTGTACACTTTGTCCAGAACAAATTTCAAACATTAATGTTAGCGCACTGCCTGTCTAAAACAATCCGTAAACGACCAGTGTGTAGACTTGTGAATCAAAAAGGTCTGCCAGTTACGCACGCAGCATGATTCTTCCTGGCATATCGAAACAAATATATATTACTCCCTAAACTTGTTGAGTGACTAGCTGCAAAATGAGGTGACTGCAGGGGGAAATCTGAACAAATTTTAGATGTTAGTAACAGCGCAACGTAAAAAAAACGTAGACAAACGAATCACAAGACAAAACATGACACCTTTCGACCTCTTGGGTCTTCTTCAGGCAAGATACAAAACACCGTTGAATCAACGCCCATTTTGCGCTGAAGTGGATGAAGATAAGTGATTACTCGTTCATTTTCGTTGTCCTGAGTGTTTTGTATCTTGCCTGAAGGAGACCTAAGAGGTCGAAATGTATCGTGTTTTGTCTTGTGATTCGTTTGTCTACTTTTTTGGGGGGCGGTGCGCTATTACTTACATTTAAAATTTGTTGAATGACTGCCTAAATGTTGACAGAATTGTGTTTACAAACAAAAACATAAAAACTACACAATGGAAAACTCTATTAGAAATTGACACCAAAAAAGAACTCTGCAAAGCTGCAAGAAAAATTGAGGTTTTTGCACTAATTTTGTGGGCTGAAGTTTTATTAATCTGTAACGAGCATCCAATATATTTTCCTTCATTAGTTCAGCATTCAAGCTTCCAGGTACTGAGCCTGTATCAGCACATAACAAACAACCTGCTAATTCAACATTCAATGTCAAAAATAATCTTTTCTTTTTCGGGGAGCTCACTGACTGCTCAGTGACTGCTCAATGAGTAAACGACTGCTCCAGAAAATTAAGATTTTACATATGAAATTTGCAACATAATTACATAAGTTATATGCAAGCAGAACAAAAAAAAAGATTAAAAAAGAAGAGAAATAGAAAAACAAAAATGTGAAGTATCTGGGTTATGTAGTGTTTCTAACATTGTTCCTTTAGTATCTTTTCCTTCCTATTCTGTGTTCTTCCACATTCCTCAGCCAGAAGACAGAAGATTCACTTTAATTAGATTTTGGGGGACATATGACCATCTTTTGTCCCATCATTTAGGTGGCCATACTCTATGTTCTGGGGCATCTTTTAGCCACTTTCATTGATCTAGCCATTTTCCAAATCCATGCAGTTCATAACCCTTCCCAGTCCCATCTTTGCCATCCCAAATAACATATGAACTTTAATACAATCAGGACACAATCTTTACCCTAAATAAAAACGTACAACAAATAAAAAATATCTAATAAAAAACAAACCCAAAACGAAACAAAAAAGAAATTCAAAATGTTAGTGATAATGCACCGCCAAAAAACATAGACAAACGAATCACAAGACAAAACATGATGCGTTTCGACCTCTTAGGTCTTTTTCAGGCAAGATACAAAACTCAGGACATTGAAAATGAACGAGTAATCACTTCTCTCCATCCAATTCAGCGCAAGATAGGTGTTTGAAAACGGCCCAAAACAATAAAACCATCCTAAAATTTCTGATAATCACCTAACTTATTTAAAAAAAAAAAAAGAAAAGAAAAAACAACTAAATAACAGTGAATCAGCCAAATATTCAAAATCTACAGATGTTGGAATGATCCCAAAACCCTGCTGCAATGTCGATCCTAAAATTTCCATGAACCAGGCATACACAATAAGGTCTTCAGATCTTCCCATAACGACACAGGAAGAAAAGCAGCCCTTCAGAAAGCTTCTACCACCCACAGACTTGCATTCCATGGCAGAACAGGAGCCACTACCCAAGACTACAAATCCTGAAATTTTCGTCTCCTGCCAATCGATCTAAATGTGGTTATGCAAACCCGTGACTCCCCCCCCTTGTAATCTTCAGACCCCTCCTCCCCGACAATTTTTGTTTCATTACCAGTAACAGGCACCAATGGTTTTTGGCTATGCTAGCGGAACCTCTGCTTCATGTTATCTAAAGCTCAGCTGACCACCTAAACACCTTAGTAGCTGCTTTAACAATCACAGGAACACTGACCTCTCCCTTGAATGCCACAGCTAGAATGGCCGTTGTCAGCAGTGTCACGAAGACCACCAGCAACAGGATGAAATACTGCAACACAGTATGGTGAACATAGCATGGTGAACAACATAGCATGGTGAACAACATAGCACAGTGAACAACATAGCACAGTGAACAACATAGAACGGTGAACAACATAGCACGGTGAACAACATAGCATGGTGAACAACATAGCATGGTGAACAACATCGCATGGGGACAACATAGCACGGTGAACAACATAGCATGGTGAACAACATAGCACGGTGAACAACATAGCACGGTGAACAACATAGCACGGTGAACAACATAGAACAGTGAACAACATAGCACGGTGAACAACATAGCATGGTGAACAACATAACATGGTGAACAACATAGCATGGGAACAACATAGCACGGTTAACAACATAGCATGGTGAACAACATAGCATGGTGGACAACATAGCACGGTGAACAACACAGCACACTGAACAACATAGCATGGTGGACAACATAGCATGGTGAACAACACAGCACGGTGGACTACACAGCACGGTGAACTACTTAGCACGGTGAACTTCATAGCACGGTGAACAACATAGCATGGTGAACAACATAGCATGGTGAACAACATAGCATGGTGAACAACATAGCACGATGAACTACATAGCACGGTGAACAACATAACATGGTGAACAACATAGCACGGAGAACAACATAGCATGGTGAACAACATAGCGCGACGAACAACATAGCACGGCGAACAACATAGCATGGTGAACTACATAGCATGGTGAACTACATAGCATGGTGAACAACATAGCATGGTGAACAACATAGCACGGTGAACAACATAGCACGGTGAACAACATAGCATGTGAACTACACAGCACGGTGAACTACACAGCATGGTGAACAACATAGCACGGTGAACAACATAGCATGGTGAACAACATAGCACGGTGAACAACATAGCACGGTGAACAACATAGCATGGTGAACAACACAGCATGGTGAACAACATAGCATGGTGAACAACATAGCGTTTCTATTAGACCCATTTCATCCCATGTAAATCTAAGTGACCTAATATATCAGATCAAACGTTTTTTGTTTTTTTTTAGGCTGAAACTGCTGGACAAGTTAGAAAAATGATCAACAAAATTTGGTTCCTTAGCTCCTTTCAGTTGAGATAACTCTTAAAAGCAAAGCGTCACTCAGTGCTGGCTTCTGGGTAAACCTGAATTTTCATCTTGTCATTGATTTTAGTTTTTTCTTTCTTAAGTTTTCTCCCCAGTAATCCGAAAGTGTTGACCCAGAATACCTCTTGACTTGTTTATCTTGGGATTATTGGGGAGAAACCTTTATTCCTATATGCTTATTCCTTGACACAGTTCTCTTTGTTCTGTACTGCTAAAAATCGTTTCTCTTCTTTATTTCGAAAGCACCTTGTCCGCTCTCACTGATAATTCACCCATCTTTCTACTTAAAAAAAAAAAAAAAATCAGTGACAAGATGCAAATTTAATCTCTATGAATGATCAGAGTTTTTTTTTTTTAACTGGCACACTGAAGAAACAAAGAAAACAGCGACATGATGAAAATTTCGTCATTGTGAATGATCAAACTTTCTTATCTGCACATGCACACCTCCATACAAAACTGGTGCACAGAAAGCCTGGATGAAAGACCTGGGTTCCCACAGAGTCAAAAAACCCCCCAAAAAACACGAATCAAGGACTGTCCCAAGACTCTGCTATCAAATTTCAAGACAGGAAGTAATGAAAAAAATATAACAGCACTTTTGCTGATATTTGCCATGTCAAATTTCTTTTAGCACACTTGCAGCTTGCTCAGCATTTTGAGCCATTAAAGGATTTTCCTAGTGACTTTTCCACTAGTAAATTTTGAAATAGTAAGTGATATAATATCAACAATTATAACAGCTCTTCTGCCAATGTTTGCGATGTCAAACTTTTTCCCGCACACTATGCAGCTTGCTCAGCACTTTAAGCCAGTTGTGGAAAAGAGCCAATCTCTGTAGCATTTCTTTTGTTGCCAACTATAGTTGAGAATGTATTTGCCTTTCCCCATCTCAGCTGAACACAATGTGTTTCAAACTTCAAACAGAAAATGCAAGAACAGTTGTGACATGCATGTCAGGTGATATAATTCAAGTAGCAAGCACACAGCGAAAGGCTGTCTGCTATCAAGTTTTCAGGGTGGTCGACAACACATGTAAGGGCTTTTTTTTTCCCCTTCCCACCTCTTCTTTCTTGACTTTTCAAAGAATATAGTTTTGACTTTTGCTAACATAAAAGCAAGATTTAAGTTATAGCTTTTGAAAATTCATGAAAGTTTCTACGAGTCGTTTAGCTTGTGCTGTTTTCAAACACTTTCTAAGCCCCAGAAAAGGCCCTTCCACTTTGCAAATATTTTTCAAGGTTTCCAGGACCTGTTCGCACCCTGCACATGAGGACGTTAGTACAGAAACAAAGCTTACACCAAAAAAGTGCTGGAAAGGACACACAGAATTCTGCAAGCCTACCACTCACCACTATGACCAGCAGAGGCCACTCCATGCGCACAGCGCAGAAGCCCAGCACAGCCAAAACCAGCAGCACGGCAGCGCCAATGATGACCAGGTAGGAGGCAGCGGAGAACAGGTCATCGCCAATGACCTCTGATACGTACACTTTGTCGATAATGGACCACACCCCCACCGCGACTAGGGCAAGGCCAAAGAGCTGAACACAATTCCAGATTGAACATCCTGTACCTTGTCTTTTAACAGGGGGTGAAGAGAACAAACAACATTTCAAAGCATATTTCACAACATAACTGATCAGCTGATATATGAGCAGAATGTTCAAGATCTGACAAAGACCCTTCAAATACACACTCCTTCCCTATGCAAATGTTTCTTCTGGAACATTACTATGCCTCCCGACAATGATCTCCTTTTAAGACTCAGTTTTTAAAGATTTGCTGAGATCGTTCATTTCTAAGGATTCGACAAGGTTGTTCATTTGCAAAGGCTTGGTGGTCATTCATTTCTAAGAATTTGGCAAGATCATTCACCTTTAAGGATCTGGTAAAATCATTTATATTTAAGGATCTGGCCAAGTCATCCATTTTTAAGGAATTGGCAAAGTCGTTCATTTTTAAGAAGAGTTGTTCACTTTTAAGGATTTGGCAAGGTCACTCACTTGTAAGGATTTGGTCAGGTTTATCATTATTAACGATTTGTCGAGGTCAGTAATTTAACAGGATTTGACAAAGTCATTCATTTTCAATGATTTAGTGAGGTTGTTCATTTTTAAGAATTTGGCAATGCCGTTCATTTTCAAAGGGATACAACTTATACTGGCCCTTTGAGCAATGTCAATCCGAAAGTGAGGGAGAGAACAAAGGTAAAGAGGGCAGTTAGTTGCAAAGTGAGGCGACAGCAGGTGGAAATCTAAACAAATCTTAAAAAGTTTGAGTAATACATCCGCCAAACATGAACGAACGAATCATAAGACAAACCACTTGCCTTGTGATTCATTTGTTCATGTTTGGCAGAGACAAAAACTTGTCTTGTAATTCGTTTTTTGTTTGTTTGTTTGATGGATGTATTACTTAAACTTTTCAAGAAGGTTTGTACTCTTGTTAATATCTTACCACTTTTTTTTCTTTTTCTTTTTTTTTTGCACAGCCTACCGTACGAGGCTGTCACTCAGAGTTTAAACTAAGTCTCTAGTGAAAGGGCACTGTACTCACAAAGATCAGAATGTTGAAGACGATGAGCAGCGCCCCCACCAGTCTCTTTCCACAGCCCATGCCGTCGTCTGTACAAAATATGCATAACATTAATAACAATGTGTGCACATCTTCACCAAGCTTGACGATAACCATGGATAACATTAAATAACAATGTGTGCACATCTTCACCAGGTTTGACAATAAACATGGATAACATTAATAACAATGTGTGCACGTCTTCACCAGGTTTGACAATAAACATGGATAACATTAAATAACAATGTGTGCACATCTTCACCAGGTTTGACAATAAACATGGATAACATTAATAACAATGTGTGCACGTCTTCACCAGGCTTGACAATAAACATGGATAACATTAAATAACAATGTGTGCACATCTTCACTAAGCTTGATGATAAACATGGATAACATTAATAACAACGTGTGTACGTCTTCACCAGGCTTGACAATAAACATGGCTAACATTAAATAACAATGTGTGTACGTCTTCACCAGGTTTGACAATAAACATGGATAACATTCAATAACAATGTGTGCATGCCTTCACCAGGCTTGACCATAAACATGGCTAACATTAAATAACAATGTGTGTACGTCTTTACCAGGTTTGACAATAAACATGGATAACATTCAATGACAATGTGTGCACGTCTTCATCACGCTTGACAATAAACATGGATAACATTAAATAACAATGTGTGCACGTCTTTATCAGGCTTGACAATGTAACCTTCAGAGTCAGGTCTTTACTTCTTTTCCAGAAAAAAAAATCCACACCGTCCAAACAGAACTTAAGAGATTTTTCACATATATCCTACATTAGAATTTCAACCTTGTGTCAGGGTATAGTGGTTAGTGCCATAACACTGGGGCTGGAATGTTGTGGGTTCAAGTCCCATCAGAGTCAGGGAGTCTGGAGTGTGCATTTGAAGCACTTAAGAACCAATCAGAGACATCCAAAGCACTTCAAACTGGCTCTTCTGTATGGCGCAGGGAACTGACATTTGAAGCCGTTATTTTCCCCGCTACATATGACAACATTGTAACAGATTACTGACTGAAATTAAATGAAACGGCTAAAAAAAAAAAAAAGCCTGCATGTTTTTACTCTTGAATCCTCAGTCGCCTTCCCACAGGATATCAAATATATGTAACAAAAACAGAAGAAAACGAAAATCAAAACCTTAAACATACAAGTTACAACAACGACAACAACAATAAAACACCTAAAACACAGGCAACATTATACAACATTTAGGCACTTTCTGAAACATTTGAGTGTAGTTGTGCCCCCCCCCCCCCCCCCCCCCCCTCCTGGCTTGCAGTGTCATCCGTCAGGAAAGGGAGTTCTGAGGCTGTTTTCATATACCCTTGATGCCTTTACAGACAGATAACATAACTAAAAATGACCCTTGGGGTAAGTTAAATTACCCTCCGCATACTCTGGTGGACTTAAAGAGAGAGAGAGAGTGAGAGTGAGAGAGAGAGAGTGTGTGTGTGTGTGTGTGCATGTGCATGAGCATGTGTGTGTGTGTGTATGCATGTATGTGTGTGTGAATGTGTGCGTGTGTGCATGCACGTACGCATGTGCGTGGTGTGTGTGCATGTGTGCATGCATGTGTGCATGTATGTAAAAGTGCATGTACATGTATGTGTATGTGTACGTGAGTGTGTGTGTGTCTGTGTCTCTCTTGAGTGTGAGTGTGTGTGTGTGTGTGTGTGTGTGTGTGTGTGTGTGTGTGTGTGTGTGTGTGTGTGTGTGTGTGTGTGTGTGTGTGTGTGTGCATGCATGCAAATACATACATATATATTCATGCATGTACACTTAGTCTTTGAAACAACAACTGAGCCCATGGCAATCTCAGCTCTATGTCAGAGCCAGCTGGACCAGAAAAATCTCACAAATAAATGGTTCTGAAAGGAATCAAATCCGTGACTTCCCAGCCAGGGGTCCCCAATGCTAACCACTTCGCCATGGTGGCTGGTCCTTTCCTCTCTGCTGACCTTCACCACTTTCATTTTCTGTACCTTTCCAAATCCAACTAATACATTGTTTTCAACTAGCAAAGATACTATTCAAAGAGGGTTTGGATGATCAGGAGTGTGGAATAAACCTAATAAAGAGAAATAGTTCTCCATCACTGTAAATTGCCTATTGTGTGCGTGAATGAATATGGTCTTGTCTTCTTTATAATCCTTTTTGCATGCCCTGTTCTCTACAGTGGTTAAGAACTGAGGACAACCATTGGATATTGTCGTTACATTATTGTTCAGAGTGCTGAGAAAGGTTCGGGTCTGTATTTTGATGGATTACATGACATGTCAAGTATGCTCATGCTGAATATGCTTGTGAATAATTTTCTTTTCAACCAAATGTACTCTGAGTATTTTTTTTCTTCCAAGTATAATATGATCAGAGTATTTCTTACATGTGACAGGAAATGTACCGCTTAACTTGTACATACATACTCCTCACTCAAACTTTCAATCCAAATAGAACTGAATTGTATTTGTGGATTCCATGAACACACACACATACACACACACACACACGCAAGAAAACTTTCGCCAATTTAATTTTTGATGCAGACAGGTTTAAGTCCAGTACATTTTCAGTTTTCTTAGATTCACAAGTCATAATCAAAGTAAACAAGAGCTATAATGAAATTATGAATACTGAATTTGCATATTACCATTTAAAAAATACTGAATGACACACTTCACATCTCATTCCAGTTAATCAAATTACAATTTTTTTCTTTCACATGACAGTGAAAAAGAAACAGCTTGAACGCATTTGAGTGTACTTTTTTTTTGTGTCCGTCTGAATCTGTGTGTGTGTGTGTGTGTGTGTGTGTGTGTTTGTGTGTGTGTGCACACGTGTGTGTGATGGTGGGGGGGGAGAGAGAGAGAGAGAGAGAGAGAGAGAGGATGTGTGTTAAGTAATATCCTGGATGCCTTATAATGAAAATGAAGGGGTACTGAATATGTAAATTGCAGAAGCGACTCAACAGTCACAAACATTCAGACATAGGTGACTGTGGCGAGTGTCAGAAACTCTTTTAAAAATTTGATCTGGGAGGATTTCGGGGTCTTGGGCCCCCTTACATACCACAACTGTGGACAGCCCTGCTAATGACACAAACTTTAGAACTTGGGGAAAGAAACTGCAAAATACAAAATCTTCATTTATTTGTCTACCAAGTTCATAAGTAGTGAATTTTGTTTGTTTGTTTGTTTTTGTTAAAAAGAAAAAAAAAGACTTTATATTCACATTTACACTCATGACAGAAAATAATTTACTGAGGTAAAGATGCCTCCTGAATTAGTCGCCGAGCTTCTTAAAGTCGCCAGATTATCTTCTC
>CM065737.1:32600955-32608455 GCA_033310375.1 Conus canariensis | reverse complement strand
ATACACACACACACATTGGTGATATATATATGTATGTATACATATATACATATATATATAACATATATATACATACACATACATACACGTATACATATATATAAAAATACTTGAAGAAGAAAAAAATAGAAAAGACAAATTGGTTAAGTACATGAAAAGGGGATGATTTATGCTTTTGAGATCACTTGTTGGTATTACTTATGGGTGGGTTTTTTTTGTTTTTTTTTTTTTACCGCAGAAGATGGGTAAGGTAAGTGTTTTTGAAAGTTGTGGTACAATGGATTTGTTTGATGGATTCTGGAAGGGAGTTCCACAAAGAGGTTCCCGAGTACGTTAGACTTGATTTAAATAGGTCAATTCTGGGGATTGGGATATGGAGTTTGTGGGAGTTTCTCGACGAGGCTTTTGAGAATCGTCTCATTAAAGTTGTTGGAGCATTCCCGGTCAGAATCTTGTGCATCATTAGCCCTTTGTTGTATTTGAGTCTCTGGCTGAATGGAAGAATGTGAAGATGTTTATAATCAGAGCTTTCGAGGCTAGTTTTCTTCAGAAGGATTAATTTGAGCGCTCGTTTATGTAGGCTGAACAATGGTTTTAGTGGTTTGCACTTGCAGAATCCCATATAGTCGATGCATAATCAACATAAGACTGAATATGAGCATGGAAAAAAAGTTTTCGTGAATGAAGGTCAAGAAAGTGTTTGATTTTGGTGAGCTGATAGACTTTCTGGGAGAGCTTTTTGCATAGTAACGTTATGTGGGGATTCCAGCTGAGACTATTGTCAATTATTAGTCCTAATACTTTATGATGAGTGACTTGTTCCACAAGTACATTATTGAGGTGTATATGAGGGAAATCATTGGTGAGCTTTTGTCTTTTTTGCCTAGTTGTAATGTACATCAGTTTTGTTTTTTGAGGGTGAAGTGACATGTGATTTAGTTCGGTCCATTTTACAAGGTCATTGGTACTCTCTTGCAAATGTTTTGAAAGACTGGAAGGATCATTATGGCTGGTGTGAATTGTGGTGTCATCTGCAAAGAGGTCGCATGCAGATCTCACATGTAGGGGTAGGTCATTAATGTAGATTGAGAAGAGTAGCGGGCCTAAAATGGAGCCTTGTGGAACGCCATACTTAAGAGTTGTTATAGAAGAGACATCGTCCCCGATAAGACGCATTGTTGTCGTTTTGTGATGTATGATTTTAGAAGGATAAGGGCAGATTTTGAAAGACCGTATACCTCCAGTTTTCGAATAAGGAGATTGTGGTCAATGACATCTAAGATACCACAATATCTGTTGTTATTAATATTATTAAGCCACACATCTACAAGATTGATTAATGCAGAATGGCAGGAATGTTTCTGTCTGAAACCAGACTGTCCGGGATGGAGCAAATCGTACTTGTTGAAGTGATGAAGGATGTGTTTATTTAAATGCTTTTCTAGAGGTTTCGAAAGGATAGATAAGATTGATATTGGTCTGTAGTTTGAAGGATCAGTATTATCACCAGATTTATGAATGGGTATAACTTTTGCATTTTTGAACGCATTAGGAAAATAGCTTTTATCTATGCACAGATTAAAGATATACGTTAACGTGTCAGTTATAACTGGAGCCGAGAGTTTCAGAATTTTGCCATCTATGCCATCTAGTCCACGTGTTCCTGACTGTTTGAGATGAAGTAGGTACTGATACACCTCGTGCACAGTTATGAGTGGAATGTGTAGTTCAGACGTGATTTTTTTGTCGTGACAAAATTGATGGAGTTCTTTAAGTTCATTAGAGCTTGAATGATCAGTAGTAACAACTGTATCTGGAATGGTAGAGAAGTGAGTGTTAAGTTGTTCAGCAGAAATACCTTTGATAAACAGTTGATTTTGAAGAAGAACTGTTATTGCTAAGCTGGTTTATTGCTTGCCAAACCAGTTTTGGATTTTGTTTGGAAGTTAATAACTCGCGATAGTATTTTGTTTTTTCCCTGCGCTTCTGAGAGTTTATTGCATTTCTTAGTGATCTTGATTCTTCTTCATAGCCATGTTCTTTCAAAAGGTCTCTAAGGTAACATGCCTCCTGTAATTCTTTCGTGTACCACGGTGGTTTGGGAATATGTTTTACTCTGATTGTTTTTAACGGAGCATGTCTGTTATAGACTTCTGTAAAAATTTCGATCCAAAAGTCAATCGCTGAATCTGGATCAGCAATATTGTATACTGTATTAAGTTCTGAGTTCATTAAATCAAGCAAAAAGTTTTGTTCGTTAAATTTTGAGAAGCAACGATAGGTTATGGTTTTGTGGCCTGGTTTTGGGATTTTCACTCCATGTTTAGACCATGTAACACACACTGGGTAATGATCACTAGAAGAGAAGACTGGTGCACAAGCTTCTAGTATGTTATTTTCATTTGAGACATAGATGTGGTCAATGATTGTCTTTGAAGTTGGTGTGACTCTGGTGGGTGTTTTGATAATCTGATGTAAATTCAACACACTTATCGTTTGGCTCCATTGGCTGTTTGGTTTCAAAAGATCTACATTGAAGTCACCGAGTAAAACAATCTCTTTACATTCTAATGAAACTGCGTCCATCATAGTAACAAATTTATCAGTCCAGCTGACTCTTTCTGCTGGGTTCCGATAGCAAAACCCGATTAAAATGGATCGTGATTTGTTCAGTGTGATTTGTATCCACACTGCTTCTACGTCATGCTGTTCTAGGTGGGAAAGTCTCTTGAAGTTGAGAGATTCACTGACATACACTAGAAGACCTGTCTCTTTGTCTTTAGTAGGGTCTTTTCGAACGATATTATAACCTGGGACTGATACATCTTTATCACTAATGTAGGTATTTAGTCTTGATTCGGAGAGACCCAGAACATGGAATGGCTTTTGGTGGTTCGATATCAGGGTCGAGATATCAGAGATCTTACTGACTG
Organism: Conus canariensis; assembly: GCA_033310375.1. Lineage (NCBI taxonomy): Eukaryota > Metazoa > Mollusca > Gastropoda > Neogastropoda > Conidae > Conus > Conus canariensis. The sequence continues at coordinate 32,605,522 of CM065737.1, read as the reverse complement.
CACTATTGATATTTAAATGGCAAATTCTCAGTCCATCTCTCGATGGCCATGAGTTCTGGTTTGTGGTCATTTTATGTCCTGAGTGCACAAGTAAAAGGAAAAACAAAAGAAAGGGGAAGAAAGGACACGTACAAAAAAGTAAAATAAATGATGAAAAAACAACAACAACAACAACAAAAAAAAGAAAAAAAGAAAAACCAATCAAACAAACTGGTAGATTAGATACCACAGCAGTGGTTCGGAAATAGGTGACTGAGAATGCACTTACAATTTAATGTGCACACAACTAATTGCTGTCAGGTTGTACAGGACGAAGTACTGCAAGACTAAAAAGCACAATTCCTGTATGTTGCACGCACAGAATCACCAACTCATATGTATCTGAACACACATATATATGCTGATAATCAGATAGAATTGTCTATAGGTCCAAGTCTGTTTGGCACAAATGCGTTGCACTTATGGAGCGCTCTCCGATCAGTCACATCCACCGAACGCAGGTATAAGAAACATTTTTTTTTTTTTTTTTTTTTTTTTTTTAGAATTTAGTCTGACATTCAGTGAAGTCACATATGATTCATGAGCCACACAGTTCAGTCATTTCTGAAGCATGGGGCGAAATGCCTTTAGCAACACGAGTGGTCTCGATAGTAAATGAGAAGAACACAAAATGTTTCAGCACAGCCTACGGTGATCACTGTCAACAATAGATGCCGATGTGAAAAGATAGTTATTATTGCTAAGAACATAATGACACGCACAAGTAGTATCCGAGGATTAGTTCTCAGTCAGGCAAGGAAGGATGAAAGTCACACACACACACACACACAACACACACACGCACACACACACACACACACACACACACACACACACACCACACACACACACACGCACACACACACACACACGCACACACACACACACACACACACACACACACACACACACACACACACACACACACACACACCACACACACACACACACACACACACACACACACACACACACACACACACACACACACACTCTCTCTCTCTCTCTCTACATCAAGGACCTGTACATATAACACACGTTTAGTTCCTCAAGTTTTGTTGTTTTTGTTTGTTTGTTTGTTTGTTTGTTTTTTTTTTTTTTTTGGGGGGGGGGGGGGGGGGCAGTGGTTGGGGACCGGTGCTCTGCGCGTTGGCGTTAGTCACTGAAGTACTGACAGGACCGGCCATCGGAATCTGAGATGCTGGGGTTCTCAACAGGGGGGCGTGGCCTGTGTTGTACTGCTTAGGCGTGACCGCTGAAGTGTAGCGCTGGGATGGTTGAGCAGCGCTGGCCGGAACATGGGGCTGATGGTGTGTTGGTGTGTGTGTTGTATTGACATCTGTGGCTTGCAGCAGGGCGGAGTCGTGCGTAGACGAGGCCCTAGCACAGTATTTGATGTTCCATGCTAGTTTTAGCAAACCTTTGTGGCTGATGTCTAGGGGAGATTTGTACATGTCTTTCCTGGGGGCACCACTCCTAGCAAGAAAGGAATCTTTGTTGTCTACGAATACTGCAGACAGTTCCCTGCATACTGTCTGAAGCTTTAGGTTGGATTGAACAATGGCTGGATTCATTAAATGTCTACCACATGCGGGGATGATGGAAGAGGCCACGACTGTTGCACTGGGGAAGGTCGTTTGACATGAGTAAGGAGAGCCCTCCATTGTTGTGTTGTAATCTCTCCCCTTTACAGTCGTTGATTCCTACATGCAAAACAACTCTATCCATATGGGCATTGGGTGGACGGGATTCAAGCCAGTGTTTTATGTCAGAGACCCTGAGACCGGACACACTGATTTTCTGAACTGATTTGAAGCTACCTGTGTTCATTTTGTGTGCATCCATGTTATGTATTGTGGAATCTCCTATAATCAAACAGTCCGTCTGTTCTTCCAATGATGTTTGTTGGAGACAATGGGGTGGGCTGGGAGTAGCTCTTTGTCTTTTGGAGACATGGACAGGAATGGACTGATGATCAGGTGATGATGGTGATGGATCAAAACGATTTATACTGGGATGGAGTAGACAGGAGCACTGTCTAACCTGGGAGGGGCGGGACTGGCATGGAGACTGGTGTCAGCTAGGTCTGAGGAAGGGAGGTGGGAATGGGTGGAAGAGAGGCTGGGAGCAGAGAGTGTTTTTACTTGGACGGAGGTGGGACTGGGTTGACCACTGGGTGGTTGGGTAGGGGTGGAGGGCTGGTGGGTCTTAGACAGGTCAGGTGATCTGTGCATCTGTGATGTTGTGGTCGCTTGATGCAGACTGGTCCTCTTCAAAGCAGTGGAAAAAAGAACAGGGGCAGTGGACATGGCAGGTCACAGGCAGGTTTCAGTGGGGGGTACTCATGAGAAGAACTGGTGGCAAGCCGCTTCTTGAGATCTGTAAAAATTCTTTTATGCTCGCCAACATCTGATTTCAATTTGTGATTTTCATTTTCTAATGTTTTAACTTTAGAAGATAGTGATTTGCATAGATCTTCAAGGGACTCTAATTTCTCTTTGGTAAAGCTTTTGAGTTCATTTTTTATCTGTTCTTTTAAATCTAGAATATGGCTTTGAACAATATTTTCTGCATCTGACAAATGGTGTGTGTTGTAGTCCACATTCTCCTGTAGGGTTTGCAGTGACCTGATGAGCTTCGGTGATGTGGTCACTTTGACAGGGTGGCGAATGAATCTGTTTGACGATCTTCGTCGATGGGCTCGTTTGACACTGCGGTGGTCTATGTCTGGTCGTAGGTCTGCCGGTTTTTTGACATTTGTGTGGTGATCTAGTTCAGTGGACTCATCTTCGGATATTCTGGGCATTGGACTGGTACACGTATGACTGTCTTCCAGATCAGGGAAAGGTAAAGCTAGGATCCTTTCATGAAAAGTTTTGTCAATGTCACCTGCTAAGTCACTGGCTGAAAGATGACCTACTATTGGGCTAATTTGGTCAATTTCTTCAACACCAAACGTAGGACAGCCGGCACCTTGCAATAGCACTGTTCCCTCAACATCATCACCACGCCTAACATACAGCGTGATAACGATTATCTGACGCCCCTGAACTAATAATCTTATAACAGTTTTGGCGAAGTTAGATGGTAGTGGGGGGCACAGATTAATTGGGGAAGTCTCACTGATGTTGATGGCACATTCGTCAAAGTCCCTTGACTCTACGTTGACTGAAAATTCACTGGGTAGATTGTCAGGGTGGTATCTGTGTATGAGGCATTGCCTCCATGTGGCCAGTTCACGTCTGCTGCAGTGGAATTTTTTTTTGTAGTGGATCAGCTGTGTCACGGAGTGTGCCTCTATGAGGGGTGTCCTTGGATATTGTTGCAGGCCCCGTGAAGTCGGAGCCTGCAGTGGGCGTGTCACACATGGTTGTTTACATGGTCATACGACACTAGAAACAAAAACAATAATAGAGAGTATCACTCAGTCAGTCTCTTCATGCGGCAGCACAGTCTTGCCATGCGGCAGCACAGTCTTGCCATGCGGCAGCACAGTCTTGCCGGTCAGCTACATTGTACAAAGCACTTCCAGCTGTGCGCTGGCCTCCTTCCTACCTTCTGTGCGTTACATGCTGTTGGCTTGCTGGCTCGCGCTGCGTGGTCCGTGTCGGCAGATAAAGAGGGAACCACACACAATCACAAACAAATAGACTAGAATATTTCACTTTGTGCGCTCAGTAGAAGCACCACGCTTTCAGAGGTGCAAGTACTGAACCAAAAGAATCATTGCGTGTAAGAAGAGAGAGAGAGAGAGAGAGAGAGAGAGAGAGAGAGAGAGAGAGAGAGAGAGAAAGGGGGAGGGAGGGAGAGGGAGAGAGAGAGAGAGAGGGAGGGAGAGTGAGAGAGAGAGAGAGAGAGAGAGAGAGAGAGAGGAGAGAGGGGGGGGGGGGGGGGGGGGGACGGTATGTCGTAAAAAAGGAGACTGAACAGGTGAATGCAGACGTGTGATATGCAAATGATTTAGCAAACATGCCAGATTGAGATCCTAGATACTTGAGGACCGCAGCTTGTGTAAACAGGTGATTGGTGTCTGCGTGCTGCTGTATATTTACAGACGGAGGGAGGATGGGGCAGTGGTCTTATGCACGATCAACACTCACGTGCATTTATGCATGTGTGAGAGGGGTGGGGAGGGAGAAAGGTACAGGGTCATACCGATGACGTGTGCCATGTTTTGTCGTGGAGTAGGGGATGAGTGGGGTAGAGAGGTTGGTTTACCTGGCAGTTCAGTCTCCCCCCTCCCTTCCCCCCCACCCCCTGTTTCATCCCCAGCTTCCCCACCCCTTCCTGTAGATCTTCTGTGACCAAGCTTTACTGGAGGCAAGGTAAATGGATCTGTAGATCATTATCGGTCACAAGAACATTTAGAGCGTTCAATGAATGGCATGGCCAGGGACATGTATTGAATTAAAAAAAAAAAAAAAAAAAGAGTCGAAGATAAACACACACACACACACACACACACACACACACACACACACACACACACACACACACACACACACACCACTCACCCTCCCCCCCCCCC
>CM065737.1:32588455-32598455 GCA_033310375.1 Conus canariensis | reverse complement strand
TTGTCAAAATATTGGCGTGTGGCCATTCACTTTGACATCAGGGTGTCGTCACATGTCTTCCGTCCGTGAAGGGCATTGTCAACAGGAAGTTGACAGTCGGAAGACGGTCTTACCGAACACCCTACCCTAAATCTGAACCCTGACCATGTCAGCAGGGCCGGATGGGAAAGGAGAGAAGGCGTGGGGCGGATGTTGGACGACAGTGGGGATGAGGGTGGGGTGGGGGAAGAGTGTTGTCTTGGACTTAGGCCTAACTATCTGACACTCGACTGACCTCAATCCAAGGTTCTACACAGTGTCGTGTTCTTGAACGCGAATAATGACTCTATAAGAAAGCTCTATAAGAATCTTTACTGAATGTGTATTGCTTCCACGAAAATTTGATGAATAAACGTCACCAAATCAGGCCGTTGTGGTCATGTGTACGATTACAAAAAAAAAAAAAAAAAAAAAAAAAGAAGAAGAAGAAAAGGAATGTGGAAGCCATAAGATAGAGCTTTTCAGGTCAATGCATATAATACATTCTAGAAGAAGAAAGGAATTTCGTTAACGGTCATGTTGTGTAAACCGGTTCGTTTCTTTCTTTCTTAATTTTTTTTTTCTTTTCTTTCTTCATTCTTTCTTTCTTTCCTTCCTTCTTTCTTTCTTCTTTTGTTTGTTTGCTTTTGATTTCAGCATTGACTTAATAACTCCAAAACCAAACAAGGCTTCAGTCCTTCTCAGCCCGTTTAACGAGAGAGAGAGAGAGAGAGAGAGAGAGAGAGAGAGAGAGAGAGAGAGAGAGTACAACTATGGCCATCTCTCACCATGTAGTAAATAAACAAAATCACTACAAATTCTAACTCAAGAGTGTGGCCTACAACCTGTTTGCGTAATGGACAGCTGCGTAAATCTTTATCGCCTACGACTGCGACACACGCTGTTCCGTTTTCCTTCTTACTTGACAAATAATCCTGGAAATAACCATTTTCTACCGATCCAAACTCTGCTCTAAAACATTCGCATTTGCATTCGAACTCAGCTCCACTGGAACAACAACAACAACAAAACACTCCATGAAAAAAAAAAAAAAAAGGTGAAAAGAAATTAGTAAAGACATCCGTTCTGACCTCGGTAACCGTTAAGACGATGTCAGACATTTAGCGAATAACAAACTTTAAAAAGCCAGGGGCGGATCCAGTGGAGGCAGGGGAGGGGGAGGGGGTTGTGGATGGCGACTGGGATCGAAAATAGCATACCCAAAATGTTAAAATGGCACAAACCAAAGTAGCACAGACGAAAGGTACACGGACGAAAGTGGCATAATAGATAAATGGACAAAACTCGAAAATGGCACGTACAAATACGGCACGGACCAGAAAAGAGTTACCCTACTTGATCGTTATTTATTGTCCTGGAGGACGTCCGGGAAAAACCGGAGGACACTGGGAAAGACCAGAACCAAGGGCTCTGTGGGCTGGCTCCCCACTTTGCCTTCTACATGTGGCTATTAAGTACAAAAGGAAAAGATGCTCCCAGGATTCACTGAAAGGGGGAGAGAATGATGAATCCATCGGTGCTCAACCAATCACGACTGCAAATCCCAAACGGACTATGAACATGGACCAAATGGAATATCCATGTGTCTGGAAAGCGTTTCGCTAACAGCAGCGCACTGCATCAGCAGATAAGACGTCGGAAGACCAAGGCCAGGATTTAAACCACAGTGCCAAGGACATCCACGCTGTTGGTACGGATGAGGAACTTGCACAGGCCCTCGATGCCAGGCGCCTGAAACTCAACCTGCCACGAGCAAACGAAACTGAAGATTGGGAGAAACTGGATGCAAAAATCGTCCAAAGACTCGATGCACTGATAGGGAAAAGCACCCTGGAACACAAACTAGCCACATATGGGGACATTGTGTATGCCACATGTAGAGACACCTATGGAGCAAAACTACCCAAAGAGAAAATTCCTCTAAAGAAATCCAGACGCCAAGAAGAGATGGACAAGATCAGAGTCCAAAAGAAAAGCCTCAAGAAGCAAATGAAGACCGCACTGCCAGCTGAAAAACAAGGCTTGGAAAAACTCTGGAAAGACCTGAAAGCAAAACACAGTGCCCTCAGCAGAGCGGAATCTGCGAGGAAGAGGAAGAGGAAGAGCAGAAAGAAGAAGATACAAGAGCACTTCTTCAGAGACCCCTTCCAGTTTGCCAGAACACTGTTTGAGCAGCCAAAATCAGGGATCCTAAGTGTGGACAAAGGAGTTCTTGAGCAGCATCTGAGGAAAACATACTCTGACTCACAGAGCAAAGCACCACTCGACATTCAAGGTCTGGTGTGGCCATCCAACCCTGAGGAACAGTTCAATGACAAGCCTCCAACGTTGGCGGAAATCAAGAAGGTGGTCGACAAAGCCAGAGCCAAATCATCACCAGGGCCAAACGGAATACCTTACCAGCTGTACAAGAAATGTCCCAAGGTGCTGGAGTGGCTCCACAGGCTGCTGCAATCAGCTTGGAGAAACCAGAAGATCAGCGGCCAGTGGATGACGGCATCCCCAAAGAGCAAAACTCAAGTGACATCAGCCAGTTCAGGCCAATATCACTACTGAACGTCGAAGGGAAAATCTTCTTCTCTGTCATGGCAGCAAGGCTGACCAAGTACCTCATGGAAAACAAGTACTTGGATGTGTCAGTCCAGAAAGGTGGCATCCCAGGTGTGGCTGGCTGTGTAGAACACGCCACAATGATCTGGGACGCAATCCAAAGAGCAAAAACAGAAAAGAGAGACCTGGACGTAGTGTGGCTTGATCTGGCAAACGCATATGGATCTGTACCCCATGAGATGATACAGTTGGCTCTTGAGATGTACCATGTGCCAAAGAACATCTGCGACATGCTCAAGAGGTACTTCAATGGCTTCTCAATGCGGTTCTCTACCAAGGAGTACACAACAGATTGGATCAACTTGGAAGTGGGCATTGCAATGGGCTGTGCAATTTCCCCAATACTGTTCGTGTTGGCAATGGAAGTCATCTTGAAAGCAGCAACAAGCAACGCAAGACAAACAGACCTTGGCGATGGATACAAGATGCCCCCTCTCAAGGCCTTCATGGATGACACTACAGTGATTTCATCCAGAGAAGACGAGACACGTCATGTGCTGGAGAGGCTGGACGACATAGTTTCCTCATCCAGAATGAAGTTCAAGCCAAAGAAATCACGGCGTCTCTCACTGAGGAAAGGAAAAGTGGCCGAATCTGTGGTCTTCAGTGTTGCCAACCAGGCCCTTCCAATAGTCACCGAAGAGCCAGTCAAGAGCCTTGGAAGATGGTATGATGATACGCTGAAAGACACACAAAGAGCAAAAGAAACCAAACAGATGTCGGAAGAAGGCTTGGAGACCATTGACCAGTGTGGACTCCCTGGCAAATACAAGGTCTGGTGTCTGCAGTTCATGCTGATACCAAAGCTCCTATGGCCTCTGATGATATACGACATCTGCACCAGCATAGTGGGGGCAATGGAAGCCAAAATCAACAAGTTCACAAGGAAATGACTTGGTGTCCCACCCTGTCTGACTGACATAGCGCTGTAATGTCGCCAAGCAAAGCTGAAACTACCACTGAAATCCATCCTGGAGGAATACAAAGCAGGGAAGATCAGACTTCAAAGCATGCTGGAGGACTCAGGAGACAAGGTGGTAGAAGCAATCAAGCCTCAGCTGAAGACAGGCAGAAAATGGAAAGTTCAAGAGGCGATGGATTCTGCAAAAGAAAGTCTCAAGATCAGAGAAATAGCAGAACACACAGAGACCAACAGACAAGGACTGGGGGTGACCAAAACTGAATAGTGTCAAAGGCCAAAGGAAAAGCCAAAAGAGACATGATGATTCAGGAAATGAGAAAAGAAGAAGACCAAAAAAGACTCCAAAAAGCATTCCAGCAGAGCCAGCAAGGGCAATGGACAACGTGGGAGAATGCACTCCAAAGAAGTCTCACTTGGAATGACATTTGGCACAGGGCCCATCTCAGGATCAGCTTCATTCTCAGATCTGCATATGACCTTCTGCCCTCAAATGCAAACCTGGTGAAGTGGGGAAAAACAGACAATCCTGCATGCCCCCTCTGCCATGAAAAACAAACAGTGGAGCATGTCCTAAGCTCATGTAAAGTAACCCTGGCTCAAGGAAGGTACACATGGAGGCACAACCAAGTGCTCAAAGAGATTGCACAAGTAGTCTGGGCTAGTACCAACACCACAAAAGGGAAAATCAGGACTCCAAAAGCACCCGCAACATTCTTCACGCCAGGAGGCAGCAAATCATGGCCAAGAACAACAGTACTACTCGGAACATGCAGGCAGAGTCTGCTGGATGGGGCAGATGACTGGGAGTGCACTGCAGACCTCCCAGAATGGAAGAGTCACCCAGAGATCATCAGCAAGAGTGGCATGAGACCAGACATAGTAGTCCACTCTCAGTCAACCAAGCAGCTGATCATGATCGAGCTCACGGTGCCATATGAGAACAGAATGGAGGCAGCTCAAATCTACAAGACTGAAAAGTATGCTGATCTGGCAAACAGCCTGAGGAGAGAAGGCTATCAGGTCAAAGTCCTCACTGCAGAAATTGGAGCTAGGGGGTTTGTAGGAACGTCTGCATACAGCCTCATGAAACAGCTCTCAGTTGCAGGGAGGGAAAAAACCAGAGCCCATAAAGCAATGGCAGAAGCGGCAGAGAGGTGTTCAAGCTGGATCTGGTCAAGGAGGAACAAAAGTGAATTTCATAAGGCTTAAATTTCCTACAAATATCAGGTGTCCCAGTGGCTCAGTGGTTAGAGTGCGAGTCATTAAGTGGAAAATGAGCATGTCCAGAGGGTCATGGGTTCGAATCCCAGCCATGGCTCGTCCCAAGATGGGGAAAAAAGGGGCAGCAGAGGGACATCCGGAGTCATGAACCGGGTGTGGCTCAACCCCCCTAGAGTGTCAGGAGATAAGGGCCGAAACACTTGCTTGAAGGGGGCTTCTCTTCTGAGGACTCTCTGCTGCCACGCTCTCCACGAGTTTCTTTCTACTATTGGCTGTTCCCCTCCTCATCTAAGATTTCCTTTCAATGGATATGTTTGTGTGTGTGTGTGTGTGTGTGTGTGCGCGCGCGCGCGCGCGTGTGTGTGCGTGCGTGCATGCGTGCGTGCGTGCGTGCTCGCATGCGCGCATGAATGTGTGTGTGTGTGTGTGTGTGTGTGTGTGTGTGTGTGAGAGAGAGAGTTTGGAAACTTATTTACACTTACTCCGCATCGGAAACTCAAAACACCCACACTTTGGACATACCTTGCACCGGTTCTTCACACACACACGCGCGCGCGCTCAAACACATACACACACACACAGCTACATACATACAGAGAGAGAGAGAGAGAGAGAGAGAGAGAGAGAGAGAGAGAGAGAGAATTTTGAAAGTTGTTCACAATTTACTCCGCATCGGAAACTCAAAACACCCACACTTTTAGACATACCTTGCTCCGGCTCTCTCTATGTCTCCCCCCCCCCCCCCCCATACACACTCACACACACACATACATTCGCTCACAAACACAGAGAGAGAGAGACAGTCTGGAAACTTGTTTACACTGACTCCGCATGGGAAATTCAAGGGGGAATTTATTGGTGGCAAACAAGAATGCGGTCGGATGAGGAGGGTGGAGTGAGGGGAGGAAGGGGATGGTGGCTGGGAACAGGGAGGAGGGAGGGGGGAGGGGGGAGGGGGGGAGGGGTGGATTTATTGAGGGGGGAGGGGGGAGGGGGGAGGGGTGGATTTATTGGTGGCAAACAAGAATGCAGTCGGATGAGGAGGGTGGAGTGAGGGGAGGAAGGGGATGGTGGCTGGGAACAGGAGAGGAGGAGGGAAGGGCAGGTATGCGGGAGAGTCGAGCCCATTAAATCAGCATGGAGGAGAGAGGGTTTAGAAACAACGATGATGATGATGCGTGTGTGTGTGTGTGTGTGTGCCCACTGACATAGAAATTACAACTTAGCGGGGTGTCGGCTTACGTAAAAGATTTCGTATTTGACCTTGACCTTCAGGCTTTGTGCATAGTGGACCCGGTGTCGCGTGAAATCTGGGAACGTGATATCTGGGAAGGCTTCCCAGATATCACAGATTTTTTGGGGAACGCGTTCCCAAAATGCCCCTGATATCTGGGAACGTGGTCTTTCAGAGCTCAGAAGGGCAGAAAGAAGATGAAAAAAGAATGGATTTTCGAGATAAGGTAGGAAACAATTTATTTAAGTGCAATTGAGATCTTGGGCCTTCTTGTCACTTTTTTTTTCTCATTAATTTCTTGGCATGATTTTCACAAAGTACTCTCTTTCTGAGGCCTTTTCACACCAGTTCCCAGATTTCACAACTGGAAGTTCAGGAAATCTGGGAACGTGTTCCCAGATATCACGGTAAATCTGGAAATGCGCGTTCCCAGATATAATGGTTCCCAGATATTATACGACACCGGACCCAGCCGTGTTTTGCACGGCCATGCGCCGTCCGTCCGGGAGAAAAAACCCTGTTGCGTTTCAACTCTTTTCCAGCTTACTGGCGACGGCAAAGCCGTGCATGGTGCACCCAGCCCGACCATTGTGAAGAGAGCCGTGATTTTGCCGGTCGTGCAAAGCATACTTTCTCCGGCCGTCCGGGTGAAGGGACCGAACTTCTCTGATTTTTCACACTTGTTATCTTTCTTTCCAACATTTGTCGACGAAAACTGATCGCTGCCGTGAGGCTAAGATCATTCATTTACACAAAAATTACAATAATCATGCCAACAGAGATATTCTCTCTGCTGCTTGGGACAACATATCAAGAAAAGTGGGAGGAAATGCTAAATAGGGCCTATTAAAAATGCTGTCTTCTTTTTTTTCCCCACCAAAAGAACAAAGTTAAACTAAATCTTCAACTTCAGATCCAATACGATTCGGATCAACAGACAGTGCCAGTCACAGATATAGCTTCGACAAAAACTTTGAAACATCTACCTTGATTCATAAGTCCTCGTAGGTTTTTAATCACTGTTTTATTCAATCTATTTTGACGTTTTCTTTGACGTTGTATCAGGTACGAAATCATTAAGATATGTTGATTGAAGACAGAGAGAGATGGGAAACCAAAGATGAAGTTCTAGGCTTAGCAGTTGATCACTGGTTCAGCGCGGTTGACAGCACCATATTCAATAACAAAAAAAAAAAAAAAAAAGAAGAAAAAAAGACCCCCCCCCCCCCTCCCCTCCGAAAATCCAACCGACCTAACAAAGACAAACCAAAACAAAACAAACATGTCTTCTAAGGCTTCGTGCGTAGTGAACGCGAATGAGTCGGTCCCGGAAGCCTCAAGCACATCCGGGAAACGGAGAAAAGTTCACTTTCATTTCGCGACGCACAGTTCAGGGAACACGGAAGGGGAGGGGGGGGGAGGGGGGGGGGGGCAGGGGTGTTGGGGAGCAGCCAACAAACAAACCCAAGCCGCCGCCAACTGCGTGATTGGCCAACTGCGTTTGCGTCATGCGTGTATCATGAAATTTCCATGACGTGTCTGACAGAAAGACAGTGTAAGCAAGAGAACGTGCGTGGTACTAGCATGCGGCACAGATTATCAACGGGAACATTATAAAACGGGACGGGCTTCAGGCGTGGTGGACTGTATTAGTCACTTGCATCACCAATTTTTTTGTTGTGGTGGTCTTTGAGCATCACAGGCCATAGTAAAGCTATTTTGGGGGAACCATCGACAGTTAGCTAACTGGCATACGTTTCGGAGGGAAAATGTACGGAGGAAAGGTGATGGGTCTCCTGACTGTGTCGGGGATGTTGGCGGTCGTGCTTCTGACGGGTGAGTAGAGGCTGTCATGTGTGTGTGTGTGTGTGTGTGTGTGTGTGTGTGTGTGTGTGTGTGTTCGTGTTCGTTACAGTGTGCACGTGTGCCTATGTGCATGTGGCTGCTCTGAGTGTATTTGTGTCTGTGCGTGTGTATTTGTGATAGCGCAGTTTGTGTGTTTGTGCTCTCTCTCCCCCCACCCCCTTCTCTCTTCTCTCTCTCTCTCTCTCTCTTAGTTGTATCTCTGTATCTTGCGATGCGTGGCGCACGCGCGCGCGCGTGTGTGTGTTCTTGTTTTGTTTCTCTTTCTGTCTCCCTCCTTCTTACTCTGAAAAGAAAAAAAAAAGATTTATATCCACATTCACCGCCGTAACTTAAGGGAGATAACCTATTGCATGAAAGAAGCTTTAAACTGGCTTCTTTCCATCACTCTTTTCTTACTGTGGTAAATGTCGATATAGCCGCCAGTGAGTCTTCTCGCAGACACCCGAAACTGAGCTTGATTTTTCACTGAAAGTTCTTAGGTAAGAACCCCCCCCCCCTCCTCCTCCTCCCCCACACCTGTTCCCCAACTTTTTTTTCCACTCTGCCGTCCCCTCTCTTCTATACACGTCCTCCCCCACTCTGTCTGTCTCTCTGTCTCTCTGTCTCTGTCTCTCTCTCTCTCTGACCTCAGTCTACATTTTCTTATGCGTGGGAATACACCGATGATTGTTTGACCCTGTGTATTTGTGTGTGTGTGTGTGTGTGTGTGTGTGTGTGTGTGTGTGTGTGTGTGTGTGTGTGCACTGTGACATGTAAGTGTGAGGGTGCAAGTGAGAGCATGTTCGCATGTGTGTATGAGCGTGCGTATGCGCGTGGACGTTTGTTTTGCCTTGATCTGTCTCTGAGTCCCTCTGTCTGCTCATTCTCCTTCTCCTCTGTCTGTCCGTCCGTCTGTCTCCTTCCTCTCCGATCCCCCCCCCCCCCTTCTCCTCCCTCACTCTTCCAGTAGTTCTCAGAAAAATTGGTCTTACCGCCAGTCAACTTGACAAAGTGAGTAGCTTCGTGGACTCCCAGCCGGAATGTCGTTGGTTCGATTCTCACCAGAGCCATTTGTTTGTAGGATTTTTCTGCCCGGACCTGCTCATACCCAGAGTTGAGTTTGCCACGAGCTCACCTGTGAAGACCTGGACCACACAGTCGAGTTTCATCCGGTTAATAGATGCATCTCTGAGAGTGTTGCTCAAATTTCCTGACCAACACAGCAGGTGTCTGCATCTCTCGGGCCTGGTTGATGAAAGTAAGCATAAAGTAAAAAAAACAAACTCAGGCATGCAGGCTCGCACCAGAATGGAAATCCGTATCATCATCGTCATCCTCACCCTCATCAATGATCAACATTAGAAAAGAAAAAAAAAGTCTCAAATTCTGTGTCTCTTCATGCCCTGCTTTCATAGCGACATTACTTTCAATTTCCGCGTTACGTTTATGCCCATGACGACGTTCTGTCGAGTCACTGGTATCGGCAAATTCAGGAAGCCTGTCGCTGAACGGACGTGATGACGACGCCTTCCGGAGGAAGAGTTCGCTCTCGGTGGGTCTGCGACCAAGCAATGACTGTCATCAGTGGGGGGGCTTTGGTTAGTGGTTCTCTGCGTATGTTGGGTTGAAACAGGCACCACTGAACAGCACCGAAATGACCCGGCAGCAGAGCGGCGTTTCCTCTTGTGGGTTGCCTTACGAGGACATGGCATGGACTGCCTCTGGTGGTTTGCCGGTGCCAGTGCCGGGACTGTGGCGGGACGGGCCAGACTGTGGCTGTGGATGAGGAACTGGAACGAGTAGAGCGGCTTGGGTGCATGCTTCTGAAGTGGCGTGAGAGATGAGACTGGGGGGTGGGGGGGGGGGGGGGGAGAGGGGATGGGGGGGGGGGGGGGCAAGGGGGTTGGGGTGGGGCTTACTGTGATGGAGCACCATCCGTTTGGTTTGTTATCAAATGCTTCATTTCTTAGTGGGTTTTTTTTTTTTTCCAGCGCAGAAAAGAGAGCCATTTAAGAACAAACGAAGGGAATTTTTTTTCTTTTAACAATAATTCTGAAAGGCTTCTGTCTTTCCCCTTTCATCGCCTTTCTCCATCTCTCCTTCTCCACTCACCCCTCGCCACCCCGATT
>CM065737.1:32550955-32580955 GCA_033310375.1 Conus canariensis | reverse complement strand
ACGTCCCTCCTTCTATCCCCTCTGTTCATTATACGTCCCTGCTTCCATCCCTTCTGTTCATTATACGTCCCTCCTTCTATCCCCTCTGTTCATTATACGTCCCTCCTTCTATCCCCTCTGTTCATTATACGTCCCTGCCTCCATCCCTTCTGTTCATTATACGTCCCTGCCTCCATCCCTTCTGTTCATTATACGTCCCTCCTTCCATCCCCTCTGTTCATTATACGTCCCTCCTTCTATCCCCTCTGTTCATTATACGTCCCTGCCTCCATCCCCTCTGTTCATTATACGCCCCTCTTCCATCCCCTCTGTTCATTATACGTCCCTCCTTCCTTCCCCTCTGTTCATTATACGTCCCTCCTTCCATCCCCTCTGTTCATTATACGTCCCTCCTTCCTTCCCTTCTGTTCATTATACGTCCCTCCTTCCATCCCTTCTGTTCATTATACGTCCCTCCTTCCATCCCCTCTGTTCATTATACGTCCCTCCTTCCTTCCCTTCTGTTCATTATACGTCCCTCCTTCCATCCCCTCTGTTCATTATACGTCCCTCCTTCCATCCCCTCTGTTCATTATACGTCCCTCCTTCTATCCCCTCTGTTCATTATACGTCCCTCCTTCCATCCCCTCTGTTCATTATACGTCCCTCCTTCCTTCCCCTCTGTTCATTATACGTCCCTCCTTCCATCCCCTCTGTTCATTATACGTCCCTCCTTCCTTCCCTTCTGACGGTGTATGTGTCCTGCCCTCCTTCCTTCCCCTCTGTTCATTATACGTCCCTCCTTCCTTCCCTTCTGACGGTGTATGTGTCCTGCCCTCCTTCCTTCCCCTCTGTTCATTATACGTCCCTCCTTCCTTCCAGAGAACTATAAAATAGGCATTCTGGCTCACCCACCTCCGCCAGCTCCAACCGGCTAAAGCCGGTTTCGCTGTTGCTCCGCCGGCTTACCCAGAATGCCTATTTTATAGTTCTCTAATAGTAAACACTTTACAAACATACATAATGTGTAGGATTATCTGTTTTATAGTTCTCTGTCACTGGACCGTTAAGAAGTAAACAAACAAAACAATGGGGACTTGGTTAACCATGCCTTTATTCTTAGGAGGGCTATTTGTCAACCAAGTTGGGATTTCATTCTATTGTGAGGAATGACTGGCTATTGAAAGCTATCTGAATAGGGAGTGTCTGAAAAGGGGTGGGATGTGTGTTCACACAAGCGTAGAATCGTGGCACGTTGTTGAAGATTATTCTAAGCAGCCACCAAGTGCACTTATTCTCAAGAATTCTAGGATTCTAAAAATAGTACCGTTCACGCGTGAACGGTAGGTCTTCCAGACAAGCCAGCTCCGACAGATAGGATTCTAAAAATAGTACCGTTCACGCGTGAACGGTCTCAGCAATCGAGATATCACCCTCAGTTTACGGGAATAGGAAGGTGAGATTCTAATATGTTGTCTCAACCAATCTTCCCATTTTTGTCTTGAGTAATCTAGCAATTCTTGATGAACGGTTTGTGATTCAAGAAGTTCTATCTCTAATTCAGAAGAGATACTGTTTTGCGACATAACACAACACTTTCTAACTGAAAACACGACTGCACTGCACACCCGCAAATGACAAGACAGCTAGGTTCAGTTGCTAACAACACAAGTGCTGGGCGGAAATGTCGTCACTGTTACTAATCAGCTGATTCTATCTAGTCTTGTGATTGGGGGAAGGTAAGAAACATGTTTTGATATGTTTAGAAATTAAGCCGCCTAAATTTATACAATGACGTCTAACGCCTGTACTGAACGACGCCGTCTAAATTTATACAATGCCGCGTGGCGGCCTGACGCCCTTATGTGTAACTTGACACGAACTAGCAAACAGTGCGACGCTTCGACTCGGCAATTGTGCAGTTGAGTAAGCCGTGGCCAGACATGTCTGGCCTAGAGTACTACATAAAGGCAGAAGGGAGTTGTCTCCCCGGAAAAGAATGTAACAATTAATTGTGAAAAAAATCGTCATTAAGTCGTTCTAGGTTCTTATTCAAGTCGGCATCACGTTCTTATTCAAGTTCTTATTTAAGTTCTTAACAAGTTTTTATTCAAGTTCTTATTTAAGTTCTTAACAAGTCATCATCAAGTTCTTAACAAGTTCTTATTCAAGTACTTATTCAAGTTCTTAACAAGTCGTCATCAAGTCGTCATTAAGTTCTTATCAAGTCGTTATTAAGTTTTTATCAAGTCGTCATCAAGTTCTTATCAAGTTCTTATTTAAGTTTTTATCAAGTCGTCATCAAGTCGTTATCAAGTTCTTATTCAAGTCACTTATAATTATTTATTAAGTTCTTGAAATATTACTGCATATCAAATGGATCAAAATGATCTTTTGTTGTTGGCGGTTCTGGTATTCTTTTTTGTTCAGATTTTGTATTTAGTGGCTGTGATTTTTTGGGCTGCTTTGGTTTTTGCTGTCTTTCTTTATATGTTTTATAAACGTAATAACCACCCCCACCAACAGCAATGACGCCAAAAATGCTAACTCTTTTAATCCAAATAATCCATGATGATGTTGCGGGACTTGAAACAACTTGTTCTTGTTGTGGCTCTGGCACAACTGGTGTTATGTTTTCATTATGAGTTATATTCTGTGATTGCAACATTAATTTTTTTTGTTTGTTCCACTCTGCTAATTTTTTTTCCTGCTGCAACGCGCCCAGGATGAGGAGGCTTTTTACTGGTCACTTTCTCCATCAATGTTTTCTGCTGATTTTCTGGCTCGGTCATTTTGAAGGGAAACAAAATCTATATGATTAAAAGTAATTAATCCCATGATTACTGGCGATAACAATGTTCCAAATCTGTAATATAGATCACATCCTAGAGACTCTAATGACTTTGTTAAAACTGGATCCTGCGTTAAATCATACATAAAATCTTGTTCAGAATCAATGGGAGCAAATCTACTAACTAGTTTAGTGTACAAACTAAGAACCGTTTGCCCAACACTTTTTACCATTCTTGACCCCAGTTGCGCTTCATACCTGTTGTGATACTTTACAATGTCTTGCGTCGACATCTGTTGAATCTGTTCTATGCTGAATTCATTTCCAAGGTACTGTTTTGTTTTTCCACACGCTGCCAAAGAATACAGCCTTTCCTTTTGGCGCATAATAGCTTGGTCATCAACTTGATCATTTGTAAGTTCAGGAAGTAAATCATCGCAGTTCATGTTTTATTAATGAATAAATATTATTTTATTTTTTAAAAATGAGCACCGAAAAAACTATTACTAACCTTGTATACCATTCTGCTGTTATTGGAGGCCTAAGTGTAGGATACACAATGCTTGGTAAAAGCCTGTTAAAAATAAAACCAGCAGATCTTGGCAAACTAGACTTTGAAGACTCAGCAAAGCTGATTGCTGTTATTACAGCTTCATTTGCTACGAAATATTTTCTAGTTAAGCAAGGAATAATTCCAGACAGTATCAATATGTAAAATTAAAAAAATACATTTATAAAAATGGCTTCACTCGTAATGATGATTGGTGGCGCTGTGGTTAATGCGCTTGCTTTTAGCGGAAGTAATTACGCATTTAGTAAACTACGGGATGACGGCGAGAGAAAAAGACATAACAAAGCTATGGAGCAACTAGCCGCAGCACAAGCTGCGTATGAAAAGCAGAGAATTGAGCAGTTAGATTTTATTAACGATGAACTGAAAAAACAGGGACATGCAGCTTACACATTTAAAGATGTTGATCAAGCAATAAAAGAATATTATCTTGTAACAGGCAAGCCAATCGAGACATTGCCTCCACCAAAATTCAGCGATTTTTATCAACCATCAGAAAAACAAAAGATGCAAGAAATATTGTTTATTGCCTTTGGCATGACTGTTGTGTATTTTGTTGCGCATAATATTGGCTGAATAAAAATGAACAAGATCTATTATTCGCCAAAAGGATATTGGAAGGGAATAACAGCAATTAAAAAGCTAAGCCAAGCAGCTGGAGTCAGTGAACAAACAGCAAAGGAATGGTTATCTAAACAAGCGATTTGGCAAATTTATTTACCTGCGCCTAAACGAATACAGAGACCACACTTTGTGAATATAACTCCAAACGAAACCCATCAAATGGACCTTCTATATTTACCCCATGATACGATTAGACGAAAAAGATTTAAGTACGCACTTACAGTCATTGACATAGCTTCAAGATACAAAGATGCGGAACCATTAACACAAAAGAGTGCTTCTGCTGTTGCTGTCGCTATACAACTGATATATCAACGAGGACCCTTAACTTATCCTCGCATGATTCAAGTCGATGATGGGAAAGAATTTAAAGGACAAGTGAATCAATTATTGTTAAAACATAGAGTTACCATTAAAAGAGGCATTCCGGGTGTTCACAGATCACAGGGTTTGGTTGAAAACTTTAACAAACAGTTATCTGAAAGACTTTTCTCCTACCAGTATCACAGAGAGCTGATTGACAATTCTCGCAACACAGAATGGGTTAGAAGGCTGCCCTCAGTTTTGCGCGCAATGAATAATGAAGAATTTAAAGGTCTAAAACCAGTACAAGCAATCAGAAAACAAACAATAAATGTTGTTGAAGGAGACGCCAGTTCATCAAGCAAACTATTACCATTTGGTTTGAAAGTGAGATACCTTTATTCACCGGGAGAAGCGGAAGGGGACACTCGCATCAGGGCAACAGATCCAGTTTGGAGTGTTGATCCATATGAGATAAAAAAAATTGTGAAAATGAATCCGCCTGTGTATTATTTACGAGAAACTGACACAACAAAACGACCAGCCCCCCGAAGATCTTTTGTGAAGGAAGAACTGCAGATAATCCCGCCAGACACAGTTCCGCTTAATTAATTTACGTAAATATATTTGAGTTTAAAATGGAAGCTCAAAAGAAAAAAGAGTTTTCAAAATTAATACGTCAATTATCTGCTTATAATATTATTATCAAAAAAATATTTAAGAACATTGACAATCTTATGCTAAAACAGCCAGACAATCGCTTACTACCCCAATCCCTAGATTCTGATATTTTGATATGGAAAAATCAAAATCTTGAAATGATAAAAAAAATTGAAGCACATTTAGCAGTAATGAATAATAATGATTTGGCTATACTGGATAATGATATAGTTCAGCTTCTGATAACACTTGACCAAACAGAAACTCCATGAAGACATATGATTATACTATTCTCCAATGCCCGATTGCATATGAAAACTCTGGATTAACAAACACACGTTTTGTGTTTGTTCTATCTAATGACTTCTTTGTTACAACTGTTGTGTTAATCTCATGCAGATTAGATCGTAGTTTTACGTTGTCATGATGAAAAGTCTTATTGCCAAACAATGCTTCTTTATAGTTGTCATGGGATATGCTTGACTGCACAACACTACGAGATATTCCCTTTGCTTTTTTAACAACTTTTTTTTGGCTTGAAAGACTGTACATTTTCGACCTCAAACCAACAAACTCCTTGATCACACCTCCAGATAATTCATCCTTCATCTTACCTAAAACCTTCTTGTTAATATCTGAATGCAAAGGCGAATCTTTAGGGTAATCAGATGTGTCGTACCATCCTGCATGCCCTTTAGCTACTTCTAATTCCATGTCTTTATAGATATCTTCAGTAGGGATATCTATAACAAAGGAATCTGTATCTGTGTACAGAACTCTGGACTCTGGATACAAGGGCTTAAAGTAGTCATAAAGAAATTCTAACATCAAAAGCTTCGACAGCTCTAAAACAGTAAACCCAATAAAAACGGGCTTGTCCAATTTGACTTTCTTTTTTTTCATCATTATGCCAAAAAGCTGATCATGAAATCTTCTGAAGTCCTGATAATTAGGTTTTGAAGTCAACTTAATTGCAACGTTTTCTCTGGTGACCAATCTAACATCTTTACGCTTGTGCGGATTTTCCATAGTCTTTCCAAAACAGCTGTTGTTCATCAACTTAAAAAAGTCTTTTTCTGATGCATCTGTGGATTTAGTTCTGAGATCAGTGTTCTTCATGATGTATGGTTTCATGAACTGTTCTTGATCAAAAGCAATTATACGATGAACAGCTGTCAACTTTAAACCATGTCTTAAATAAAATTGAAGAAGTCTGTAATGACAGACATAATTTTTTTTGTCACGAAGATTAGGCACAAGTTTAGGCGGTTCTGTCATTGCCATCTTTAGACTTTCTGCCGCTAATGGATAGTCATTATGGTAATCATGAAGTTCATGAGGATATTCTAAATCAACTTCTAGAATGAGACCTCTTTTACGATCAGCTTCTAGAGTAGGTAGCCATTTTAAAAACTTTTGAATGTCTTTGAGTCCTGTGTACATTTTAAAGTTACGTAATGGAAGTGATTGCGCCATTGCCCATCCATACAGATTGTTTGCATCTAAATACATGAGATAGTTAGACCTTTTACTTGGATCATAGTCGTCCAAGTATTTGTTGTTTGCTTTACAGTAATGGTGCGACGCCATACTGATTCCCCCACGCAATCCGTTTTCAATCATCTGAAGCATTGGCAGGTCAGACAATAAATCAATTTGTACTCCAGTAAATTTTAAGAAAGCGTCCCAGCTCATCCCAGGTGCAGAAATATAATGCGCAGGATCCAGGCTGTAATGTTTCATGCAGGTCTTCCTATAATTTTCAAAGACGTCCGCCAACAAACAGGTATCCGCCATTAAATAGGAATCATGATAGTCTCCCATCGTTTTACACTCTAACTTCTGCCACGCATCTTGAGCATGCTGGTAATCAGAATCACTGATGTCCTTTCCTCTAAGACTACTAAAGAACGCGCCTTTAGGCGGAAGTGTATCTTCGTCAAACCTTTGCCAACTGTTCATGTACTCATAAGGGTAAACGCCCTTTCTAACAAGAGTTGGGTCAAAATATTCTTCTGTTATTGGGCAGGACTTTAAGGACATAGCCAGTGACTCTAATGAACCCATCATGTGTTGCATAGAGTCGTAGAAAGACATGTTATTTAAAGTGAAACACATGTACTTTTCTGATGACTGTGCAATGCATGACACCCTGAAGTCGCTGGTTACTGCTTGCATTATAAGGTGAGAGTCGTAACCTCGCAAGTTGTGAAAGAATATAGGCAGCTTCCATGTCTTTGGTTCAAACTTTAGTTGAAGATTGCATTTACTGTGTGCTGCTCCTCTAAACTTTCCACTAATGTGATCATGGTCTCTTACTGTTGGATTCTCTGCGTCTGGGGAGAGGCCTAAACCACAAATCCAACAGTGAGTGGCTGAGTCATACTGTTGTTGGTCTTCAGGCGTCATTATGATTTCAGATAAATTCAGATTATTAGAACAGGCATTACGCACTTGCTGCATGCGTTTTAAGAAGTATTTTGCAGCATTTGGTCCTCTGTATAATTCTGGCTTTGAATGGGCGCCATCCGACCTAACAATGATGAAGGCAAATGAGCAAATCCGATGATTACTCATTAAGACTGTTTTAGGAAGTTTCTGTGGGGTTGGTCCTTCATAAGGAACAATGAGTGATTCGAAGTCTGCGTAAACAACACATGGACTAGTTTGCAACCGTTTCCAGTTCTTAAAACTAACTTTACTGCCTTCTCCGGGCGTAATTAGTTCTGTATCACAGTCAACTGGGCTAATACAATGTTTTATATGTTCGCTCGCAGCTTGAACGGACGGAATTCTTGTTAAACATTTTCTACAGAATTCTTGTTTGCTATGTTGTTTTGTAGTATGCACTAGTAATCTACTCATTGTGCGTATTAGAGTGTAGTGCAACCCATTAAGGCTTTGCATTAGGAGTAAGTCTACATGAGTTTTGGTTGGTTCGCCTATTGTTGGACTGTTCTTTGACACTCTAATTGGCAGAAGGTTGGTTTCTTCAGACCATGTGTAGACATTAACAGTTATTGGTGGATTTTGTTTTTCAAACTGATCAATTTTGTCTACAGCCATAGGAAATTCAAGGCCGTTAAAGTTAAGATCATTGGCCCACTGTAAATAGTTAGATACTCTCTCTGCATTTTTGGCAACGTGATGCAGCCTAGCAAGAACGCACCACATAAAACATTTGTCGTCTGAATTCTTTATGTTCAAAACTGCTCTCTTTGCAACTAATGTTGGAGGCAGTGGAATGTAAGACTTGCCTACAATCGGCTCATACTTAGCCTGTCTTAATCTGATGTCTAGGACTTCACCCTCTGACCAACCAGAGCCTCTCATTTTAGCTGCTTCAGAGGCTTCATTAAACTGTGTAAGAAGTTGATCTGCCCAACCAGGTGTTAAGTCATTATGAGAAAGAATAGTCTGCTGTTTAGTTGAGACCCAGACTTCTAGATTTTCTTCGTTTATTGTTATATAGTCGATTAAAACAACTACCCTTACTTTAACTGGAGGGTTTATTGTTAGTTTACTTGGAACTTGAGAAATAGCATGTACAACGCTTGCCTGTACGTTTGTTGGATCAATAACTTCTAAAACGACCTCATTTAAAGCTTTTGACAAACGCTCTTCCTCGAGCATTGCTTCAAACAATTCATCTGAACCTTCATATATCTTATCCATGCTGAGTTTCTTTTCTAACTCAAAATATTTATTTAAATTAAAAAAAAAAAACTTAATCAGAATCAATATCAACGGTCTTTTTGTGCTTGGACTCGTAAACTAAAGTATAAACGCCCTTTGGGGTTGTTAATGTGAGCTGTTTAGAACAGAGTTTAATGTTTCGTTTACTTTTTTTAAACATTCCTTTTTTATCTGGTCGGTGTCTGGCTGTTGAGAAAAAGTTGCCCTTGCCTTTCTTTGAAGATCAAACTTTTGTCTTTTGTAGTCCTCAAAATCAGCCTGTAGGCGACTAAATTCTTCATCCGTGATGTTCGAGTCGGCAAGTGCTTTATTTATTGTCAGTTTGAAGGAACTAAGTTTAGCTGTTATTAGTTGAACCATAGCTGTGTGCTTTTGGAGTTTAGCTTTTATTTTTTTGCTGACAGCACTTACAGCCAATGAACACAGGCCAAGAGTTAAAGACACACCACCTAGAGGTATAGCTACCGGTGCACCTACGCCTGTTGCTAAGAGACCTACACTTGTTCCTGCTGTTAAAGCACTAACCGCCGATGCTCCAGTATTAACATATGTAACAGCATTAAAGACAGCAGAATACCTTCGTTTGGTTTTGCTGTATTTTGAAAGGTCCTGCTCTAGTTGGGTTTGCATTTGTGTTATGTTTGTTAATCTGAAAGTTTTTATGTCTACAGCAACAGAGTTCTCTTCTTTGGGCACTTTTGGATAAGTCGTAACAGACATGCTTTTTTAAAATAAAAATAATTTAGTATTGGATATCTTTTAATCTGTTATCTTGAATATTCAGCTGCGCATCATATATTAAAAACAAATGTACATTAAGTGGTTTATCACTCTCTTTTTCTTTATCAATTTGAATGTTTATTACGTCTTTAACTGTTCTCCCACTCCCATGCAACTGATTATCTTCTGTTGACCTTAGGTCAATCCATAAACCGTATTTCGTTGTTAAATATTCATCAAGTCTAACACTGTGAAGGTGTAGATCTTTAGACACAAGGTCTACTGTTGGATTTCTACACCTCCCGCCTCCAAACAATTTTCTTATTTCATCAAAATGATGATAAGGTTTAAGCCCGCTACCGTAGACTTGGTTAGGACTACCCTCAATTGAACATTGTACTTTCGTTATTTTAGGATTGATAAACTTTTCACTTTGTCTTTTGAATGGTTCTTCATCTTCACACAGCAATAAAATACCTTTAAGGGATCTTGCTGCGGCGCTAAAACTAAAGTTCCATATTGTGTCTGCCCTGCTTTTAGGATATTTAGTATGATGAATCACTCTTTCGTAATATATTGCTAATTTTGACTGATATTGTTGCTCAATCAGCCTTGCTAAGTTAGGGTTGCTAACAATGTCAAACTCTAACGAGATGTCGAAAATGCTGTACTTGGAATCAGTGTCTGTCGATCTAATGACACGTTTGTATTCATTAAAAGTTAGTTCATATGACAATCTGTCTTTTAATGCTCCTTGAAAGTATGGCGCATGCGCTTTTAACAACTCAAAATCTAAGGGTATGGAAAAGCGATTTCCATAAGCAAAACTTAAGCTTCATACTTGTTACCGTCTTTAGCATCTTCGGCGTCTATTCTGTGTTTTAGTGCTTCGTTATTTTCGATTCCTTGAAACGCAAGATCGGCCCTTTCATTATCGGTTAGCCATAGATCACAATAGATTAAAAATATGTCTGCATTGTGTAAAGAAAATATTTCTTGCCCCTCAAGTTTTATAGAAATTTTCTTAACGATTGCCCGTCCCAAATTCTGTACAACTGTCCTGTTTTCGTCTGTTGCTGATTCGAGTTCTATTTTGAAAGTAAGCCGTGCAGATCCCGGCACAATCACTTCATCTGCTCCTAGGTCTGGAAATTTAACAGTAAGAATTTGATCTGAATCAATAGTAGATGGATTATTTGGAACAATAATATTCTGTTTATTTCCCTTCACGCCAAAGGGCTCTTTCAGTCTTCTATGCGGGTCAAGAATCGAGCCATATGCTTGTGACATTTTTTTTATAAAACAAAATAAAAAGTTAATTATTTAAAAACATGGCAGAAGAAGATTATGATGTTTTTGATCCTGGAGACGACATGAGTGAAATGACGCCTTTAACACATCCATTACAATCATTGCGGCGTGAATTAACAGAAAGTAAGGTCAAATCATTTTATCAAAGTTTAGGCCAAGAACCTCCTGATTTTATAGACCCTAATGATTTTGAAACAAAAGATGGCCATTTGATTTTTAAAAACGAGCAAGGACAACCTGTACAGCTTACATCTAAACCAGACCCATCAAAGTTTTTAGCAAAGACTACAATTAGACAAAGGCTCAGTGTGAGCGATCAAAATCGCCTTGGCATTGCTAAACCAAAATTAGATAGGGAAGCAGTTGCTAAACTTCAAAACACACTACAAGAACTCCCAACAGATAACCAAATACAAAACATACCCCTTAAAGATTTAAGCCCAACAGCAGACGAAATAATAGAAACCAGTTTTTCAGAAGAAACAGTATTAAAAACTATGCACGATCCGCCGCTACCTATGAGAGAAATAACGGCCCTTGATCATGCTTTGAAAAGCATCAGAGGCGAATTAACAAACAATTTAGCAAAACTGGGTGAACTAGATGAGCATATAAAAAGAGAAAAAGAAAAACTAGTTGAGGCTGATGACCACAACTTAGGACCTGGTGTTAAAGAAAGAATAACACAAAGACTAAAAGATCTTGAACAAGAGAGATCAGCAAGACTAGAAGTGTTGTCTAATAACCGAGAACAATTACGAACTCAAGTGAGCAGAATAAGAGAAACTATCCAAAGAATTTTATATGAAGACACAACACTAGCAGAACGAATAAGAACACTGTTTAGAGAGCAAGGTGTCACATTAGCAAGTGTTATAACAGCCTTAGGATTTGCAATAAGTACACTGGTGTTGGCTATTACAGGCGGCGGTGGTGGGGGAGCAGTGCCACCAGGCCCGCCAACTCCGTCGTCAGATAAATCATGGGTAAAAAAACAACTCGATCACCTTGCAAACTTACTAAAAAAATTAGCCAGTAAAGCAATAGATTCTTTGCCTGGTATAATAGGAGGGATCGTTAGCTGGCTTTTGTCTGCCGCAAGTAAAGTAGTTGGCTTTATGGCTGAGCACTTATGGGCATTAGTTGTCTTAATAGTTGGGTTACTCTTTAGTAAGATAAAGACCAAGTAATCCTAGGGCAGTTAATCCAATAACAAGTGCCGTCTTTTCATATTCATGGTCATTATTTCTTGGGACCACAGGGATTGAATGGGGTTTTGAGGGGGGTTTGGGGGGCTCGGGGATTGGTGGGGCTTCTTTTTTTATTGCTATTGCTGGCTTAGAATTTATGTCGTTTTTCCCGACCTTCTCTTCTTTACCAGCCACAAGGATTTCATTATTATAGTTTATTATTGTTCCTATCTGAAGTCTGAGGTCAGAAGGCAGCATGTATAAACCAGTGCCAACAGCAAAGTCTACTTTCGATCTTGCGTATTGCAAAACATTTTGGTACCTTTTAATACTTGAAGGCAAATCAATTGCAGAATTAATAGAATCCTCTAAATTTGCTAAATACTGTTTTTGGGCGTCAAAGCCAGTAGAAGGATCAGTTATGTTAGATCTTGCCTGTGCTTGCGAACCTAGCAAACACCAAACATAAGTACGAATAGAGTCGTTTATTCGTTCTATTCCCGCTTTTGTTAGACCCTTAGAAGTATCCAAAATAAATGTTGTCCATGCTGTTTTATGCTCTTGCTCTATGGACCCGAGGTGAACAGTTGTGCCTGAAGAGAAAGATGTGTAAGGAGGATTCCAATCATAGTTATACTTTCTGTGCACGCCCCAAAAATAAAGGGTGCCTAAACCATGATTAAGATCCAACTTTTGTCTAAAGTCTGTCTTTGGGTCAATATCAAATTCGTTACAGATCCTTTCAAAAGCCTTGTAATCTATTCTGTTGCTGAATGGATTAAACGTTTTGTCATTTGGTAATGGTGCTTGCAGTTCAGATAAAATACGTCTGAAGGTGTAATAAAAATGAAATCTATACACTGACCTCACCAAAGGATCAGGATGATTTAAATGATCAGCATACGATACTCCACACCCAGTTGATGCGCAAAACACAGCAAAGTTTAACTGGTTCTGATAAAACTGCATCGGATGACTGAACCACACTTTCGGGATGTAGTCTTTTTTAATAGGGGGGTTAAGATATCTGTTTAATGGAGTACTAACCTTTACTTGAAAGGCGTCAGACTGAGTCACAGAAATGTCAAGGGTGTCAGTTGTTATATTTTTAAGATTGTAGTGCGGCCCAACAGAATATTTTGCATTAGTATATTTGAATGCACTCATTTTTAAATTTGTTTTAAAAATGTTTGTAACAATAACAACACAAGACAGTCCTTCGTTTTTAGAATATGCTATTGATAATGAATGCGGAACCCGAAGGGTTGCACTCCATGAAATTTTTTACAAAGTCGTATGGTTTAATATAAGTAAATCCAAGAACAATAATAAGATTCTAAAAGTTGATAATATATTAAACTTAGTTAGCCAGTTAACCATACCTGATGGTTATTACGGGTTTTGCTCGCTGAAAGAAGCAATGAGTAACTTCGACATTACTCTCAAACTTAACAATGCAAATTTGAAAATAATGTTGACATTCAAACCTGAAGAAGAAAGAGTAAGTTACCTTTTTGATGTAGAGCTAGCTAAAATGTTAGGCTTTGCAACTGACAATCGATCAATCAGTCATGAATTTATAGTTACACCAGACAAAACTACTTATGAGGGAGAATATCCGCTCGATCTTGCATTACATTCATTACTCTATGTTCATTTGGACGAGCTGAGCACTGATGAAAACTTATATGATGGAAAGCCCTCAACTGTTTTAAGAGCTCTTCCATCAGGGAAAGCTGCATATTGCGATTATGAAATTATACAATTCCCTAATTTACAGTTTAAAAGATTAGCTTGTGGGAGGGTCAGATCATTTAATATAAAGATCACAGATAAAACAGGGAAAGTCGTGAAATGTGATAACCTGCACATTGTTTTAGAAATAAAATAATACGTTGTTTTAAAAAATGTCACGTGGACCAGAAGAATCAGGAGTTACATTAGCGCCTGAGAGGTGTGTAACTTTAGAATTAAAAGACCTTGCAGACGTTGAGGACTTTGAACAAAACGGTGAGATAGGCACTTTGTATGGTTTTGAGTACACTAAAGATGGTTATTATAAGCGCAAAGAGGTTGACGACAACAAAAGGTTTCCTAAACTAGAACAACTACGCAATCTAGAAGCAAATAATGCGGGTCAGTATGAATATAAAATAGTTCGAAAAACTGACAACAAATGGCACTTAGAACCATATTTAGAATGGGACATAAAATTTGAATTCGTAAGCCCATTTACATTTTTTGACCGTCAAAAAAGTTTCAGAAAAGCATTGAACTCTGGCCCTTTACATGTAAGTCTTATGCCAGAGGACAACAGTCGAAAAGAGATCGAAATAAAGAAGTTTGGGAGCAAACAGTACATCCTCCACAGAAGAGAATCAGTTTTGAAGGAAGCTACTACAAAAGTACAGTTCTTTCCACGCACGTTATTAGGAGACACGTTCACAATGATATTTGAAATTTCTGTCTTAAAAGATGTGGGGAGGAATGGAGCTGTGGGTGTCAGTGACAACCTTATGGAAGGAATTCTTATTAGCTGGCAAAACTTAGACGTTGACAATCTTAAAGTTACTGTTGTGGTTCGTCACGATGGTGAAAATTTTAAGGTCGTAACAACAAGCAACAAAATCAATGTTAGTCTTAATAGAAACAATCTGACAAAACTGAGTTGGATTAATCTGACACATTTAGACCTTATAAGATTTTATTGTACTGATCAAATTTTGACGGATAGTATGATAACAACACTAACTGGTGTAAATTAAATTCTGTTATAAAACTATGGAGCAAACGACTTTGGTGTCAATGCCGATGTTAAACTTTATGATAAAAACCCCTCATTGTTCATTGATTTGTGGACAGACTGGTTGTGGAAAAACAATATTTGTCCTCGACCTATTACAAACAGTTTATCGTTATAATTTTGATCATATTGTAATTTTCTGTCCAACACTCAAATGGAACAAAGCATATCACGACAGAAGGTTTATATGGACTGATGATGACATATATTTAGTTGATCCTAGCAATAAACTTAGCGAGTGCTTAGAACACTTTTATAGACAGTTTGAAGGAACTCAGACACTATTTATTATAGATGACTGTTCAGCAGAAAGAGACATAGTTAAAAAGAGAAACACTTTATCAAAACTGGCTTTCAGTGGAAGACATGCTGGGATAAGTGTGTGGATTTTATGTCAAAAATATAACTCAGTTTTAAAAGACTTTAGAGAACAATTAAAGACTGTAGTTTTATTTCACATGAAAGACAGAGACGCATTTGATGAATGTATGCGTGAAAATGATGTTATTGAAGACGATCAAGAAAAACGAAGGATTAAGCAAAAACTTAAGTCTCAAAAGTTTTCTAAATTAGTGTTAAAAACAGATAATCCTACACATTATGTATGTTTGTAAAGTGTTTACTATTAGAGAACTATAAAATAGGCATTCTGGGTAAGCCGGCGGAGCAACAGCGAAACCGGCTTTAGCCGGTTGGAGCTGGCGGAGGTGGGTGAGCCAGAATGCCTATTTTATAGTTCTCTCTTCCCTTCTGACGGTGTATGTGTCCTGCCCTCCTTCCTTCCCCTCTGTTCATTATACGTCCCTCCTTCCTTCCCTTCTGACGGTGCATGTGTCCTGCCCTCCTTCCATTCGTTTCTTCTGTCCGTCTCTCTTTTCCTCCTTCCCTCCAGTCTTCCGTCGGTGCTGTCCCTGCCTTCCAGTCCGGTTCATTGCTGTGTGCTAATGTGTTCCAGACTCACGCGAGCGGCCCAGGATTGTGTGAACACTTCGTTGGACGCAGAGTGCCTGACATTGCCAGAGATTCAGCCCCTTGTGGCAGCCTTCACCTCCCGCGTCACCAACCCCATGTGTCCAGGTAAAGGCCTCTTGTTCTTCTTCATTTCATTCGTTCCTGTTATCTTATGATCCGTGCCCCTCAAAAGTGGCCTTGCACTCAAACTGCTCGTTCTGGTTCCCTCACGAGCATACACAGCCACATCGGGGCGCATCCTGTGGCAGCCTCTGTATTGGCCATCCCCGGGGAGCGTTCTATGTCAGGTTGTCATGACGCCACCCTGCACTGTGAGCGGCTTTGGTGGATGTTCAGGGATGCCTGGTGTGATCCAACACGAGCAAGAATCCACCTTCTAAACTGACGACAGCTGCTTTGGCATGTAATCAGCTCGAGTGAGTGACCTCCTCCTCCTCCGGATGACGCCGCCACGTCCATCCAGAGACAGTCCTCATGACCTTGCCAATACACCAACTCGCCACGGAGGAGGACGCAAGAACAGAGGTCACCAATCAAGGAAGGCATCAAAGAGCACAGATCTACGACTGGTTAATCACGAGCAACGAGAATGAGGGTGATGAAGATGATGCCACTGAGTTCCATTCTGGCATGAGAGTACATAACCACAAAGGAGCCTACGCTCCTATCCCAGGCGTCAACCAGGCTCAGGAGATACTGACACCTGCAGTGTTGGTCAGGAAACTCGAGCAGCACTCCAGAGATGCGTCCATGAAGTGAGTGGAACTTGATTTTATGGTTCCAACTTTTCTGTGAGAGCCCCCAATACACAATGCTGTCTGTAGTAGAAATAGGAAGCTGAAAAATCCCACAGATAAAGGTCTGTCTTTTTTTCTAAACACATCTTTTATGTTTTTGCTTTTCCGTTTTTTTCCTGTCCCTTTTACTGGTAACTATTTCTAGGTCATTCATTTTTATTTCTGTCCCCTACAAGTCCCCATCCGTGCAACACACACAGTCCCACCACCAGGGTTCATTCTGTTTCAGCAGTCTCGTCCCCGCGCCAAGCAATCCACAAGGAAACTAACAATGTCCGGTCGTCCTGAGGCCGGCGGCTAAAGAAGACCATGCTATGTGCTGGTACAGTCTTTGGCCTCCATTTCCACACTTGGAAAGAAACTGATAAACAGTGAGAGGGAGGGAGAGAGAGAGAGAGAGAGAGAGAGAGAGAGAGAGAGAGAGAGAGAGAGAGAGAGGGTGGGGGGGAGGGGAGGAGGGGGAGGAAGGGAGGAATAAGCAAGTCAAACTGCAGATGCAGATCGACACCAACATAGCTTCTATACCAAAAATAGCAGCGCCCTGGTGGAGCCATTAGCGTTGCGTACTAATCTTGGTGGCTGGGAGGTCTTGGGTTTGATTCCTATCAAAGTGGTGATTTGTGGAGTTTTTCGGCCCTGGCCGGATCTTACCACGGGCCGAGTTTGCTATGGGCGCACATGGTAAGATTGGTATAATGGCCATTTTGCAACATCATTTTTATTATTTTTATTTTTATTTGGGGGGGGGGGGGGGGGGGGGGGTTGGGGGGAGGGGGTAATTTCTCCTTGTCAGTTCTGTGTGCTCTGTGCTGTCATTTCTGCCAGACGATTCGGTATAGTTAGCAGCGTTTGTTTGGAGTTCTGGGTGCGTGCATTTATTTCATCATGGGAGCAAGAGTTACCCTCCCTGTTTGTGTGACTTACTGTTTACATTTTCCTCCAGCCTCATGTGAGATTTCCTCTCTGACGATTGTTCCAGACGAGGCAATGGAGTGCCCGCAAATCTACCAGTGTTTGAATCGCCAGGAAGGTGGGAACCCCCATGACAGCAGCGGTCAGTGCACGTAAGGAGCATCTAATGCATGGTGTCGTGTCGTTTTGTTGTGTTGCACAGTTAACTCATCACAGCGTGTTTCTCTTTGAGATATTCAGGCTGACTTTCCCTGTGCGCTCTCCACGCAGCGAACAGCCCACTCTACAGGTCTTCAGGGCGACTTCTGTCCATGTTCATGGCTCTGTTTGCCTGACGTGTCCCTGTTTGCGGTTGTGTAAGGGTGACTTGAGCCATGTTTTATGGGTGTGTTGCGGTGACCTGTCTGTGTCCGTGTTTGTGGGTGTGTTACGGTGACCTGTGTCACTGTTCGTGTTTGAGTGACTAGTGTTCACGTTTGTGGTTGTGTTGGAGTGATGTTTGTGCATGTTTGTGGTTGTGTTGGAGTGATGTTTGTGCATGTTTGTGGTTGTGTTGGAGTGATGTTTTTGTACATCTTTGTGGTTGTGTTGGGGTGATGTTTGTACATGTTTGGGAGTGGTCAGGTGACCAGCGTCTGTGTTTTCGGGTATCTTGGAGTGATGTATGCCCATGTTTGTTTTTGTGTTGAGGTGACCAGTGTCCAGGGTATGTTTGGACTTGTGTCCATTTAATTGTAGGTGTGATAGAATTACCCGTATTCACATTTATGGATGTTTTAGGGTGATGTACACCCATGTTTACAGGTGTGTGATTAGATGACATATCTTTGTGGGTGTCTGAGGTCTGTTTTAAAGTATGTTCAGTTGACATGTGTTACGGATGTTTCAAGGTTACATAATTATGTTCTTCGGTACGTTTGGGTGACCTGTGTTTGTGGGTTGGCATGGTTACAGGTTTGTGGGTGTGTACAGATGACACGCCTTTTAGGTTAGGGTGAAATGTTTGTGGGTATGTTAAGGTTACATGTGTTCGTGGGCGTGTTGAGATGGCGGGTGTTTGCGGATGGGTCGGGATGACATGCCTGTCGATGTGTTAAGGTTACATGTGTTCGTGGGCGTGCTGGGATGACCAAACGTGTTCACCCTTACGATTTTGCCGTATTTTGTACACACATTCGGCAAAAATACGACGAATAAGACGAATTGAAAAGAAATACGTCTGAAAAACAATTCTTGAACGGTAATTGAGCGGGGGGGGGGGGGGGGGGGGGGGGGGGGGGGGGGAAGACTGCGGCGGAGACTTTGACCAAAGAGCGACAACTCTTGCTAACTTCTGCGCGCGAAGTCGCGTTTAACAGTGTCCGTTTCTTCTACAACACGCCGTGTGACGTCGAGAAACCGGCGAGAAAGCACGAGCGTGTGTGTAAGTATGCCGATGAATCAGGTTTGAAGGCAATTTGTATCAGAAAGAACCCGTTTTATCGCAACCAGAGCAAGATCAGGTGGTTGTTAGTGGCAAGAAGCGTCTTCAATGTGCATGGTAGCAGGGGAAAACAAGATGAAGGACTCTTCTTCCCCCTCCTGCTTTTTACAGAAATGTGGAATTTTGTACGCACTCTTTGCCGAAAACACGCTCATTTTCCTCGGAAAAGTACAGCAAAAAACAGATTTAGGGTAAAGAGGTGTGGGTGACGGGTGTTTGCGGGTGGTCCAGGGTGTCCGACACGTCTGTGGGTGTGCTGTGTTGCAGCATATCGGGGAACATGCTGGAGTGCGTGGCCGAACTGAAAGACACCTGCAAGCTGAAGGAGGAGCCGCTGACGTTCAGTGAGCTGGGCAAACTGTCTCGGGACTTTTGCATAGGTAGGCTACTGTCCACCCCCCCCCCCCCATTCCTTCCTCTCTCTGTGTCTTGAGTGATTCTTCTGTGGCATATCGGTTGGCCTGACAGAGCAAGGCGTTGAGCTCTTGCTTCCACAGGTCTGGCGCTCGATTTCCATTTTCGAAACAGCCAGTGCGGAAGAGATGTTTTTCTCTTCAGAGTTAATATCTGTGCATGATAATACTTTCATATGTATGTGTTGATATCTGTGCATGATAATACTTTCATATGTATGTGTTGATGTGAGTGTGTGTGCGCGCACGTGCGTGCGTGCGTGCGCGCGCGCGCGTGTGTTTGTGTGTGTGCGCGCGCGCGCGCGTGCGTGCGTGCGTGTGTGTGCGCGCGCGTGTATGTGTGTGTGCGCATGTCCACGTGTGTTTGTGTGTGCGCTTGCGCATGCACATACCTGTGTGTGCGCATGCACGTGTAACAGTGTGCGTGTGGGCACACGCGCCTGTGTGTACACGTGCTTATGAATGCGCGTGCATGCGCGGGCGTGTGTTTGTGTCTGTGTCTGTATGCATCTGCGCAATTTAATGTTTACAGAAATAAAGACGGCCGGCGGGCTAGGCTCATGCCCACAGATGGGCCGGTGTATTTTGAATTCAGACACCATGCGACAGATATTCGGCAGTGTCGGAGACTCCTCCTCCTCCTCTTCCACCCCCCGCGTACCAGACATCTCTAATCTGATGGACGCCGCCGTCTGGACCGGGTATGGAACCATCATTATCGTCGTCGTCATCATCATCATCATCATCATCATCATCATCATCATCATCATCATCTTCGTCGTCGTCATCGTCATCATCTTCGTCGTCGCCATCAATATCATCATCATCATCGTCGTCGTCGTCATTATCATCGTCATCATCATCGTCATCGTCATCATCATCACCATAATCATGATAATCATCATCGTCGTCGCCGTCATGGTCATCGTTGTCATCATCATCACCATCATCATCATCATCAGCAGCAGCAGCAGCAGCAGCAGCAGCATCGTCTTCATCATATGACCGTCATCATCATCGCCGTCGTCGTCGTCATCATCTTCATGACCATCATCATCGCCGCCGTCGTCGTCATCATCATCGTCATCGTCGTCGTCGTCCTCATCATCAACATCATTATTATCATCATCATCATCATCATCATCATCATCATCAGGAGAATGCCATATTTCCTTAAAATGCCCGAGTGAGAATGCCATCAGTCAGCAAGCCGAGGCAGATTACAGACGGCAGGAAGCTGAATTGATCTCAAGATTGTTTAAACTTCATCTTTCTTTCTTTGGTTGACTATCTGTGTCTGGCTATAAATGTAATTATATAATGTCAGTGTACATGACGCATCCAGTTCTGTCAAACTTCCTTTCTATCGGGAGAGAAAAGCCCTAGTATTCATCTGTTGCTGTCGGCTATGGAGCGCTGCCAGACTGCTACTACTGTGACCTTGGATACTATGCTTTTGAGGGCAGGGCATGCGTGCACCCCTCTCGGGGTTGGGCTGGAAAAAGTGTCCTCTCCGCCGAAGTCTGCGTGGACCACAGAGGGGACTCGTGCAGCGCTCCAGCGACTTTCGCCCTACTCCCACTTTGAGGCGGCCTCACACGGCACAGGACCATCGCCACCTAGGCGTGAAGAAGGCCGCCTGGTGGCCCTGGAGACGGACCTTTTGAGGGGGAAAGAGGCGAAGAAACCCAACGCTCACCGTCGGTCGACCAACACCACAAAGTGAACCAGAGTTCACACTGAACCAGAACGGAGAGAGCGATAGACGACTACCCCCATTCCGGACCAGACGCACTAATGCCAGCGAAAACTTCTGCCACAAAAAATGCAGACATCATAACGCTTCTTTTAAGAGTAAAATTCTTGTTTATGAAGAATATCAGTGTGGAGGTTATTTTGTACTGGTTATTTTTTCTCCAGAGGTTTTATTTTAATGAATTCAATTTAAACAGGATAATGAATGTAGGATACGTTTATGAAGGTTATACATGTTGAGATTATGTTTGTACAGATTTAATTTGTGTTTATGGAAAACTACGCTTACAGAGCTCACGTTCGTGGGGTTATGTTTACAGTGACTATGCTTAGAACTATGTTTACAGCTATTACGTCCTTGGAGGGAGATATGTTTGTAACGCGAGGTTAGGTTTGTTGCAGTTGTCTTCAACAGAGTTATGTCTTGAGTATTTGTAGCTGCTGCTTGAAAAGTTGTATTTTTGGGGGGAATGATTTCGTGGCAGGTACTTGGAAGCGGTGTCTGGATGCATTGTAAGCAGTGCTGATGCTTGTCAGTTTGATCCTTCCCTGGTGTCCTACATGACACATCAGAACGCATACCTGAAGGCTAAGTCATCCTCTTCTTCCCTCGGTAGGTCCTCTGTCTGCCTGTCTGTATCTGCGTGCACGCCTGCCAGCCTGCCTGCCTGCCTGTCCGTCTGTCTGTCTGTCCCAGGTTGTACGTTCCATGTGATCTTTTGTTTCTACCTTCGCTGTTATGTCATTGGGAATTAAACGACCCAAAGTCATGATTTTTACGTAAGAACTGAGTGAGTCAGTGTGTTGTGTGTTGTGTTGTGTGTGTGTGTGTGTGTGTGTGTGTGTGTGTGTGTGTGTGTGTGTGTGTGTGTGTGTGTGTGTGTGTGTGTGAGTGCGCGCGCGTGCATGGGCATTCCGGCATACATTTGAAGTATAACTGCACATTTGTATACACATGTGCATACATGTCACACACACACACACACACACACACACACACACACACACACACACACACACACACACACACACAAACTGCGCATGCACAGCAATAACAGTGACCCAGACCAAATAGAGCTGGAAAGTTTGCTTGTGCGTGTGCATGTGTGTAGCACGTACGTGTGTTGTGTGTGTGTGTGTGTGTGTGTGTGTGTGTGTGTGTGTGTGTGTGTGTGTGTGTGTGCGCATGCGTGCTTGCGTGTGTTTGTGTGCTTTGTTACAAGAGTCCTAAATGGTCAACATGACAGTATTAGATTGTGGTTGATGCTTGAAACATAACATATATGGGCCCTGACAAGATGCCATGATTGTGATTCCATTTACATGCCAGATCGTCGTGCGCATGCATGGTCATCTACCTGTATGAGCTGGTGTATGGAGAGCAGACTTACCAGTGTGGAATATCAGTTTTGAATGGAGTAGTCTAAAAATACATAAATGAGAGGCGAAACGATGGGAAAGGGAAATTGATGATACTAGTCAGAAACAACGATACTCAAAGCATGAGGATCCAGCATATAGAACGTTGTAGCTGTGAGGAAAGATAAGAAGGAAAAATTGCCAAGTGGAGAGACAGGAAAAAAAAAACAGCCGTGTGGAGATAGGAAGAATCAGGTGTGTGGAGATAGGAAAATTAGTAAAAATGAGGTTTGTGGAGCTAGGAAAAATTAGGTGTGTGGAGACAGGAAAAATTAGGTGTGTGGAGACAGGAAAAATTAGGTGTGTGGAGATAGGAAAAATTAGGTGTGTACGTGGAGACAGGAAAAATGAGCTGTGTGGAGATAGGAAAAATGAGCTGTGTGTGTGAGATAGGGAAAATTAGGTGTGTACGTGGAGACAGGAAAAATGAGCTGTGTGGAGATAGGAAAAATTAGGTGTGTACGTGGAGACAGGAAAAATGAGCTGTGTGGAAATAGGAAAAATTAGGTGTGTGAAGAAATCAGTAGGAAGAAGTAGCTGTGGAAATAGCTGTGTGGAGATAGGAAAAATTAGCTGTGTGGATAGGAAACATTAGCTGTGTGGAGAGATAGGAAACATTAGCTGTGTGGAGAGATAGGAAACATTAGCTGTGTGGAGAGATAGGAAACATTAGCTGTGTGGAGAGATAGGAAAAATTAGCTGTGTGGAGATAGGAAAAATTAGCTGTGTGGAGAGATAGGAAACATTAGCTGTGTGGAGAGATAGGAAAAAATAGCTGTCTGGAGAGATAGGTAGGAAACACTAGCTGTGTGGAGAGAGAGGAAGGTAAAACTAGCTGAGTGGAGAGATGGGTAGGAAAAACTAGCTGAGTGGAGAGATGAGTAGGAAGAAGAAACAGAAAGCTGTGAGGAGCAAAAGGTAGGAAAAAAATTAGCTGCATGGAGTATGAAAGATATGCTTTAGAGATGGATCATAGCTGAAATATGTGGTCTTTTGCTAAACAGGACTGACCCTTCGGGACTTGACTCTGGTTCTTCTGGTGGCCCTCTTCACCGCTTGGGCCCACTCCTCCCCGTGAGCCAGCAGACATTCTTATTTTTCTTTTGAACCTTCTTACTGCCGTTTTTTTTCTTTTCAATTTTTTTTCCTATCATGTGGACATCATTGATGTACTTATCTTGATATGTGGATATCACTGATATACATATTTTGATATTTTCTTCTTCTTTTTTTTTTTGCTGGTGCCATTTGTTGTACATCTATATGTATTCGGTGAAAAAAGTATTCTCTCCTCTAGTTGAATTAGCAGTGAGTGTTCCACTTCAGCCATCAAGAAAGTTCATTTGAATTTATTCTCTCCACCCCCCCCCCTCTCTCTCTCTCTCTCTCTTCTGTCTCTTCTTCACTGGACTACCTTTTTCCTCTATTTTTTTTTCTTACTCTTTTCAACAAAGATTTGTTTCATGGTTGTTCCCCCCCCCCCCCTGATTTTGATGATCTTCTTTCTTTAGTTATTTGTGTGGAGTGCTGTTCCATGTGTATGTAACTTGTGCATATGTATGATAAGGTCATGGAACTGAATTAGATGGCATTAAAGAACAGTGGAACTCGCGACAAAAAATACTCCAACAAAAGACCTGGGGCCTTTGAAAGTCTCAATGATAATCAT
Organism: Conus canariensis; assembly: GCA_033310375.1. Taxonomy (NCBI): domain Eukaryota; kingdom Metazoa; phylum Mollusca; class Gastropoda; order Neogastropoda; family Conidae; genus Conus; species Conus canariensis. Next base: position 32,556,887 of record CM065737.1, on the reverse strand, counting down.
AACTGCAGTTATATCGCTCTATGCAGAATTGTCATCTGGTGCCTGGTGCTCTCCAGTCACAGTGGTCTTGTGTTTTACTGGTACATTTCTGTCTTCGCTTAAATCAGCATAAAGCGGCATTGGTAACTTCGTTGTATATGTATTGAATTCCAGACTAATACATTTTGAAGAAAGAAATTGGCTGGCTTCTGAAAATCTGGAGGGCTTTCAACACAACCTCTTGACAAAGTGTTACTTTATTTCCTCTCAAGTCACGAGAAAATGAGGTTACCCAGTGCACTACAGGAAAGCTTTTGATTCTGTTTCGCAGTCTGTATGAATGATTCTGTTTTGTCGCAGTCCATATGAATGATTCTGTTTTGTCGCAGTCTGTATGAATGATTCTGTTTTGTCGCAGTCTATATGAATGATTCTGTTGTGTTGCAGTCTGTGTGAATGATTCTGTTTTGTCGCAGTCTGTATGAATGAATAGATGTTGTGCTATGTTTCTGTCAACCACCTAGAGCCCTTTATTTGGGATTAGGCGTATGTTTTTGTTATTACAATCATGATAATGATGATGATGACAATTATGTCTTTAGATTAAAGATATTAAAATCAAATTAAATAAACCTCTAAATATTAAAAGTAATTGTCATCTTGTATGAGCGCATTCAGTAATGCTTTTCAGTTAATGATGCTAAGTGGGAATTTTTCAATAGTGACTGGTGTGTAGAAGGTAGAACTTAATTGCCAACATCATTTTCATTATATCTGAATGATCTGGAAATTGATTTTGTTTGAAAAGGATTGCTCATTGGTTAATCCTTACCTTGTTTCAGAAATGTTCATCTCTGAACTTCTTTTTGATATTCAGTACTGTTACCTGCTCATGAGATGGTTTTGCCATGAGAATCTACACAAGTTTACGCAAAATGAATTTAACATTTTTCTTGTGAATTTTGCAAGAAACAGAAACCGGAGGAAACTACTTCCAAACACTATATGCATTTTCATAGTTGTCAATACAACAATATTTGAAGAAAGAGGACATTTCTAAGCGCTGTTGATACCTATCAAGATCTTTTTTAATTATGACATTTTATTGAACAAATGCTTTTAAGTTTTATGTAGAGTTCTAAACATTAACCAGCGTATCATCAGCCAGAAAAATGTTTGTTTTTATTGTTGTACCTGTCAAGGAATAAATTTCTTCCAGTAAATGTAATGTTAGATATGCTTCAAAAAGAAATCCCTGTTCTCCAAATCATTGCCATATTGCATAAGATATGCGAATTATCAGTATTGTCTTCTCCCTGCAAGTGCTATTGGCTTTAGGGGCAAAGTAGTATATATTAACATTTACCCTCACAGGATATCTACAGATGGAAAGAATCTTTCAGAATTATTTGCTGAGCTTTTTTCCATGGATGATCTTTTCTTACGATAGTAAAGGCGGCTATTGTGGGGGCCTGAGACCTGTAAGAGGTTCTTGGTGTGTAGAGCATGGCATTACAGAAGGCAGCACCCATCACCTCCCTCCACTAACTTTACTCTCTTCAGAAGTGAATCTTGCTCATTGGCTGCTGGATCGACAAAGAGGGTTTTCAGCCGTCAGAACCTGAGTCGAGGAGCAGTTTGAACTTGTGACTTTGTCTTAAGCAGCCTAAGACTTGAGCCATTTGTGTTCATCGTTATTCTGTGTCTTGAGAGATTTGTGGTGAATCAGAGTTTTAGTTCGTTTTGATGCTTGTAAAATAAATAAATGGTCTGATCTGGGACTGATTTGGTTGCAAAATACAAAACATCATTGCACATTTGATGAAATTTTGTGTTACTATTAATTTATTTCTATATATGTACATCATCATGGGTGAATCATTTTTATTTTCATTGATTTATTTATTTACTTATTTTTGGTAAATGCTCACCGAGACTGAGGTGTGATTGCGTATGTGGGAGTTTTCGTCATTTCTTAAAATAAAGAATGTGTCAGGGTAAGCTATTTTGAACACCTGGTAGATTTTGTTTTACAAGAGTGCAATAACATTTTATTGAAAATTCACACTTTTTGGGGGGTACTAATCTTAAAGCTTTTCATTATGGCATTTCAAAGTGCACAAATATTTTGCTCAATATTCATGGTTATTCCCTGGTTCAATTCCAATGCAGTGGTCACAAACTACAAAATGAGCTATCCAGGAAGGATAACTCTTGTTGAAAGAATAGACGCCATACAGACTGCGAGATCAGTATTGGGACTGAAACTAATTTTACCATAAAAAGCATTAGACATGGAACCTGAAAAGACCTTTGGTATTTAAAAGGAGTACTTTGAATCTTAACACCTAAAAGGAGTGTATTTTCTGATTTTTCTTCATTCGTCTTTTGATCATGTCTTATTGCCTAAAAAAAGAGAGAAAAAAAAAATGGGATGCTTGGTTCACTTAAATGGAGAAACAGAGGAAACTGTACATGGATCATTGTCTGTTTTGGATTCGCATTGGTATGTTAAGTTGGTGATTTCTGTTTGCTGAAACAATCATGCTCACCATGTTCTTTCAACCATGCTTCAAATGGGGCTCAGATGATGAATTAACCAAGTGTGTGTGTGTATGTGTGTGAGTGTGCGTGTGCGTGTGAAAATGTTTCTTTTTACATATACAATTCCATATATATATATGTTAAAGTGTTACAACCCCCCCCCATTTCAATGATAATGTACATTCATATAATCATACATGAACTTGTTATGTTGGTCGTATTTTAAATATCCTATTCAAAAACATTTGTGCTTCGTCAATTATGTGGAATTTCAATGCTGCTCTTTTTAAAAAAAGAAAAATTCTAACACATTTGACATTAAGACATGCCTTTCGTAGTTCCTTCACAGCAATGATAGGAACTATCGTGCTGTAAATGTAATTGTCATGTGCTTTTTTTGCTTTTGACAAATTTTTATTACATGGTATATAATGGTAATGATAATTAGCACTGACATTAAAAGAGTTTTTGCCAATTGTTTTTATCACTTGAAAAAGATTAAAAAGAAAAATGAACAGTGAATATTGGCTCTTAAACTTAAGTTTGACTTTCAAGAACTTTACTTAATCCTTGAAAAGGGATCCTCAAAATTCAAGGACTTTTTAAGGACTTTCAAGGATCTGTATGAACCCTGACGTAGTCCAACCCGACACAACGCTTTGAATATTCAAGACAGTTCGAGAACAACGACATAAGTTCAACCAAAACAAAATGCACTGGACATTCTAGGATGAATTTCTTTAGCATTCTGGGTGCTACCTGCGACTTCATGACGATTATGGGTTTTCTGATGAAACTTTCAGAATTACAACTCATTGTTACTACACAACATTCTTCATCTTCAACCCCCCCCCCCTTTTTTTTTTTTTAATTTTTAAGTTCAAATCTTTGCCAAGTCATTACTACAATGATGGAAGAATTGTCAGCCTGCACTTGTTTTCATCCACCACTTAATTGTTCAGCTACACACACACACACACACACACACACACACACACACACACACACACACACACACACACACACAATCAAGAAATGATAAGTCCACTTGATCTGTTTGTAACAATGAACGATCTTTGAATGACAATTGTACGTGTCAACAGCAATCCAGACATATTGTGAAATGACTTTTCAAAATGTTTGTGTCGGAGGAAGTAAAACAGACAATATCTGGAAAACCCTGTTTCTGATCGTTGTGATTTTATTGAACCATTAATGCATGAGTACATTGCACATGCATGTGTGTGTGTGTGTGTGTGTGTGTGTGTGTGTGTGTGTGTGTGTGTGTGTGTGTGTGTGTGAGTGTGTATGTGAGTGTGTGTGCTTGAGTAAGTAAGTGTGTGTGTGTGTGTGTTTGCATGCGTGCACGTGTACTTGTGTGTGTATGCATGCATGCATGCGTGTGTGTGTGTGTGTGTGTGTGTGTGTGTGTGTGTGTGTGTGTGTGTGTGTGTGTGCATGTGGTGTGTGTGTGTGTGTGTGTGTGTGTGTGTGTGTGTGTGTGGTGAATGTGCGTGCTTCTTTGAGCATATGTGTATTACTTATGTGCATAGTGTGTAAGTGTACCCATGTATGTATGTGTGTGTGTGTGTGTGTGTGTGTGTGTGTGTGTGTGTGTGTGTGTGTGTCTGTGCATGATTGTGTGCATTATGCTTTATGTGTGTGTGTGTGTGTGTGTGTGTGTGTGTGTGTTGTGTAAATGTGTGTGTGTGTGTGTGTGTGTGTGTGTGTGTGTGTGTGTATGTGTGTGTGTGTGTGTGTGTGTGTGTGTGTGTGTGTATACATATGTGTTGTGTGCATGTGCATAAATCATATTAAATGTCATGTGTGTGTCTGGGACAAAAGTCCAATCAATCATGACCATTTCTTGTTTGAATGGTTCATGCAGCATGATGGTTCCCCTATCACAGATATTTTTCAAATATCATCTGTTACTGTCACAAAGGCCAAACGCTTTTTCTTGCAGGCATACTCACACACGCATGTGCATTTGCGTACACACACAAATCCACACACACACACACACACTGAGCGCACACACACAGAGTGGACACACACACACACACACACAACACACCACACACACACACACACACACACACACACACACACTTTCACTCATCCCATAATTCTGGCAAGATTGAGATGCTCAATATCACAGATTTGACACACAAAAACAAAACAAAAAACAAAAACAAAAACAAAAAACACTCACACATACAAATATTGACCCGTGTAACGATTAAAGCAAAAAATCTTTGCAGCTCTGATCCACGTCTGGTGCTCCCTCAACCATCGCCTCCCTCCTCCCCCAAATCATTCCCGCCCACCCGCTCCCCAACGGACTTTGTCGTGTGCCAGCCAGTCTACTCCTCAATGGATTCCTACACTTGTTGATTTCAAATTCTTTAACACCTGCCAGCATTGATTGTCTGACAAGCCCCACTGACGCTGCCTGTCTCGGGCTAACGTCATCATCATCTTTTTTTTTTTTTTTTTTTTCCTTTTAGCTGCCATTTCGTCTGTGACGCTTCAGGGGCACCACTCCCACGCTGCTCATTCCCACCTCCCTCCCATTCACAGTCGTACCCCAGTTAGTCCCGTCCCAGCCCTCGCTCTGGAAATCTGCATGGAGCAGTCAGCGTTAAGTTCACCTGAGACAACCAACCAGAGGAGACACTGCACTGCTGCCCAGCCACTTTGGTACTTGTTAAGTGGTGCCTGTTCTGATCCAACACACCCAGGACACCACCCACAAAGCCCTCTACAGATGACATTAACCGCTTGGTCGTGGAGCTGCAGTGGGTAAGCGTCCCCTCTAGAGGTTGCCGCCACATCTTGTCTAGCGACAGTCTCCATGGTGGAACTGGCAACTCCCCTATCATCATAAAAGTTGTTTCCCATGAAAGCAGTTAGTTATCACATGAAAAAACAATTTCTCATCAAAAGTTCTAATATCACAAGGAAACAGTTGTTTCCCCCATGAAAACAGCTGATAATTGAAAACCAGCTACGTTTTCAGGAGAAAAAGCATCTAATCATTCAAGAAAACGTTTCTCTCTGTTTAATCTGCCAATAATCCTGGGTAAACAGTTCTCAAGAAAACAGCTAATCATAATGTGAAACAGTTATATTCTTGTTAAAAATACCAATTAATCTAGCAAACAGCTAATTAATACTGCTTTCACATGGTTATTATGATGTTAGAACGACTATTTTCTTGGGAAATTAACAGTTTTCCCAGGATCATTAGCTCTTATCTCAGGAAAATAACCTCTTCCATTAGATGTTTAACAGGAAAGTAACCTCCTCCCCATCTCCCAAGATAATACTTCAGAAACCAGTATTTTGCCAGAAGATAGCACACATTCAGCTACACTTTCTGTTTGCTTACTGCATGGTTGGATTT
>CM065737.1:32543455-32545955 GCA_033310375.1 Conus canariensis | reverse complement strand
TTAATTGTGGTTTTCCCAATTTCTTTTCAGCCTGTGACTGTCGTTTCCTGTCCCGTGAATTGTTGCCACTTGGCTCGTACCCATGTGTCTAGATTGCCTGTTGACCAGAGGAGTCTGTTGATGGTCGGATCCCTAGAATTCAAACTTTACCAATCAAAACAACCTCGGAAAATAATCAAAATGCATATAATAGCTATCATTATTCGAGTTCAAAAACCATACTCTTGTATGTTATAATATGATCTATGGGCAGCCATTTCCTAGCAGACGATCCAGCCAAGATTCAACAGGCAATTCTCATTTCTACATCTACTCTCTCTCCCACTACACCCGCACTCCCATCGCTTCCCACTTTCACCCAACCACCTCACGCTCCACTCCCCCTCCCCCCCTCCCCCCTCCCCTCTCTACGCAGAGAGCGAAAGGGAAAGAAGGGCGAGAGAGACGGACAGAGGGAGACTGGCGCAGTGTGCGCATAGCGGAGTCAGCCTCGCAACTCGTGCTGACTTGCGTGTTGACCTACATCAAAACAATTCCTTATGCTTGCCTTGCTGTTAACTGAATTATGTTACCTTTTGTGTTCATTTCGTAGTTTTACATGTGTATGCATATTAGATTACGTTACTTATTTAACCTTCCTCTTCTTTTTTTTCTTTTTTTTTTTAATGATTTTCCAACATTAACAAAAGGGATAATCGACATAACATACAATAAACATCATACAAATTGGTACAGTAAATCCAGGGAGGGGATGGGGGTAAAGGGGAAAAAGTATAAACACATGAAAAGAAAAAAAAATCCAATAGTCCATTCAATAATCAACGAAGAATAAAAGAAAAGAAAAAGGTCACAAACGTACAACCTTGACTCTTTCTCATTCATGAGGCACCCGAGGAATGAATACGTCCAGTATGCCTGTCCAAATAGGGTAAAGTGGTTAGTCAGAATGTTTTCACATGTATACACATATTTTCATAAGTTTCATTAGCTACTTATTACCCCCGACTACTTTTTGCTCGTTCTTTTTCTTTTTCCCTCCTCGTCTAACTCATTCCAATAGACCTAACAATTAGTTTTTCATAAGGGTACCATTTTCTATCAAATTCCATGTATTTCATTTCTGAATAATGCATATATTTTTCAACCCTGTATATATTATTAAGTTCTCTCAAGAAATGATTGACAGTAGGTTTTATTTTATTTATTCTGCTTCTATATATGTAATGTTTAGCCCATAGGATAATGTGTTCAAAAACTTCGTCAGTTTTTGTATGCTCATTATTTCCGAATAGAACCAGCTCCACATTAAACTCTATTCTGCTGCAATGTTCACATCTTTCTTTTAATGTTTTTTCTAGTTCCCCCCAGAAATGTTTCGCAAACTGGCACTGCCACAAGTAGTGTTGAACTAAATCGGTTTCGGATTCACAAAATGTACACAGATCAGTGGTAAGAATTCCCATTTTCTTTAAGATACAATTTGTAACCAAAATATTGTGACAAATTCTTATTTGGAACCATTTTAATTTAATTTCTTTAATTTTTTTCACTTGTTTCATTGTTGTTTCCCAATCTACCAAAATTTTTAATTTATCTTCCCATTTTACAAAGGAGCTTATGTCAAATATTGTTATTTTTTCAACGAGAGTGCTGTAAAAAGGTTTCGATCCCTTTTTAACGCTTGATATTATTTGTAGTGCTTTCGTTCTTAGATTACAGGTATTGTTCGTTACTTTAATATTTCTACTTCTTAAATACCTTTTTATTGATGATATACAGCCCATGAATTCGAGATAATTTACAGTGATATCATATTTTTCAGAAAAAGTTTTATAATCGAGAAAACTTCCATCTTGATTTACAACATCTTTAACTAGGAATATCTGTTTTGCTATCCAGTTTTTAAAGTAAATGACGTCATTACCAACTCTAAACTTATCATTACAGAATAAAGGCTCTGCTAACACCTCATTCGAATTGTTTAAAAATACCTGATCCGCAAAATCAACATACGAAGTGAAAACGTCTTTCCAAAATTTATTGATTTTTTTGCTGAGGAATTTTCTAGGTCCGTAGACGTCAAATGAATCTATTTCTGGGAACGTAGCACTTAATATTGTTTTCCATTTTGAATTTGTCGTGTATATTCTTTTTAACCAGGTCAGTTTTAAAGCTTGTATATATTTGCTTAAATGTGGAACACCTATACTCCATTTTCAACAGGAAGTACTGCGTATTTCCTTTTGATCTTGTCAGTTTTTTTATTCCATATAAATTCAAAACATGTTTTCTGAAGCTGATTTATTACATCTTCTGGAGGATTAGGCAGCAGAATCCATAGGTATATGAGTTTTGAAAGAATCATGGACTTCAGTACTGCAATCCTGCCTAGGGGTGTACATATACGTTTTGACCAAACTTTAAACAATTGTTTGACTTCAATAAATTTATCTGCTGTGTTGATTTCTGTCATTTTTGATAAGTCTCCTGTGAACCAAAT
>CM065737.1:32528455-32538455 GCA_033310375.1 Conus canariensis | reverse complement strand
TCAGGTATTCATATTACTTTCCATCCTGAGAAACACCTTCAGAGTTAAATCCATGATTCAACCTTCTCTATATTATGTTATCACCATACATCCATGTTCATATGTTGTGCAGATAGATTCACATGTTCATATGTTTTATACATAAACATTCACATAATCATACATCACATACACAAACAGTTTAAATTCAACCATAAATCCACAGAAGCAAAACCAAGTCTCTTTTCTTTGACTTAAATTTGTGTTTCTCTGTATTTTAATGCATAAAAAGTATACATTGCAAGGTCACGTGTCATTTCCATATTTTCATTTTGTAATAGGTTTCTTAGTGTAATTGAATCCTTATTTCTATAATGCTTATAAATATATTTCTCCCTTAATTGTCTATAACATGGACATATCTTGAAAAAGTGTAACTCAGTTTCTTCTGTTGGACAAAAAGGACATGTTGTAATTGCATCCTTGTCCGTGAACTTTTTGTTTATGTGTAATTCGTTTACCCCTAAACGTAGTCTGGTTAGTGCTTTTCTAAATTTTGCTATCGTGATGTCGTAAAAATATTTTTCAGTATGGTGTACGGATTTGAAAGAGCGGTAGGTATGAAAACGTTCGCTATTTTCTATTTTATCATGCCAGTTCTGCTTGTGACAATCTATCATTCTTTGTTTTAATACTGAAATAAATCTGTTCTCATCTCCTACCCCTTCATTTAGCCATACTTCTGAAAAGCCGTATATGTCTAAACAGTGTTTTAATTCTAATGCCCAATTTTGAGTTTTGTTTATTTCAGTCTTTTCTCTTTCATATGCTTGTTTGGGAAGTCTGTTGGGTTCCATTTTTATAATTTTAAACCAATGCCTCAGCCCGTTTAACAAGAGAGAGAGAGAGAGAGAGAGAGAGAGAGAGAGAGAGAGAGAGAGAGAGAGAGAGAGAGTAACAACTATGGCCATCACTCACCATGTAGTAAATAAACAAAATCACTACAAATTCTAACTCAAGAATGTGGCCTACAACATGTTTGCGTAATGGACAACTGCGTAAATCTTTATGGCCTACGACTACGACACACGCTGTTCCGTCTTCCTTCTTACTTGACAAATAATCCTGGAAATATCATTTTCTACCGATCCAAACTCTGCTCTAAAACATTCGCATTTGCATTCGAACTCTGCTCCACTGGAACAACAACAGCAAAACAATCCATGAAATAATTTTAAAACATGTGAAAAGAAATTAGCAAAGACATCCGTTCTGACCTCGGTAACCGTTAAGACGATGTCAGATATTTAGTGAATTACAAACTTTAAAAAGCCAGGGGCGGATCCAGTGGAGGAAGGGGAGAGGGAGGGGGTTGTGGATGGTGACTGGGATCGAAAATAGCATACGCAAAATGTTTAAATGGCACGAACCAAAGTAGCACAGACGAAAGGGACACGGACGAAAGCGGCATAATAAATAAACGGACAAATCTCGAAAATGGCACATGCAAATACGGCACGGACCAGAAAAGAGTTACCCCACTTGATCGTTATTCACTGTTGGCTGTTCCCCGCCTCATTTAGGATTTCCTTTCAATATGTGTGTGTGTGTGTGTGTGTGTGTGTGTGTGTGTGTGTGTGTGTGTGTGTGTGTGTGTTGATGATAAGTACTGAACACTCTCTTTGTTTTCTATTTAACGTCGTCTGCGACCTTGGAGCCTTGATGAAATAATGAGAAATCAAGGTGTGTCTGTATAATTGACTTGCTTCCGATGCCATGATTCGATGGAGTGGAGGTAATGATTTATGTCATGCGTTTTATAACCTTGTATCATGTTGTTTTCTTTTTGGTGTACATCATTAATGCCATTTATATTGGAATTCATTCGTTATGTGTGCCCATTTAAAAGATTGAAAAAAATCTAGACTGAAAAAAATGCATGTACGTCTGTTCGCTTTAAATATGTGCTACCATGCATTAATATTTGGCCTTATGTATGTTGGTTATCATAGTTGCATTGCATATTTGAAATATTAAAACAAAAGAATATTTATGTATGTCATTCATAGATATGTCATTATATATGTGTGAAAATCTCCGCGCACTGTCTCCTTTCTGCGCATATGTGAGCTCTTATTTTACCTGAATGAAATGCGTGGAGAAAAAAAGAAAAAGAAAAAAAAGGTTTCCTTTCAAAAGGGCACGAACGACAACGGCACGACGGACAGTTGATCACACACGTATGAATCAAGATCAATAGGACACAAGCAAGAAACATTTCCAAATGGAAAAAGTTCAGTCCTCTTCAGTTCGGCTATTTTTCCTTTTCAATTAAGTTATGACATCAGATCAGCGAGGTAACCTCTCTCTCTCTCTCTCTCTGAAGGTGTGTGTGTTGTGTGTGTGTGTGTGTGTGTGTGTGTGTGTGTGTGTGTGTGTGAGCGCGCGCGCGCGCGTGCGTGCGTGCGTGCGTGCGTGCGTAGGAGCGCGTGGGTGCGTGTGTGCGTGCATACGTGCGTGTGTGCGTGCTCGCGAGTGCGCGCGCGCGCGCGTGTGTGTGAATGTGTGTGTATGTTTGTGTGACACACACACGCACACACACACACACACACACACACACACACACACACACACACACACACACACACACACAGAGTTTGGAAACTTATTTACACTTACTCCGCATCGGAAACTGAAAACACCCACACCTTTCGACATACCTTGCTCCAATTCTTCACACACACACACACACACACACACACACACACACACACACACACACACACACACACACACACAACACCACACGCACGCACACACACACACACACACACACACACACACACACACACACACACACACAGAGTTACATACATACAGAGAGAGAGAGAGAGAGAGAGAAGAGAGAGAGAGAGAGAGAGAGAGAGAGAGAGTTTGGAAAGTTATTCACAATTTACTCCGCATCGGAAACGCAAAACACCCACACCTTTTATACCTTGCTCCGGCTCTCTCTGTGTCCCCCCCCCCCCCCCCCCACACACCCACCTCACACAAACCACATCATACACACACATAGACACACACATACACACACACACACACACACACACACACACACGCGCGCGCGCGCGCGCGCACAACACACACACACACACATGGAGAGAGAGAGAGAGAAGAGAGAGAGAGAGAGAGAGAGAGAGTTTGGAAACTTATTTACACTGACTCCCGCATGGGAAATTCAAAACATCCACACCTTTCGACATACCTTACTCCGGTTCTTTACACACACACACACACACACACACACACACACACACACACACACACACACACACACACACACAGCCACTAGACGTGGGGCGTATTGCTGAGCTATACATAGAACAGAACGACGGCGGGCAGAGAACGAATGAGGGGTTGGGGATGGCTATATATAGGGATGGGGAGGGAGGGGGGGGGGGAGGGAGATTAATTGGTGGCAAACAAGAATGCGATCGGATGAGGAGGGTGGAGTGAGAGGAGGAAAGGGGATGGTGGCAGGGGACAGGAGAGAAAGGAGAAGGAGGAGGAGGGAAGGGCAGGTATGAGTCAAGCCCATTAAATCAGCATGAGGAAGAGAGGGTGGGGTTTAGAAACAATTGATGGGGGAGGTGTGTGTGTGTGTGTGTGTGTGTGTGTGTGTGTGTGTGTGTGTGTGTGTGTGTTATGTCTATACCCACTGACGTAGAAATCACAACTTAGGGGGGTGTCGGCTTTCGTATTTGACCTTGACCTTTAGGCTTTGTGCATTGTGGACCCGGACCCAGCCATGTTTTGTACGGCCGTGCGCCGTCCGTCCAGGAGAAAAAACCCAGTTCCGGTTCAACTCTTTTCCAGCTTACTGGCGACGGCCAAAGTCGTGCACAGTGCACCAGGCCCGACCCGTGTGAAGAGAGCCGTGATTTTGCCGGTCGTGCAAAGATATACTTTATCCAGCCGTCCGGGTGAAGGGACCGAACTCCTCTGATTTTTCACACTTGTTATCTTTCTTTCCAACATTTGTCGACGAAAACTGATCGCTGCCGTGAGGCTAAGATAATTCATTTACACAAAAATTACAATAATCATGGCAACAGAGATATTCTCTCTGCTGCTTGGGACAACATATCAAGAAAAGTGGGAGGAAATGCTAAATAGGGCCTATTAAAAATGCTGTCTTCTTTTTTTCCCACCAAAAGAACAAAGTTAAACCAAATCTTCAACTTCAGATCCAATACGATTCAGATCAACAGACAGTGCCAGTCATAGATATATTTTCGACAAAAACTTTGAAACATCTACCTTGATTCATAAGTCCTCGTAGGTGTTTAATCAGTGTTTTATTCACCCCATTTTTCTTTTACGTTGTATCAGGTACGAAATCATCGAGATATATTGATTAAAGACATGGAGAGAGATGGGAAACCAAAGATGAAGTTCTAGGCTTAGCATTCGATCACTGGTTCATTGCGGTTGACAGCGCCATATTCAATAACAAAACAAAAACAACAACCCCCCTCCCCCCCCCAAAAAAAAAAAAAAAAAAAAAATCCAACCGACCTAACCAAAACAAAACAAACATGTAGTTTCTAGGGCTACGTGCGAAGTGTCAAGCACATCCGCGAAACGGAGAAAAGTTCACTCCCATTTTGCGACGCCCAGTTCAGGGAACAGGGGGAGGGGGGGGGGGGGGGGGGGGGGAGTTTCTAGGCTACGTGCGAAGTGTCAAGCACATCCGGGAAACGGAGAAAAGTTCATTCCCATTTTGCGACGCCCAGTTCAGGGAACAGGGGGGGGGGGGGGGGGGGGGGGGGGGGGGGGGGGGGGGGGGGGGTAAACAAACAAACCCAAGCTGCCACCAACTGCGTGAGTGGCCAACTGCGTTTGCGTCATGCGTACGTATATCATGAAATTTCCGTGACGTGTCCATTCGAGAAAGACAGTGAAAGCAAGAGAACGTGCGTGGTACAAACACGCGGCTTACATTATCAACGGGAACATTATTGAACGGGACAGGCACTCGTCACTCTGAACTGTAAAGAGCACGTGAGGTGGTTGCGCATTGTTTATTTCTTCCAGACCCACCAGGCTTCAGACGTGGTGGACTGTATAAGTCACTTGCATAACCGATTTTTGTTGTGGTGGTCTTTGAGCATCACAGGCCATAGTAAAGCTATTTTTGGGGAACCATCGACAGTTAGCTAACTGGCATACGTTTCGGAGGGAAAATGTACGGAGGAAAGGTGATGGGTCTCCTGACTGTGTCGGGGATGTTGGCGGTCGTGCTTCTGACGGGTGAGTAGAGGCTGTCATGTCTGTCATGTGTGTGTGTGTGTGTGTGTGTGTGTGTGTGTGTGTGTGTGGTGTGTGTGTGTGTTCGCGTTCGTTACAGTGTGCGCGTGTGACTGTGTGCATGTGGCTGCTCTGAGTGTATTTGTGTCTGTGCGTGTGTATTTGTGATAGCGCAGTTTGTGTGTTTGTGCTCTCTCTCCCCCCCCCCCCCCCCCCCCCCGTCTCTCTCTCTTCTCTCTCTCTCTCCTAGTTGTATCTCTGTATCTTGCGATGCGTGGCGCGCACGCGCGCGCGCGCGTGTGTGTGTGTGTTCTTGTTTTGTTCTCTTTCTGTCTCCCTCCCTCTTACTCTGAAAAGAAAAAAAAAATTATATCCACATTCACCACCGTAACTTAAGGGAGATAACCTATTGCTTGAAAGAAGCTTTAAATTGGCTTCTTTCCATCACTCTTTTCTTACTGTGGTAAATGTCGATATAGCCGCCAGTGAGTCTTCTCGCAGACACCCGAATTTCGCTGAATCTAAACTGAGCTGGACTTTTCACTGAAAGTTCTTAGGTAAGAACTCCCCCCCCCCCTCCTCCTCCCCCACATCTGTTCCCCAACTTTTTTTTCCACTCTGCCGTCCCCTCTCTTCTATACACGTCCTCCCCCACTCTCTCTCTCTCTCTGACCTCAGTCTACATTTTCTTATGCGTGGGAATACACCGATGTTTGTTTGACCCTGTGTAGTGTGTGTGTGTGTGTGTGTGTGTGTGTGTGTGTGTGTGTGTGTGTGTGTGTGTGCGTGTGTGTGTGTGCACTGGGATATGTATGTGTGAGGGTGCAAGTGAGAGCATGTTCGCATGTGTGTATGAGCGTGCGTATGCGCGTGGACGTTTGTTTTGCCTTGATCTGTCTCTGAGTCCCTCTGCTCATTCTCCTTCTCCTCTGTCTGTCCGTCCGTCTGTCTCCTTCCTCTCCGATCCCCCCCCCCCCCTTCTCCTCCCTCACTCTTCCAGTAGTTCTCAGAAAGATTGGCCTTATCGCCAGTCACCGTGACAAAGTGAGTAGCTTCGTGGACTCCCAGCCGGAATGTCGTTGGTTCGATTCTCACCAGAGCCATTTGTTTGTAGGATTTTTCTGCCCCGACCTGCTCATACCCAGAGTTGAGTTTGCCATGGGCTCAACTGGAAGACCTGGACCACACAGTCGAGTTTCATCCGGTTAATAGATGTATCTCTGAGAGCGTTGCTCAAATTTCCTGACCAACGCAGCAGGTGTCTGCATCTCTCAGGCCTAGTTGATGAAAGTAAGCATAAAGTAAAAAAGCTCAGGCATGCAGGCTCGCACCAGAATGGAAATCCGTATCATCATCGTCATCCTCACCCTCATCAATGATCAACATTAGAAAAGAAAAAAAAAGTCTCAAATTCTGTGTCTCTTCATGCCCTGCTTTCATAGCGACATTACTTTCAATTTCCTCGTTACGTTTATGCCCTTGGCGACGTTCTGTCGGGTCACTGGTATCGGCAAATTCATGAAGACTGTCGTTGAACGGACGTGATGACGACGCCCTCCGGAGGAAGAGCTCGCTCTCGGTGGGTCTGCGACCAAGCCATGACTGTCATCACTGGGGGATTTGGTTGGTGGTTATCTGCGTATGTTGGGTTGAAACAGGCACCACTGAACAGCACCGAAATGACCCGGCAGCAGAGCGGCGTTTCCTCTTGTGGGTTGCCTTACGAGGACATGGCATGGACTGCCTCTGGTGGTTTGCCGGTGCCAGTGCCGGGACTGTGGCGGGACGGGCCAGACTGTGGCTGTGGATGAGGAACTGGAACGAGTAGAGCGGCTTGGGTGCATGCTTCTGAAGTGGCGTGAGAGATGAGACTGGGGGGGGGGGGGGGGGGGGGGGAAGAGGGATGGGGGGGGGGGGCAAGGGGGTTGGGGTGGGGCTTACTGTGATGGAGCACCATCCGTTTGGTTTGTTATCAAATGCTTCATTTCTTAGTGTTTTTTTTTTTTTTTCCAGCGCAGAAAAGAGAGCCATTTAAGAACAAACGAAGGGAATTTTTTTTCTTTTAACAATAATTCTGAAAGGCTTCTGTCTTTCCCCTTTCATCGCCTTTCTCCATCTCTCCTTCTCCACTCACCCCTCGCCACCCCGATTGCGACTAATTGCTTGAGCTTGTGTGTGTGTGTGTGTGTGTGTGTGTGTGTGTGTGTGCGTGTGTGTGTGTGTGTGTGTGTGTGTGTGCGTGCGTGCGTGCGTGCGTCTGTGTGTGTGTGTGTGTGTGTGTGTGTGTGTGTGTGTGTGTGTGTGTGTTGTGTGTGTCTCACACAGATCAGGTCAGAGGCGACGCTTGCAGCGACCTGAATTGGGACTGCTTACATATTGTAACAGTGGGTTCCGGCAAAATCCTCGACATTGTGGGTGACGATGTCACCAACATCACCAGCGTTATAACGGAGTGCCAGTGAGTTCAAATCTGCCCTGCGGCTTGCTATGTCCATGAGAACATTTACCGTCGACGGAGATGGCAGTCTGCTTTCGGAGAGAAAGCCTTTACGAGCAGTTCAGAAAGCCTCTCTCCCTCAGCAGATTACCTTCTCATAGGGGTATTCATGTATAGACCATCATTACTATTTGCTGTTTGTGTGAAGCGAAAAAATGATACCATGATTTCTAATGAAGCCTGTGGGAACTTATAGGTTATTTTACCTTTTTTGTATGTTTGATGTGTAAAGCAAACACACTGTAGAACAGCTGGTCAGACTGCTGATGCCATACATGATGATACCAGCGACACCCAGCGACATCTGGTCAAAGTCTGAGAAGCCCCTAGGATAAGCGGGACGCTCAGGGAGTGATTGGCATCAGGTGCCAGTCTTGAAGAACGAGGACATACACAGGAAGTTGACGCCATGTTTGTTTTCAAGTCTATAGCATCTGAAAATTTGTCGTTGTTGTTGTTGCTGTTGTTGCATTTTCATGCTTTATCTTGAAGTGAATGTCTTCACTTCATATGTCACATGCCAACGAGCTTAAAATCGATATTGTTTTTTTAATGGGATAGAAATATCGTATTTGTGTACAAACTAATGTGCCAATGCCTTCTTTAAGGCATCAACTATTTTTAGACTGACACAGTTAGATTATTTTGAAGATGTTTATTGTGTCTGAAAGTTGACTCCCCCCCCTCCCCCCTCCCCACCTTTTTTTTTTTTTTTTTTAGATATGCCCATCAAGATACATGTTTGGTGATTCCATGCAGACAAGTTAAAACGAAAGGAATGGCATTATTTTATGAGTGCCAGCTGGCGCCAAGATTAAGAGTCACGGGGGAGCTCTAGGGCCTGACATGTGACGTGAGCTTAGGGTAGTTCTGGCCCGAATCCAGAGTTACAGACTAGGCCTCACACACTATATCATATTCTCTGTTATCCCCCCCCCCCCCCCCCCTCTCGAACCAAAGGGCGAGGAAAGATGGTATGAAAAGGGTGACGTTCAAGTAAGATATTAATTCTTTTTTCCCGTGAGAACGTTGTTTTCGTTGTTTTGAACAGAACCATTTGTTAACACCCATTCAGAGGTTCGTGTGGAGAAACTTGGACCCACAGCTGAGCATTAGGCATAAGGGGAAAGAGCAGGGCTTGGGCAATTTATTGCCTGGACTGCTGTCAAATTCGTCTAAAGACAGCCCTGGGCTGAGAATTCGTGTGTATGTGAAGGCGCGGTTTTTGAAGGTTCCGGGAAAGAAATCCCGCATATTGGACACTTAAAGTCATAAAAAAAAATTAAGTACTGTATCCGCCAAACATAAACGAACGAATCACAAGACCAAAAACAACAACAACAACAACAACAACAAAACCAAAACCAAAAACAAAAACAAAAAAACCCCCAAAAACCCAACCGACGCGTTTTGACCTCTTAGTTCTTCTTCAGGTAAGATAAACAACACTCGGGACAACGAAAATGAAGAACTGTTTGGCGCTCCAGTGACCTGTGTTCTGCTTATGGAGTGCGCCCATTTGTCGGTTTGTCTCTCAGAACCATGCAGGCGCAGATTGCGTCCTGTGAGGAGGAACTGCCGAAAGTCTGTCCGGCCAGCTTCGACTTCAACGGCACCAGTAAGTCCATGCAAGAGGGCTACAACTCCATCTGCGGACCAGGTGAGAATGATCACGGAAACAGATTCTTGGACAGATGCAGTGGCGTCGGTAGTAGAGTGGCGGGGGGGGGGGGGGGGAGGGGGGGGGGCAGACAGGATTAGACCCCCATCCCTCCCTCCCACACCCCTACCTCAACCCCCGACTTTGCTTTAAGTAGAAATGAGAAGAACAATGTGAAGTGAGGCAGGAAACGGCAAACAATAAACAACAAACAAGTAGGGTAACTCTTGCTCCCACAAGAAAACAAATACACGCCCATAACACCAAAGAAATGCTGCTTACGACGCTGAATCGCCTATTTCCTTGTATGTTCCGTGTGCTCAGTGCTGTCATATTTGCTAGGCGATTCCCCTGTCGTAAGTAGCATTCTTTTGGAGTTTTGGGTGTGTATTTGTTTTCTCGTGTGAGCAAGAGTTACCCTACTTGTTTGTTGTTTACGAATGGGAAGAAGACAGTCCCCTCCTCCTTCCCCTTCCCGAAAAATTGTTATCCGGAAGATGAGCCCCCCTACCATCCCTAACCCCGACACACACACACACACACACACACACACA
>CM065737.1:32485955-32523455 GCA_033310375.1 Conus canariensis | reverse complement strand
CGTCCCTCCTTCTATCTCCTCTGTTGATTATACGTCCCTCCTTCCATCCCTTCTGTGCATTATACGTCCCTCCTTCCATCCCTTCTGTGCATTATACGTCCCTCCTTCCATCCCTTCTGTGCATTATACGTCCCACCTTCCATCCCTTCTGTGCATTATACTTCCCTCCTTCCATCCCCTCTGTTCATTATACTTCCCTCTTTCCATCCCCTCTGTTCATTATACGTCCCTCCTTCCATCCCTTCTGTGCATTATACGTCCCTCCTTCGTCCCTCCTTCCATCCCTTCTGTGCATTATACGTCCTTCCTTCTATCCCCTCTGTTCATTATACGTCCCTCCTTCCATCCTCTCTGTTCATTATACGTCCCTCCATCCATCCCCTCTGTTCAATATACGTCCCTCCATCCATCCCCTCTGTGCATTATACGTCCCTCCATCCATCCCCTCTGTTCATTATACGTCCCACCTTCCATCCCCTCTGTTAATTATACTTCCGTCCTTCCATCCCTTCTGCTCATTATACGTCCCTCCTTCCATCCCCTCTGTTCATTATACTTCCCTCTTTCCATCCCCTCTGTTCTTTATACGTCCCTCCTTCTATCCCCTCTGTTCATTATACGTCCCTCTTCCATCCCCTCTGTTCGTTATACGTCCTACCTTCCATCCCCTCTGTTCATTATGCGTCCTACCTTCCATCCCCTCTGTTCATTATACGTCCCTCCTTCCATCCCCTCTGTGCATTATACGTCCCTCCTTCCTTCCCCTCTGTTCATTATACGTCCCTCCTTCCATCCCCTCTGTTCATTATACGTCCCTCCTTCCATCCCCTCTGTTCATTATGCGTCCCTCCTTCCATCCCCTCTGTTCATTATACGTCCCTCCTTCCATCCCCTCTGTTCATTATGCGTCCCTCCTTCCTTCCCCTCTGTTCATTATACGTCCCTCCTTCCATCCCCTCTGTTCATTATACGTCCTACCTTCCTTCCCCTCTGTTCATTATTCGTCCCTCCTTCCATCCCCTCTGTTCATTATACGTCCCTCCTTCCATCCCCTCTGTTTATTATACGTCCCTCCTTCCATCCCCTCTGTTCATTATACGTCCCTCCTTCCATCCCCTCTGTTCATTATGCGTCCTACCTTCCATCCCCTCTGTTCATTATTCGTCCCTCCTTCCATCCCCTCTGTTCATTATACGTCCCTCCTTCCTTCCCCTCTGTTCATTATACGTCCCTCCTTCCATCCCCTCTGTTCATTATACGTCCTGCCTTCCATCCCCTCTGTTCATTATGCGTCCCACCTTCCATCCCTTCTGTTCATTATACGTCCCTCCTTCCTTCCCCTCTGTTCATTATACGTCACTCCTTCCATCCCTTCTGTTCATTGTACGTCCATCCTTCTATCCCCTCTATTCATTGTACGTCCCTCCTTCCATCCCCTCTATTCATTGTACGTCCCTCCTTCCATCCCTTCTGTTCATTATACGTCCCTCCTTCTATCCCCTCTGTTCATTATACGTCCCTCCTTCCATCCCTTCTGTTCATTATACGTCCCTCCTTCTATCTCCTCTGTTCATTATACGTCCCTCCTTCCTTCCCCTCTGTTCATTATACGTCCCTCCTTCCATCCCTTCTGTGCATTATACGTCCCTCCTATCTCCTCTGTTCATTATACGTCCCTCCTTCCTTCCCCTCTGTTCATTATACGTCCCTCATTCCATCCCTTCTGTTCATTATACGTCCCTCCTTCTATCTCCTCTGTTCATTATACGTCCCTCCTTCCTTCCCTTCTGTTCATTATACGTCCCTCCTTCCATCCCCTCTGTTCATTATACGTCCCTCCTTCCTTCCCTTCTGTTCATTATACGTCCCTCCTTCTATCCCCTCTGTTCATTATACGTCCCTCCTTCCATCTCCTCTGTTCATTATACGTCCCTCCTTCCTTCCCCTCTGTTCATTATACGTCCCTCCTTCCTTCCCCTCTGTTCATTATACGTCCCTCCTTCCATCCCTTCTGTTCATTATACGTCCCTCCTTCCATCTCCTCTGTTCATTATACGTCCCTCCTTCCTTCCCCTCTGTTCATTATACGTCCCTCCTTCCTTCCCCTCTGTTCATTATACGTCCCTCCTTCCATCCCTTCTGTTCATTAGACGTCCCTCCTTCCATCTCCTCTGTTCATTATACGTCCCTCCTTCCTTCCCCTCTGTTCATTATACGTCCCTCCTTCCTTCCCCTCTGTTCATTATACGTCCCTCCTTCCATCTCCTCTGTTCATTATACGTCCCTCCTTCCTTCTCCTCTGTTCATTATACGTCCCTCATTCCTTCCCCTCTGTTCATTATACGTCCCTCCTTCCATCCCTTCTGTTCATTATACGTCCCTCCTTCTATCTCCTCTGTTGATTATACGTCCCTCCTTCTATCTCCTCTGTTCATTATACATCCCTCCTTCTATCTCCTCTGTTCATTATACGTCCCCCCTTCTATCTCCTCTGTTCATTATACGTCCCTCCTTCTATCTCCTCTGTTCATTATACGTCCCTCCTTCCTTCCCCTCTGTTCATTATACGTCCCTCCTTCCTTCCCCTCTGTTCATTATACGTCCCTCCTTCCTTCCCTCCTGACGGTGTATGTGTCCTGCCCTCCTTCCATTCGTTTCTTCTGTCCGTCTCTCTTTTCCTCCTTCCCTCCATTCTTCCGTCGGTGCTGTCCCTGCCTTCCAGTCCGGTTCATTGCTGTGTGCTAATGTGTTCCAGACTCATGCGAGCTGCCCAGGATTGTGTGGACTCTTCGTTGGACGCAGAGTGCCTGACATTGCCAGAGATTCAGTCCCTCGTGGCAGCCTTCACCTCCAGCGTCACCAACCCTATGTGTTCAGGTAAGGGCCTCTTGTTCTTCATTTCCTGTCATTGTAAATTTGTTCCTGTTACCTTATGATCCGTGCCCCCCAACAGTGGCCTTGCACTTACACTGCTCGTTTCGGTTCCCTCACGAGCATACACAGCCACATCGGGGCGCATCCTGTGGCAGCCTCTGTATTGGCCATCCCCGGGGAGCGTTCTATGTCAGGTTGTCATGGCGCCACCCTGCACTGTGAGCAGCTTTGGTGGATGTTCAGGGATGCCTGGTGTGATCCAACACGAGCAAGAATCCACCTTCTAAACTGACGACAGCTGCTTTGGCATGTAATCAGCTCGAGTGAGTGACCTCCTCCTCCTCCGGATGACGCCGCCACATCCATCCAGAGACAGTCCTCATGACCTTGCCAATACACCAACTCGCCACGGAGGAGGACGCAAGAACAGAGGTCACCAATCAAGGAAGGCATCAAAGAGCACAGATCTACGACTGGTTAATCACGAGCAACGAGAATGAGGGTGATGAAGATGATGCCACTGAGTTCCATTCTGGCATGAGAGTACATAACCACAAAGGAGCCTACGCTCCTATCCCAGGCGTCAACCAGGCTCAGGAGATACTGACACCTGCAGTGTTGGTCAGGAAACTCGAGCAGCACTCCAGAGATGCGCCCATGAAGTGAATGGAACTTGAATTTATGGTTCCAACTTTTCTGTGAGAGCCCCCAATACACAATGCTGTCTGTAGTAGAAATAGGAAGCTGAAAAATCCCACGGATAAAGGTCTCTCTTTTTTTTCTAAACACATCTTTTATGTTTTTGCTTTTCCGTTTTTTTTCCTGTCCCTTTTACTGGTAACTATTTCTAGGTCCTTCATTTTTATTTCTGTCCCCTACAAGTCCCCATCCGTGCAACACACACAGTCCCACCACCAGGGTTCATTCTGTTTCAGCAGTCTCGTCCCCGCGCCAAGCAGTCCACAAGGAAACTAACAATGTCCGGTCGTCCTGAGGCCGGCGGCTAAAGAAGACCATGCTATGTGCTGGTACAGTCTTTGGCCTCCATTTCCACACTTGGAAAGAAACTGATAAACAGAGAAGAGAGAGAGAGAGAGAGAGAGAGAGAGAGAGAGAGAGGGTGGGGGGGGGAGGGGAGGAGGGGGAGGAAGGGAGGAATAAGCAAGTCAAACTGCAGATGCAGATCGACACCAACATAGCTTCTATACCAAAAATAGCAGCGCCCTGGTGGAGCCATTAGCGTTGCGTACTAATCTTGGTGGCTGGGAGGTCTTGGGTTTGATTCCTATCAAAGTGGTGATTTGTGGAGTTTTTCGGCCCTGGCCGGATCTTACCAGGGCCGAGTTTGCTATGGGCGCACATGGTAAGATTGGTATAATGGCCATTTTGCAACATCTTTTTTATTATTTTTATTTTTATTTGGGGGGGGGGGGGGGGGGGGGGGGGGGGGGGGGTGGGGGGGGTAATTTCTCCTTGTCAGTTCTGTGTGCTCTGTGCTGTCATTTCTGCCAGACGATTCGGTATAGTTAGCAGCGTTTGTTTGGAGTTCTGGGTGCGTGCATTTATTTCATCATGGGAGCAAGAGTTACCATCCCTGTTTGTGTGACTTACTGTTTACATTTTCCTCCAGCCTCATGTGAGATTTCCTCTCTGACGATTGTTCCAGACGAGGCAATGGAGTGCCCGCAAATCTACCAGTGTTTGAATCGCCAGGAAGGTGGGAACCCCCATGACAGCAGCGGTCAGTGCACGTAAGGAGCATCTAATGCATGGTGTCGTGTCGTTTTGTTGTGTTGCACAGTTAACTCATCACAGCGTGTTTCTCTTTGAGATATTCAGGCTGACTTTCCCTGTACGCTCTCCACGCAGCGAACAGCCCACTCTACAGGTCTTCAGGGCGACCTCTGTCCATGTTCATGGCTCTGTTTGCCTGACGTGTCCCTGTTTGCGGTTGTGTAAGGGTGACTTGAGCCATGTTTTATGGGTGTGTTGCGGTGACCTGTCTGTGTCCGTGTTTGTGGGTGTGTTACGGTGACCTGTGTCACTGTTCGTGTTTGAGTGACTAGTGTTCACGTTTGTGGTTGTGTTGGAGTGATGTTTGTGCATGTTTGTGGTTGTGTTGGAGTGATGTTTGTGCATGTTTGTGGTTGTGTTGGAGTGATGTTTTTGTACATCTTTGTGGTTGTGTTGGGGTGATGTTTGTACATGTTTGGGAGTGGTCAGGTGACCAGCGTCTGTGTTTTCGGGTATCTTGGAGTGATGTATGCCCATGTTTGTTTTTGTGTTGAGGTGACCAGTGTCCAGGGTATGTTTGGACTTGTGTCCATTTAATTGTAGGTGTGATAGAATTACCCGTATTCACATTTATGGATGTTTTAGGGTGATGTACACCCATGTTTACAGGTGTGTGATTAGATGACATATCTTTGTGGGTGTCTGAGGTCTGTTTTAAAGTATGTTCAGTTGACATGTGTTACGGATGTTTCAAGGTTACATAATTATGTTCTTCGGTACGTTTGGGTGACCTGTGTTTGTGGGTTGGCATGGTTACAGGTTTGTGGGTGTGTACAGATGACACGCCTTTTAGGTTAGGGTGAAATGTTTGTGGGTATGTTAAGGTTACATGTGTTCGTGAGCGTGTTGAGATGGCGGGTGTTTGCGGATGGGTCGGGATGACACGCCTGTAGATGTGTTAAGGTTACATGTGTTCGTGAGCGTGTTGAGATGGCGGGTGTTTGCGGTGGGTCGGGATGACACGCCTGTAGATGTGTTAAGGTTACATGTGTTCGTGGGCGTGCTGGGATGACCAAACGTGTTCACCCTTACGATTTTGCCGTATTTTGTACACACATTCGGCAAAAATACGACGAATAAGACGAATGGAAAAGAAATACATCTGAAAAAATTCTGGAGACGGGGTGGGGGGGGGGGGGGGGGGGGGGGGGGGGGGGGGGGTGGGGGGGGGGGGGGGGGGGGGGGGAAGAAGAGAGATGCGGCGGAGGCTTTGACCAAAGAGCGACAACTCTTGCTAACTTCTGCGCGCGAAATCGCGTTCAGCAATGTCTGTTTCTTCTACAACATGCCGTGTGACGTCGAAAAACCGGCGAGAAAGCACGAGCGTGCGTCAAGGTATGCCGATGAATCGGGTTTGAAAGCAATTTGTATCAGAAAGAACCCGTTTTAATCGCAACCAGAGCAAGATCAGGTGGTTGTTAGTGGCAAGAAGCGTCTTCAATGTGCATGGTAGCAGGGGAAAACAAGATGAAGGACTCTTCTTCCCCCTCCTGCTTTTTACAGAAATGTGGAATTTTGTACGCACTCTTTGCCGAAAACACGCTCATTTTCCTCGGAAAAGTACAGCAAAGAGGTGTGGGTGACGGGTGTTTGCGGGTGTGTTGCAGCATGACGGGGAGCATGCTGGAGTGCGTGGCCGAACTGAAAGACACCTGCAAGCTGAAGGAGGAGCCGCT
This sequence comes from Conus canariensis, assembly GCA_033310375.1. Taxonomy (NCBI): domain Eukaryota; kingdom Metazoa; phylum Mollusca; class Gastropoda; order Neogastropoda; family Conidae; genus Conus; species Conus canariensis. The sequence continues at coordinate 32,517,111 of CM065737.1, read as the reverse complement.
GACGTTCAGTGAGCTGAGCAAACTGTCTCGGGACTTTTGCATAGGTACTGTCTACCCCCCCCCCCCCCCCCTTCACTTTCCTCTCTCTTGTGTCTTGAGTGATTCTTCAGTGGCATATCGGTTGGCCTGACAGAGCAAGGCGTTGAGCTCTTGCTTCCACAGGTCTGGCGCTCGATTTCCATTTTCGAAACAGCCAGTGCGGAAGAGATGTTCTTCTCATCAGAGTTAATATATATGTGCAGACTCACCCCCCCCCCCCCTCCCACTCCACTTTTCCTTCCACCACTCCCCCCTCCCAGCTCGCGGGTCACTTTAGATGAGACGTTAAACTGAAGTCCCATGCATAAACGCTTGCATAGAAAAAACAAACAAACAAACAAACTTGCACACATGGTAAATGCCAGTGCTCATTTGTGAGAAGAGCAGGCCGTGGTGGGACCGTGAGATGAAAATGACAAGAGAATGAAGCAGGTGCGCTCTGGTGTCCTGTTTTGACGTCTTTCTCCAAGACTGGATTGTAGACACCATGATGGTGGGGTTGAATAAGGCTGTGCGCACACGCACGCACACACACACACACCACACACACACACACACGCACGCATGCACGCGCACACACCACACTCGCCAGTCATAGAGTACTCGCCGACGAACAATGGAACAAAAAGGTCATACAGTTCCGTCCTCTTCGTCTTGTCTGTTTGTTTATCTACTAACCGTCTCTCTCTCTCTCTCTCTCTCTCTCTCTCTCTCTCTCTCTCTCTCTCTCATCTTCTTTTCTACCTCCCCCCCTCGCTCCCCTTTTCTTGTTCTCTCACGCTCTCTTTCCTTCCCTTCCTCCCTCCCTCTCTCTCTCTTTCTGTCCCTCCCTCCCACTCCCCCCCCTCTCACCGCCCCTCCCCCCTCACTCTCACACTCTTGTCTCTGTCTTCTTCTTTCTGTCCCTCTTCCCTCCTTTCCCTCTCTCTTTTTCTTTCTCCGTCGTCATATTTCTGTCTGCTGAACGATTAGCCCTTTTTTGGCTCTTAGTTTGAACCTATCACATTGTCTCCCTTTCCCGGTCTGTCTGTCTGTCTGTCTTGGCATGCTGTAGATTTCCCAGACTCGCGCTGTCCCTTTGTTCTCTGTCTGTCTGTCTCTGTGTCTTATTCGCGTTCATTGTAGGTGCATACAACATACTGACGCGCCTTTTGACCTTCTCTGTTTGCAAAGCGTTTGTCTCTTTGTTCGTGCATGTGCGTGTTTGAGTGAGTGTGGGTTTCGGTCTCCCTGTCTGTCTCCCTCGTGTGTGTGTGTGTGTGTGTGTGTGTGTGTGTGTGTGCGTGCGCGCGCACACACACATGCGTGCGAGTGTGTGTGTGTGTGTGTGTGTGTGTGTGTGTGTGTGTGCGTGTTTTCAGTGACGCTCTGACTAAGACTTGAGACGTGGACTTTGTCACGACCCTCAAGGTTCTATAGATGCACTGTAATACAAAATTGATTATGGTTTATGCGTGAACCACATATACGGGTCGGTATGCGATACCATGATAATACTTTCATATATGTGTGTGTTGATGTGAGTGTGTGTTTCGTGCGTGCGCGCTCATGCATGCGTGCGTGTGTGTGTGTGTGTGTGTGTGCGTGCGCGCGCGGGCGCGTGCATGCGTGCGTGTCTGTGTGCGCGCGTGCATGTGTGTGTGCGCATGTCCACATGTGTTCGTGTGTGCTTGCGCACTTGCGCATGCACGTGCCTGTGTGTGCGCATGCACGTATACGTGTGTGCGCATGCACGTGTACGTGTGGGCGCACGCGCCTGTATGTACACATGCTTAAAGAATTCGCGCGCATGTGCGGCGTGTGTTTGTGTCCGTTAGTGTATGCATCTGCGCAATTTAATTTTTACAGAAATGAAGAAGGCCGGCGGGCTAGACTCATGCTCGCAGATGGGCCAGTGTTTGTTGAATTCTGACACCATGCGACAGATATTCGGCAGTGTCGGAGACTCCTCCTCTTCCACCCCCCGCATACCAGACATCTCTAATCTGATGGACGCCGCCATCTGGACCGGGTATGGAACCATCATTATCGTCGTCGTCATCATCATCATCATCATCATCATCATCATCATCATCATCTTCATCTTCGTCGTCATCATCGTCATCATCTTCGTCGTCGCCATCAATATCATCATCATCATTATTGTCGTTATCAGTATCATCGTTATCATCATCATCATCATCGTCGTCATCGTTGCCATTATCATCACCATAATCATGAACATCAAAATCATGGTCATCGTTATCATCATCATCATCATTATTTTCATCATCATCATCATTATCGTCATCATCATATGACCATCATCATCATCGCCGTCGTCGTCGTCATCGTCCTCATGACCATCATCATCGCCGCCGTCGTCGTCATCAGCATCGTCATCGTCGTCGTCATCATCAACATCATTATTATCATCATCGTGGGGCCGGGATAGCTCAGTTGGTAGAGTGCCGGACTCGTGATCCTGGGGTTGCGGGTTCGAATTTCGGTACAGGGGGATTTTTCCCTCGGAGTTAACATTGGTTCTGACGCCATTCCCCATACAGTCCTTCGAATGAGACTATAAACCGAGGTTCCGTGTGTGAACGCACGCACAACATCTTGCACACACGTAACGTTACACATAGCATGCACTTTCCCCGAAGATGGAGTATGGCTGCCTTAATGGCGGATAAAAAACGGTCATACACACAAAACTCCACTGCCTGTCTATACAGGCAGTGTCCGCAGGAGTATCAACCTGCGTACGCAGAAAGAAAGAAAGAAAAATCACCATCGTCATCATCATCATCATCAGGAGAATGCCATATTTCCTTAAAATGCCAGAGTGAGAATGCCGAAGGTGAGAATGCCATCAGTCAGCAAGCCGAGGCAGATTACAGACGGCAGGAAGCTGAATTGATCTCCAGATTGTTCAAACTTCATCTTTCTTTCTTTGGTTTTCTATCTGTGTCTAGCTATAACTGTAATTATATAATGTCAGTGTACATGACGCGTCAAGTTCTGTCGAACTTCCTTTCGATTGGGAGAGAAGAACCCTGGTATTCATCTGTTGCTGTCGGCTATGGAGCGCTGCCAGACTGCGACTACCGTGACCTTGGATACCATGCTTTTGAGGACAGGGCATGCGCGCACCCCTCTCGGGGTTGGGGCTGAAAAAAAAGTGTCCTCTCCGCCGAAGTCTGCGTGGACCACAGAGGGGACTCGTGTAGCGCTCCAGCGACTGTCGCCCTACTCCCACTTTGAGGCGACCTCACACGGCACAGGACCATCGCCACCCAGGCGTGAAGAAGGCCGCCTGGTGGCCCTGGAGACGGACCTTTTGAGGGGGAAAGAGGCGAAGAAACCCAACGCCCACCGTCGGTCGACCAACACCACAAAGTGAACCAGAGTTCACACTGAACCAGAACGGAGAGAGCGATAGACGACTACCCCCATTCCGGACCAGACGCACTAATGCCAGCGACAACGTCTGCCACAAAAAATGCAGACATCATAACGCTTCTTTTAAGAGTAAAATTCTTGTTTATGGAGAATATCAGTGTGGAGGTTATTTTGTACTGGTTATTTTTTTTTCCAGAGGTTTTATTTTAATGAATTGAATTTAAACAGGATAATGATTGTAGAATACGTTTATGAAGGTTATACATGTTGAGATTATGTTTGTACAGATTTAGTTTGTGTTTATAGAAAACTACGCTTACAGAGCTTACGTTCGTGGGGTTATGTTTACAGTGACTATGCTTAGAACTATGTTTACAGCTATTACGTCCTTGGAGGGAGATATGTTTGTAACACGAAGTTAAGTTTGTAGCAGTTGTCTTAACAGTCATGTCTTAAGTATTTGCAGCTGCTGCCTGAAAAGTTGTAATTTTGGGGGGGTATGGTTTTGTGGCAGATAGTTGGAAATGGTGTTTGGATGCGGGTTTGTAGCAGTTGTCTTAAACAGAGTCATGTCTTAAGTATTTGTTGCTGCTGCCTGAAAAGTTGTAATTTTTTTTGTATGATTTTGTGGCAGGTACTTGGAAGCGGTGTCTGGATGCATTGTAAGCAGTGCTGATGCTTGTCAGTTTGATCCTTCCCTGGTGTCCTACATGGCACATCAGAACGCATACCTGAAGGCTAAGTCATCCTCTTCTTCCCTCGGTAGGTTCTCTGTCTGCCTGTCTGTATCTACGTGCACGCCTGCCTGCCTGCCTGTCCGTCTGTCTGTCTGTCCCAGGTTGTACGTTCCATGTGATCTTTTGTTTCTACCTTCGCTGTTATGTCATTGGGAATTAAACGACCCAAAGTCACGATTTTTACGTAAGAACTGAGTGAGTCAGTGTGTTGTGTTGTGTGTGTGTGTGTGTGTGTATGGGTGAGTGTGCGCGCATGCATGTGCCCATGCACACACCACACACACACACAAAAACGTGCTGCACACATGCACACGCACAAGCAAACTTTCCAGCTCAATTTGGTCTGGGTCACTGCTATTGCTGTACATGCGCAGTGTGTGTGTGTGTGTGTATGTGTGTGTGTGTATGTATGGTGTGTGTGTGTGTGCGTGTGTGTGTGTGTGTGTGTGTGTGTGTGTGTGTGCGCGTGTGCGCACTTGCATGCGTGCGTGTGTGTGTGTGCATGCGTGTGTTTGTGTGCTTTGTTACAAGAGTCCTGAATGGTCAACATGACAGTATTAGATTGTGGTTGATGCTTGAAACATAACATATATGGGCCCTGACAAGATGCCATGATTGTGATTCCATTTACATGCGAGATCGTCGTGCGCATGCATGGTCATCTACCTGTATGAGCTGGTGTATGGAGAGCAGACTTACCAGTGTGGAATACCAGTTTTGAATGGAGTAGTCTAAAAATACATAAATGAGAGGCGAAACGATGGGAAAGGGAAATTGATGATACTAGTCAGAAACAACGATACTCAAAGCATGAGGATCCAGCATATAGAACGTTGTAGCTGTGAGGAAAGATAAGAAGGAAAAATTGCCAAGTGGAGAGACAGGAAAAAAAAACAGCCGTGTGGAGATAGGAAGAATCAGGTGTGTGGAGATAGGAAAATTAGTACAAATGAGGTTTGTGGAGCTAGGAAAAATGAGGTGTGTGGAGCTAGGAAAAATTAGGTGTGTGGAGACAGGAAAAATTAGGTGTGTGGAGATAGGAAAAATTAGGTGTGTGGAGACAGGAAAAATTAGGTGTGTGGAGACAGGAAAAATTAGGTGTGTGGAGATAGGAAAAATTAGGTGTGTGGAGATAGGAAAAAATAGGTGTGTGGAGACAGGAAAAATTAGGTGTGTGGAGCTAGGAAAAATTAGGTGTGTGAAAATAGGGAAAATTAGGTGTGTGGAGATAGGAAAATTAGGTGTGTGAAAATAGGAAAAATTAGGTGTGTACGTGGAGATAGGGAAAATTAGCTGTGTGGAGATAGGGAAAATTAGCTGTGTGGAGATAGGGAAAATTAGCTGTGTGGAGATAGGAAAAATTAGGTGTGTACGTGGAGACAGGAAAAATTAGCTGTGTGGAAATGGGAAAAAATTAGGTGTGTACGTGGAGACAGGAAAAATGAGCTGTGTGGAAATGGGAAAAATTAGGCGTGTACGTGGAGACAGGAAAAATGAGCTGTGTGGAAATGGGAAAAATTAGGCGTGTACGTGGAGACAGGAAAAATGAGCTGTGTGGAAATGGGAAAAATTAGGTGTGCGGAGAGATAGGTAGGAAAAATAAGCTGTGTGGAGATAGGAAAAATTAGCTGAGAAGATCAGAAGAATTAGGTATGTAGAGAGATAGGTAGGAAAAATTAGCTGTGTGAAGAAATCGGTAGGAAAAAGTAGCTGTGGAAATAGCTGTGTGGAGATAGGAAAAATTAGCTGTGTGGAGAGATAGGAAACATTAGCTGTGTGGAGAGATAGGAAACATTAGCTGTGTGGAGAGATAGGAAACATTAGCTGTGTGGAGAGATAGGAAAAAATAGCAGTCTGGAGAGATAGGTAGGAAACACTAGCTGTGTGGAGAGAGAGGAAGGTAAAATTAGCTGAGTGGAGAGATGGGTAGGAAAAACTAGCTGAGTGGAGAGATGAGTAGGAAGAAGAAACAGAAAGCTGTGAGGAGCAAAAGGTAGGAAAAAAAAATTAGCTGCATGGAGTATGAAAGATATGCTTTAGAGATGGATCATAGCTGAAATATGTGGTCTTCTGCTAAACAGGACTGACCCTTCAGGACTTGACCCTGGTTCTTCTGGTGGCCCTCTTCACCGCTTGGGCCCACTCCTCCCCGTGAGCCAGCAGACATTCTTATTTTTCTTTTGAACCTTCTTACTGCCGTTTTTTTTTCTTTTCAATTTTTTTTTCCTATCATGTGGACATCATTGATGTACTTATCTTGATATGTGGATATCATTGATATACATATTTTGATATTTTCTTCTTTTTTTTTTTGCTGGTGCCTTTAGTTGTACATCTATATGTATTCGGTGAAAAAAGTATTCTCTCCTCTAGTTGAATTAGCAGTGAGTGTTCCACTTCAGCCATCAAGAAAGTTCATTTGAATTTATTCTCCCCCCCCCCCCCCCCCCCCCCCCCCCCCCCCCCCCCCCCCCCCCCCCCCCCCCGACTCTTCTTCACTGGATTACCTTTTTCCTCTATTTTTTTTCTTACTCTTTTCAACAAAGATTTGTTTCATGGTTGTTCCCCCCCCCCCCCCCCCCCCCACCCGATTTTGATGATCTCTTTTCTTCAGTTATTTGTGGAGTGCTGTTTCACATGTATTTAACTTGTGCATATGTATGATAAGGTCATGGAATTGAATTAGATGGCATTAAAGAACAGTGGAACTCACGACAAAAAATACTCCAACAAAAGACCTGGGGCCTTTGAAAGTCTCAATGATAATCATAACTGCAGTTATATCGCTCTATGCAGAATTGTCATCTGGTGCCTGGTGCTCTCCAGTCACAGTGGTCTTGTGTTTTACTGGTACATTTCTGTCTTCGCTTAAATCAGCATAAAGCGGCATTGGTAACTTCGTTGTATATGTATTGAATTCCAGACTAATACATTTTGAAGAAAGAAATTGGCTGGCTTCTGAAAATCTGGAGGGCTTTCAACACAACCTCTTGACAAAGTGTTACTTTATTTCCTCTCAAGTCACGAGAAAATGAGGTTACCCAGTGCACTACAGGAAAGCTTTTGATTCTGTTTCGCAGTCTGTATGAATGATTCTGTTGTGTTGCAGTCTGTATGAATGATTCTGTTGTGTTGCAGTCTGTATGAATGATTCTGTTGTGTCGTAGTCTGTATGAATGATTCTGTTTTGTCTCAGTCTGTATGAATGATTCCGTTTTGTCGCAGTCTGTATGAATGATTCTGTTTTGTCGCAGTCTGTATGAATGATTCTGTTTTGTTGCAGTCTGTATGAATGATTCTGTTTTGTCGCAGTCTGTATGAATGATTCTGCTTTGTCACAGTCTCTATGAATGAATAGATGTTGTGCTATGTTTCTGTCAACCACCTAGAGCCCTTTATTTGGGATTAGGCGTGTGTTTTTGTTATTACAATCATGATAATGATGATGATGATAATTATGTCTTTAGATTAAAGATATTAAAATCAAATTAAATAAACCTCTAAATATTAAAAGTAATTGTCATCTTGTATGAGCGCATTCAGTAATGCTTTTCTGTTAATGAGGCTAAGTGGGAATTTTTCAAGTGACTGGTGTGTAGAAGGTAGAACTTAACTGTCAGCATCATTTTCATTATATCTGAATGATCTGGAAATTGTTTTCATTTGAAAAGGATTGCTCACTGGTTAATCCTTACCTCGTTTCAGAAATGTTCATCTCTGAACTTCCTTTTGATATTCAGTACTGTTACATGCTCATGAGATGGTTTTGCCATGAGAATCTACACAAGTTTACGCAAAATGAATTTAACATTTTTCTTGTGAATTTTGCAAGAAACAGAAACTGGAGAAAACTACTTCCAAAAACTATATGCATTTTCATAGTTGTCAATACAACAATATTTGAAGAAAGAGGACACTTCTAGGAGCTGTTGATACATATCAAGATCTTTTTAACTATGACATTTTATTGAACAAGTGCTTTTAAGTTTTATGTAGAGTTCTAAACATTAACCAGCATATCATCAGCTAGAAAAATGTATGTTTTTATTGTTATACCTGTCAAGGAATAAATTTCTTCCAGGAGATGTAATGTTAGATATGCTTTAAAAAGAAATCCCTGTTCTCCAAATCATCGCCATATTGCATCAGATATGCAAGTTACCAATATTGTCTTCTTCTCTCTGCAAGTGCTATTGGCTTTAGGGGCAAAGTAGCATATATCAACATTTACCCTCACAGGATATCTGCAGATGGAAAGAATCTTTCAGAATTATTCGTTGAGCTTTTTTCCATGGATGATCTTTTCTTATGGTCTGAAAGTGGCTATTGTGGGGGTGGGGTGGGTGGGTGGAGGGAGGGGGTGGGGGGTGGGGGGAGGGGAGACCTGTAAGAGGTTCTTGGTGTGTAGAGCATGGCATTACAGAAGGCAGCACCCATCACCTCCCTCCACTAACTTTACTCTCTCCAGAAGTGAATCTTGCTCATTGGCTGCTGGATCGACAGAGGGTTTTCAGCCGTCAGAACCTGAGTCGAGGAGCAGTTTGAACTTGTGACTTTCTCTTAAGCAGCCTAACACTTCAGCTATTTGTGTTCATCGTTATTCTGAGTCTTGAGAGATTTGTGGTGAATTGGAGTTTTAGTTCGTTTTGATGCTTGTAAAATAAATAAATGGTCTGATCTGGGACTGATTTGGTTACAAAGTACAAAATATCATTGCACATTTGATGAAATTTTGTGTTACTATTAATATATTTCTATATATGTACATCATCATGGGTGATCATTTTTATTTTCATTGATTTATGTATTTACTTATTTTTGGTAAATGCTCACCGAGACTGAGGTATGATTGCATGTGTGGGAGTTTTTGTCATTTCTTAAAATAAAGAATGCGTCAGGGTAAGCTATTTTGAACACCTGGTAGATTTTGTTTTACAAGAGTGCAATAACATTTTATTGAAAATTCACACTTTTTTTGGGTACTAATCTTAAAGCTTTTCATTATGGCATTTCAAAGTGCACAAATATTTTGCTCAATATTCATGGTTATTCCCTGGTTCAATTCCAATGCAGTGGTCACAAACTACAAAATGAGCTATCCAGGAAGGATAACTCTTGTTGAAAGAATAGACGCCATACAGACTGCGAGATCAGTATTGGGACTGAAACTAATTTTACCATAAAAAGCATTAGACATGGAACCTGAAAAGACCTTTGGTATTTATAAGGAGTACTTTGAATCATAACACCTAAAAGGAGTGTATTTTCTGATTTTTCTTCATTCTTCTTTTGATCATGTCTTATTGCCTAAAAAAAGAGAGAAAAAAAAAAATGGGATGCTTGGTTCACTTAAATGGAGAAAAAGAGGAAACTGTACATGGATCATTGTCTGTTTTGGATTCATATTGGTATGTTAAGTTGGTGATTTCTGTTTGTTGAAACAATCATGCTCACCATGTTCTTTCAACCATGCTTCAAATGGGGCTCAGATGATGAATTAACCAAGTGTGTGTGTGTGTGTGAGTGTGAAAATGTTTCTTTTTACATATACAATTCCATATATATATATATGTTAAAGTGTTACAACCCCCCCACCCCCCCCCCCCCCATTTCAGTGATAATGTACATTCATATTATCATACATGAACTTGTTATGTTGGTCGTATTTTAAATATCCTATTCAAAAACATTTTTGCTTTGTCAGTTATGTGGAATTTCAATGCTGCTCTTTTTAAAAAAAGAAAGATTCTAACACATTTGACATTAAGACATGCCTTTCGTAGTTCCTTCACAGCAATGATAGGAGCTATCGTGCTGTAAATGTAATTGCCATGTGTTTGTTTTTCCTTTTGACAAATTTTGATTACATGGTATATGATGGTAATGATAATAGCACTGACATTAAAAGAGTTTTTGCCAATTGTTTTCATCACTTGAAAAAGATTAAAAAGAAAAATGAACAGTGAATATTGGCTCATTTTAGACTATTTTTGTGGAAGGAAGCTCATAGTATGTGTGTGTGTGCGTGTGTGTGCACATTTATCAGCACTTAGGTTTGACTTTCAAGAACTTTACTTAATCCTTGAAAAGGGATCCTCAAAATTCAAGGACTTTTTAAGGACTTTCAAGGATCTGTATGAACCCTGACATAGTCCAACCCGACACAACACTTTGAATATTCAAGAAACTTCGAGAACAACGACATAAGTTCAACCAAAACAAAATGCATTGGACATTCTAGGATGAATTTCTTTAGCATTCTGGGTGCTACCTGCGACTTTATGACGATTATGGGTTTTTTGATGAAACTTTCAGAATTATAACCTCATTGTTACACACAACATTCTTCATCTTCAACCCCCCCTCCCCCCTCCACTTTTTTTTCTTTTTTTTTTAAAGTTCAAATCTTTGCCAAGTCATTACTACAATGATGGAAGAATTGTCAGCCTGCACTTGTTTTCATCCACCACTTATTGTTCAGATATATATATATATATATTATGAACAATATAAAAGTGTCCTTTAAAAATCTGAAGGTGCTCAAACCCTTGGGGAGCAACATCTGTTAAAAATATTTTTAAAAAATGTGTGTGTGTGTGTGTCGTGTAAATGTTTTTTAAAAATATTTTTTTACATATATATATATATATCACAATCAAGAAATGATGATAAGTCCACTTGATCTGTTTGTAACAATGAACGATCTTTGAATGACGATTGTACGTGTCAATAGCAATCCAGATGTATTGTGAAATGACTTTTCAAAACGTTTGTGTCGGAGGAAGTAAAACAGACAGCTTCTGGAAAACCCTGTTTCTGATCATTGTGATTTTATTGAACCATAAGTGCATGAGTACATTGCACATGTATGTGTGTGTGTGTGCGCGAGTGTGTTTGTGAGTGTGTATGTGAGAGTGTGTGTGCTTGAGTAAGTAAGTGTGTTGTGTGTGTTTGCATGCGTGCACATGTGTACTTGTGTGTGTATGCATGCATACGTGTGTGTGTGTGTGTGTGTGGTGTGAATGTGCGTGCTTCTCTGAGCATATGTGCATTACTTATGTGCATAGTATGTAAGTGTACCCATGTATGTGTGTGTGCATGATTGCGTGCATTATGCTATATGTGTGTGTGTGTGTGTGTGTGTGTCGTGTAAATGTGTTGTGTGCATAAATCATATTAAATGTCATGTGTGTGTCTGGGACAAAAGTCCAATCAATCATGACCATTGCTTGTTTGAATGGTTCATGCAGCGTGATAGTTCCCCTATCAGATATTTTTCAAATACCACCTGTTACTGTCACAAAGGCCAAACGCTTTTCCTTGCAGGCATACTCACACACGCATGTGCATTTGCGTACACACACATACACACACAAACACAGAGCGCGCACACACACACACACTTTCACTCATCCCATAATTCTGGCAAGATTGAGATGCTCAATATCACAGATTTGACACACACAAAAACAAAAAAAGAAAACAAAAAACAACAAAAAAACCCCTCACGCACACAAATATTGACCCGTGTAACGATTAAAGCAAAAAACTTTGCAGCTCTGATCAACGTCTGGTGCTCCCTCAACCATCTCTTCCCTCCTCCCCCAAATCATTCTTGCCCACCCGCTCCCCAACGGACTTTGTCATGTGTCAGCCAGTCTACTCCTCAATGGATTCCTACACTTGCTGATTTCAAATTCTTTAACACCTGCCAGCATCGATCGTCTCACAAGCCCCACTGACGCTGCCTGTCTCGGGCTAACGTCATCATCATTTTTTTTTTTTTTTCCTTTTAGCTGCCATTTCTTCTGTGACGCTTCAGGGGCACCACTCCCACGCTGCTCATTCCCACCTCCCTCCCATTCACAGTCGTACCCCAGTTAGTCCCGTCCCAGCCCTCGCTCTGGAAATCTGCACGGAGCAGCCAGCTTTAAGTTCTCATGAGGCAACCCACCAGAGGAGACACTGCACTGCTGCCCAGCCACTTTGGTACTTGTTATATGGTGCCTGTTCTGATCCAGCACACCCAGGACACCTCCCACAAAGCCCTCTACAGATGACATTAACCGCTTGGTCGTGGAGCTGCAGTGGGTGAGCGTCCTCCCCCAGAGGTTGCCGCCACATCTTGTCCAGCAACAGTCTCCATGGTGGAACTGGCAACTCCCCTATCATCATAAAAGTTGTTTCCCATGAAAGCAGTCAGTTATCACATGAAAAAACAATTTCTCATCAAAAGTGCTTATATCACAAGGAAACAGTTGTTTCCTCCATGAAAACAGCTGATAATTGAAAACCAGCTACGTTTTCAGGAGAAAAAGCATCTAATCGTTCAAGAAAACGTTTTTCTCTGTTTAATCTGCCAATAATCCTGGGTAAACAGTTCTCAAGAAAACAGCTAATCATAATGTGAAACAGTTATATTCTTGTTAAAAATACCAATTAATCTAGCAAATAGCTAATTAATACTGCTTTCACATGGTTATTATGATGTCAGAACGACTATTTTCCTGGGAAATTAACAGTTTTCCCAGGATCATTAGCTCTTATCTCAGGAAAATAACCTCTTCCATTAGATGTTTAACAGGAAAGTGAACTCCTCCCCATCTCCCAAGATAATACTTCAGAAACCAGTATTTTGCCAGAAGATAGCACACATTCAGCTACACTTTCTGTTTGCCTCTGCATGGTTGGATTTTAGTTCTCAATGATGTGGAGGTGAACGGCAACTGTTCCTAGACTCTAAAGGAAAAGTCGATCACAAGGAGGCCCTTCTCATCACCGAGTGGTGGCTAGAGAATTGACTTGTTTGGTGTTATTTTTTGTTTGTTCATAATTTTCTGCCTCTAGAGTTGGCTAGAGAACTGATTTGCTGGGTGTCACTTTTTGTTTCCTTGTAATGTTCTGTCTCCAGAGTTGGTCAGAGAACTGACTTGCTGGGTGTAGCTTTTTGTTTGTTCATAATTTTCCATTGCCAGAGTTGGCCAGAGAATTGACTTGCTGGGTGTCACTTTTCGTTTGGTTTTAATGTTCTTTCTCCAGACTTGGTTGAAGAATTAACTTGCTGGGTGTTGCATTTTGTTCGTTCATAATTTTCTGTTTCCAGAGTTGGACAGGCAATTCGCTCGCTGGGTGTCACTCGGTCTCAAGAAAAAGTTAATGTTAACACATTTTGTTTCACTTCAAAAAACAGAAAATGAAAAAAAGGAAAAATGTGAACCTTTCACCCAAGAACCCTTGACAGCACATTATTGCACAACAGCATGATTATCTCTCCTTCTTTCTAAAGCGTCACAAATCACTCATGGATGGACTAAAACCAGCTTTTTCCACCTAAGTTGTACCGACTTCACAAATCACAACTGTACTCCAACAGATACTCGGGGTAGGCCTGGTTGATGTCAAACACCACGAAGATGCGGCCATCTCGCTCGCAGTCCACGCATGTGTCGAAGCTGGCCCCATATGGGTCACCAGGCTGCAGGGCTGGGGGACGCCGATAGCTGGTGTGGCCTCGAACCTTCCGTCCCACCAAAACCCGCCCGACAAACATGTAGCGTAAACCACCGGGCCCTGAAGGGGAGGCCAAGGGCTGACCGGGAGGGGCAGATGGGAGAGGGAAGGATTGGGGAAATGTCACTGGAAAATTCTGCTGGCTGGGAGAAAAAGACGTGGACAGAACAGAAGGCTGATGTTGACTAGAGAGTCCTGAACAATGCCTCTGCTTTCCCATTAGCAAATCGATCAGCTCTGTCGCACTGGCGATATGAGACCATGATGAGTTGTGATGATGGAGGGGGCGCTGGCTGAGCGAGAGGTCGAGGGGGTGGGGTAGACTGGGGTGGGTTGAGGAGGAGGTGCAGGGGATTGCAGATGAGGAGCCATGGGGGACAGCACACTGTATGATGCGAGGTAGGTCTTCATACCCCTCAGCTTTGGGGCTGTAGATGTGGGAGTGGTTGCTGTTCCGAGCGAAGTAGGACCCTGCGTGAACACAACCCATGCACATGACTCTTCATTCCAGTTGGAGCAAAACATCCTTCCACATCAAACTTTTCAGAACCAGCTTTTTCATCCCCCCCCCCCCTCCCCCTATTTACAACACTTTATTACCAAGTTGCAAAGTGAGGCGACAGCAGGCAGAAATCTAAACAAATTTGAAAAAAATATAATTATAAGGCTCCTCTGAAAAATGTCGACAAACGAATCACAAGACAAAACATGACACATTTCGACCGTTTAGGTCTTGTTCAGGCAAGATGCACAACACTCATGACAACAAAAATGAATGAGCAATCTTCATCCAATTTTTGCCTGAAGAAAACTTGCGAGGTTGAAACTCATCATGTTTTGTCTTGTGATTCGTTTGTCTACGTTTTTCGGTGGAACCTTATGAATACTTTTTAAAAACTTACTACCAAGTTTGTTTTGCTGGAGGGCTGGGTAGACTGGGGTTACTGTCTTAAAATTAAAAATAACAAAACAAGTAGTGCCACCAGTTATGTCTAGCCCAAAATCTTTCCATCAGGAACAGATGTACAAATCAGGCATAAACTATTTTCAGGAACGCGCCATCTTCTTACAGATGTGATGCTGTGCAGATGTGGGTTTATATATGTTTGCATATTCACATGAAAACTGCCACCATGATAGATGGAAAATGTGCGCCTGCAAATTTTGCACAAACCAAAGTTTTCCCCTTTCTGTCCTTGTAAACATGGGCTGTCATTCATTACATTATGTTCTTGAGGTCTGGCAGCATCCATTCTGTCTGTTCTTCCTAGTAAAACTCCCTGTCTATTGTCTCCATCAGTCTCACACATTCTGATTTGCTTGCTACAGATAAGTAAGTCTATCTTGTCAGCATTTTCTCTCAAACTTCCGATCAGTTCAGTTTTTTCCATGGCAGGAAACAGCTTTTGATCTACAACTTTCCATCTGCCATCAGGTTTATCCAATAATTGAAAAAGATGCATCCACTCGTCTTCTTCTTCTGTCTTTTACACAGCCATGACATCTGGAGCAGTCATGGATTTTTCAAGTTCAGCAGTAAAGTTATCAGTTCCATGAGGGTAGGTATGTCTGTGCAAACCTCCCCTTCATCATTTCAGAGTATCATGTAGGAAACAGGTCAGCATGAACTACTATTTGTCAGTGCAGTTCTTCACTGTGTAATCATATACATAAAGCAAACAAAAAAACATAGCAAGTCTCCAGTCTTGGCGAATTCATGACATGGATAGGAGGCAGGAAAAAACCACAACAACAGAAAAACAAGGCATTATACTTCACCATGAGATACTCTGAAATCTAGCACACAGACGGAACACCTAGCCTACGCCAGCCAGATTTTGACGATTCAACTCTTGGGTGCTGTTGAGAACGAACCACAAAAAAAAAACTTCTGTGCATATATTTTCTCTGAGGTGGTGAAAGTGTCTGTATAAGCACTTTTCCTTTTGAATGGTCACTCTTGCCCAGCCCATGCACTGGTTAGGCAGAAGTGAAGGAAGGAAATCTTAAAATGTTTACATAATACATCCGCCAAACATGAACAAACGGATCACAAAAACAAAACATGATGAGTTTCCATGCCCATCTTGTGCTGAATTTGATGAGAAAAGCGATTGCTTGTTCTTCATTTTCGTTGTCCTGAGTGTTGTTTATCTTGCCTGGAGAAGACCTATGAGGTCAAAATGCGTCGCGTTTTGTCTTGTGATTCATTTGCTTCATGTTTGGTGGATGTACTACTCAAACTTTTTAAGATTTGTTTAGATTTCCACCAACAGTCACATTGCAACGAAGGCAGGAAAATCAATCGCCAACCTCTGGGTATTGTGCCCTTCTGTTGATTACGGATCACAACAACATAGACACTTGGCCAGCAGTCAGGTGTTTTTCTAAAGCCATGCTGTTTTGACACTGTCAGTAAATCCTGCATGTCTACAGTGAATGATTCGACTCTGAAGGGTTTCGTCACTGCAAAACATGCTGGCTGACTATGAATTCATACAACATTCAATGGAATGAAAAATCAAATAGCAAAATGTAATGGGCAGCACCTCCTCACAAAATTCTTTTGCAAATCCGAAGTGGGCCAAACTCTGAATGTTTAATTTAAGGAAATTAACTGAAAATTATTCATTCTTTACTGCTCCACAAAGACTTCAGCATGACACTGACAAAGCGAACAGAAAGCCTTCCCAGCCTCCTTCAGTTTACAGCACTACAAGTCGATCAGTAAATCATCCTCTTCTTGGTGCAGCGATGACCAGGATCACATGTTTGTACAACCTTTACCCATCTTTTTCACTTTGGCTGTGTCTTGCTGATGAACAATGTCCAAGCCTGATTTTTTAGTCAGTGGACAAAATGGTGTTGTCTTCTCTTGACCTTGTGATTTCAGCATTGTCTGACAGCATACCGAACATACAACCAGAACTCAGAGAATGTGTCTACAACTTCTTTTTTTTTTTTTTTTTTCAAATTTTAGTCCCCAATATCTTTCCCTGAAAAAAAAAAAAGTCCTGTTTTCACTGAAATCCACAAATTCACAGAGAAGTGGAAATCCCGAATAGGTAAACTGGAGGGTGTGTGGGAGGTGAGGGGAACTAAAAGAAATGCATGAAGTACCAGGCAAACGTGAGAGGAGGGGGGGGGGGGGGGGGGGGGGTGAGGAGGAGGAACTAAAAGAAATGTATGAAGTACGAGGGAAATGTGAACTTTGTTCTGATCTGTTCAAATCCATGCCCATGGTACGGTTGATAGAGTCTTCATTGTCAGGAAGGTCATGGGCGTTGCTGTCATGGACACTGTCATTGAATGCACCTGACGACACCCTACGGAAGGTAGCACTCTCCCACCCTATGTTTGTGGCTGAGCGATTATCATCATCAGAAATCTGCTTGGAAGGTGGTGTCCTGCATTACTGGGTTAGAATAGGCATTGTGAAACCCCGACCAAACTGACTCAGCGGAACAGAGTCCTCTGGTGAGGTTCCCCATGATGACTTAATATGGACTGCTCCCTGATGACGCTGCTGATGCTGACGCTGCAAGAGGAAAAAAGCTGGATGGGGCAGTGTACATGGCAGCCTTAATGAGCAGCATTTAATAATGCCACAGGGAGGGCACAAATAGTGTTTACACAGAAAAAAGAAATATACCAGCCGCCGTGGCGAAGTGGTTAGCGTCGCGGACTCCCGGCTGGGAGGTCGTGGGTTCGAATCCCATCAGAGTCATGTGGGTTTTTCTGCCCCGACCGGCTCCTACCCAGAGTTGAGTTTGCTGCGCACTCAGCTGGGAAGACTGGGACCAAACAGTCGAGTTTCATCCACTTAATGGATGCATTTCTGAGAGTGTTGCTCAAATTTCCTGACCAACACTGCATGTGCCTGTATCTCTCAGGCCTGGTTGACACCGGGATACATTATGAAAGAAAGCGTAGAGTACAGCCCTGTCATGTAGTCTCAGACCGAAATGGAAATCCGTAGCATCATCTTAATCATCCTCATTCTCATCGATCAGCATTAAAAAAAAAGTCTCAAATTCTGTGGCCCTTCATGCCCTGCTTTCATGGTGACCTCAATTTCGATGTCCTCTCCACGTCTATTCCTTGGTTTGGTTCCGAGGTCACCGGTATCAGCGTGTCCATGGAGGCTGTCGTTAGACGGACGTGGTGGCGCCCTCCGGAGGGGAAGCTCACTCACGCCGGCTCCGCGACTAAGCAATTATTGTCGTCAGTAGGGGGCTTCGTAGGTGGTGTCCTGAGTATGTTAGATCAGAACAGGCGCCACTGAACACCACCAAAGTGACTCGGCAGCAGTGCAGTGTCTCCTCTGGTGGGATGCCTCTTGATGACTTGACACTGACTGCTCTCTGTGGATTGCCGGTGTTGGGACTGCGGCGGGGCCGACCGGGCTGTGGCTGTGGACGGGGTGTCGGAATGAGCGGTATGGGTGCACTGCCTCCGAGGTGGCGCAGAGGTTGGAACAGCAAAAAAAAAAAGAAAAAAAAAAAGAAATATAATGAAGAGTCTCTTCATAACAGTAAATGAGAGAAAGTTCCTCTCCCCACTCCCATTCCCTGCCCTCTCTCCCCTCATACCACACACTCACATCCCTGACCGCTCCCTCTCCCAAAGGACAAAGACTTTGGCTGTACCTTCTCCATACTTCGTGCGAGCAGACAGACGCCAGTCGAAGCCTTTCCGACAGATGCCATCGACGTTGTGGCACTTGGTTCCATGGAACAGCTGTTTCTCCTCCACGTCCTTCCCACCATGCTCCTGCAGCATCTCTTCTCGTTTCCTGATGATGACAAACCACATTCATACTCAAAAAGAAGAGCATTCAATTTACAAATTTTTAACAAACTTTTAAGACATTGTTGAACTAATACTTCAAAATCAGTATAAAATGAAAAGTGCCGTGTCACACTTAAACTGACCACTTGAGTAAAACCTTACTTTTATTTTATAGAAAGTGCTATCCTCTTCGATCTCTAAAAGCTGAATGCACCATCATGATGTTACTACTGTTAGAAGGGTCAAATTTCCTATGTGTCTCGAAAGAATGTAGAAGTTTCAGAAGTTGGTCTTTGATACATCTGTGCTGGAAACGGAATTCATTTTGCAATAATCACACACAACATGTAAGTATGCAGGGCTCAAAACTCTACTTTCACACGACTACATCAGCACATGGAAAGAAGCTCCTTCTTCTTCATCGTACCTAAGCAAAAACTCTGAAATCCTCACCATTTGCCAGTGTTTGGCATAAGACTGTTTTTGTTTCCCATTCCCAACCTTACGGTAGCCATATTCATTCCTCTGGGAGTGGGATGATGACTTAACATGAGAGCATATTTACACAAGTGTTTTTTTTTGCTTATACGGAGTCACCCAACCCCAAACCTGAATACCCTAAGAAAGATACTGGTTTACTTGTCAAACACACACATGAATACACACAGATCTATGCACACACACAAACATATGCACATACATATACATACATACACACTTGGGCACAAACACACACAACACCAAGGTTCGTGGTGGATGATACAGATGCATTTTTTCAGGAAACCCAAACACCCTGATGCATGGGTGAAACTGGAAAAAAATAGAAAAACTGAAAGGCTGGGGTCCAGGGGCCGCCTAGGCCCCTGGTGGGGGGCTGAGGGGGGCGAAGTCCCCCGGCCGAAATTGATTTTTTGAAAAATTCAGACAGTTTTCGTGGCCTCTGGTGAAAGGAAATTTGGAATTGAGGCCTTGTTTGAAACACATATTTATTGCTTATATGACAGTTTCCCATACATGAAATGGGTTTTGTGTGTGTGTGTGTGTGTGTGTGTGTGTGTGTGTGTGTGAAATACAGTGCAGTGAAACCTCTCTATTTAGACCTTCCCTAATAAGACTTCTTCTCTAAAGTGACTCTAAATTCTGTGACCGTTCCATCAAACTGTCTGTTAAATTACCAATCTTCTTAAAAAAAAAAAAATCCATGTTTCATGTTAAGATCACAAATCTGTGCATTTTCTAAGGTCTTAATACAGAGTTTCCACTGTACTTCCAAAACTAGGCCATTTTATTACACGGAAGAAATAGAACCTTTAGTAGTTTTCCCCATCCTTTTTCCAGAAAACTAACCCTCATATTTATTTTTCTTTTATGTTTTTTTTTTCTTTCTTTAAATATTTTTTTGGCTGAACAATTAAGTAGTGGGGGAAAACAAGTGCAGGCTAGCAATTCTTCAGTCATTATAGTAATGAATATTTTTAAAATATTTTTTTCATACTATTATGTCTCTCTCTCTCTCTCTGTGCCTTACATCCATCTTTGTGTGTGTGTGTGTGCATGTGTGTGCATGCGTGTGTGTGTGTCACTTGGGGGGGGGGGGGGGGGGAGGGCATGGAGGGCTGCTGAAAAAGATTTTACTGAAATTATTACCTTCATGCTTTTAATATGGTCCGGACTTCTGGCATGCTTTGCTAGCCGAGATTTTCCATTGGATCCATACTTGAGGTCTGAGTTGCACACGCAGCAAAACGCTACACCAGGTTTGTTCGTTTTCAAACACCAAACACGATGTTGTCGTTTTTCATCATCTATTTCATTCAGCCAAGCCCATCGCCACTTATTAGTGATGTCAGCGTCGATCTCCTCAACTGAATCACCTCCTTTAAGATAGGACATTCTCACGGTTTCCAATGAACTCCAAACTCAAAATCTAGCGAACCGCCCAGAGAACGTGGACAAACGAGTCACAAGACGAAACACAACGCGTTTCGACCTCTTAGGTCTTCATCAGGTGAGACATAAACGAATAAAACAACGAAAATTCACTTAGCTTTGACCTTGTGAAGTGATCTGAAGCGATCAAAGCTAAGCGAATTTTCGTTGTTTTATTCGTTTATGTCTCACCTGATGAAGACCTAAGAGGTCGAAACGCGTTGTGTTTCGTCTTGTGACTCGTTTGTCCACGTTCTCTGGCGGTTCGCTAACATTTATTTAAGATTTGTTTAGATTTCCGCCTGCAGTCCTCTCGCTTTGCAACTAGATCAAAATCTAGATTTCGGCAAATGGTGCTTTATCTTTGTTCCCTAAAATAAAGAGTACTTCCGATTCGGCACTTCAGTTTTATGGTAAGACGCATTCGATACATAATTTGCGCAATTTTAGAGACTGTTTTGAAAAACTTTTTTTTCTTCTTCAGATTTACGAAAAATGGAAAATTCTGTCTCGAATAATTTCATAAAACGGATTCTGTCCTCAGACTGAAGCAGTTTCACCCATGCTGATGCTAACCAGTAGCATTTACAACAGTGAGGAATACTCACCATCAACACCGACACACAGATAATGGTATACTGTCAGCTGAAAGTCACCAATTCAGGTGTGTGTCCCTGTGAACTCTTCTCACAGGCCACAACCCAACTGGTATGACTCCAAGAAGAAACTGACCAAAAAGGGAATAAAAAGCAAACCCCCCCCCCCCCCCCCCCCCCCCCACAAACACACACCACAAAGAATGACATACAAAAAAGGGATAGTTCCATTGATCATACAGAGGGCACTCACAGTAGAAAATGTCTCCACAGGAAGACGCTCTGAATGCGGAAGACACGGCGGACCTCTACGCCAGGTGTGGAGAAGGACGTGAGAAAGAGCGCCAGAGTGGAGTTGTACTCCTCGCTCTCTTTGCTCAATTCCACCGCAACAACGGGCTGCAAAGGATCACATCCATCAATCACCATCATCCTCATTCTCCTCTTAACCTTCACGAGTCATCATCTTTGCATTCACCATTGTTGTTATTATCACATCTCGTTACCCTGTTCATAATGGCCACCTTCACTTTTCGTTATCCTAGAAGTCATCATCATCGCTATCATCAAAAACATTACCATCCTAGTTGTCATCATTATTCATATTATCACATCTCATAATCCTTGTGGTCATCATCATCATCACCATCACCTGTCATTATACATCCAATTGTCATCACTGTCACTGTGTCACTGCATATCATCCTCCTAGCGGCCACCTTTTATCATTGTCATCACACATCGTTGTCCTAACAGTTACAATTATGAATATACTCACATATCATCATCCTAGCAGTCACCATTATCGTCATCACATAACATCATTATAATCATGTATGATGGCACCAGCGGTTACCATAACTATTCAGGCACCAAAACAGGTAGTAACCAAGAAGACTGACAAAACTATGAGCTGAGAATTCCTTGGAGAGGGGAGGGGGGGGGGGGGGGGGGGGGGGGGGGGAAGGGTCAAGGGACAATGCCTCTGGAACTGAAGATTTCTGACCAATAAAAGTTCTGCTATTTAGCTGAACTTACAACATACTTCCAACAGCAGAAACAACAACTTCATTTTTAAGTGAAAAATGGAAGACACATGGCACAGCACAGACCATCAATAATCACAGAATACTCCACAAATTTTCAAGAATCTGTGACCTAGAACAATCCATCAAAATGCATGGAACTCTCCAGTAGGACTGGGGTGCATGACATCAAAATGCTCAGAACATTCCAGAAACATTACCTGGAAGTTTCTCATACTTTTTTTTTTCACTATTCTGCTCATCTTGAGAGACCATAACCAGCTGTACAATTTGCACACAATCATTTAATAAACAAACATCATATGAAACTTAATGCACATGAAAGTGAAACCCAAGCCATACATATGCATCAAACGATGATAACAATAAGTGATGTTGATCTGTTTGCAACACAAGCTATCTCACAGAACAGTTGATACTGATTTCTCGCTTCAAAATTACGCAGCGTTTGGTAAATCAGAAATGTCTGTATTTGATCCTCTTAGTGCACAATAAAAGCCTACATCAAACACCGACAAACGCACTCAGAAAGAAGAGGAAAAGATGCACCCCGAACGCTCACCGTATCAGCCCGCATTTTCAGCCAATGAGGTGGAAGATCTCCCACCTCCTGCTCCTCCCTGTCAGGACCTGCTGCGAATGCACCCTCCCACTCCTCGTCCACCTCCATGGCCTCCATGCTCTCTGCCGCCTGTCTCTGGGCACAATAAACCTTGGTACCTCTTCTGTTACAGACAGGCACTGTCCTACAATGGTCAAAAAGAATAAAATTATGTCTAGCACTTTAGTATCAGAATGCATTACCACTGAAATGTTTATTATTTCATGATTTTTGTTGTACAGAATCACTGTGCTGTCCTGTAAAAGCATAACTACTTTTATCAGTCTTTTGTTTTTGGTGTCTCATCGTTCATGCCACTCCAGTGGCATTCCTCCTCACCACTCATTCTCCCTTTGCATTCACAGCCACACCCTGCCTTGTCCTGCTGCAGCCCTGGCACCGGCAATCTACAGGGAGCAGTGAATATCAGCTTGTCCTGAGGTGAACCATCAGACGCAGCGACACTGCACTACTGCCCAGTCACTTCCATCGTGGTGTTTCAGAGGTGCCAGGTCTGATCGACATGTGAAGGATACCAAGCACTAAGCCCCCTGCTGACAACACAAATTGCCTGAGTGAGCGTCCCCTTTCAGAGGGTGCCATCACGTCCATCCAATGACATTTGCCAACACTGGCGACTGTGACTTAAGCTAGCCATGGTCATGCACACAGGGAGGAAACTGAAATTGAGGTTACCCTAGGAGCAGAGAATGAATGGCCACAGAAAATGTGACAATTTAAAAAAATTCTATTCTGAACGATGAAGATGAGGAAGATGATGCTATCAAATCCCATTCCAGTCTGAGACTATATGACAGGGATGTACTCTATGCTTACTTTTACAATATAACCTGGTGTCCACCAAGTCCAAGAAATACAGACACTTGCAGTATTGGTCAGCAGTCTGAGTAATATTTTCTGTGATGCATCCATTATTTTAAGTGAATGAAACTCAACCGTGTAGTTCTGATCTTCCTCTTTAAGCCCATAGCAAATTCAGCTCTGTGTTGGAGCTGGTCGGGAGCTGAACAGTCTCTCCAGTAAATGGCTCTGATGGGAATTGAACCCATGATTCTTTTGATTTCAACATTAGTTCAAAAGGCACATGCTATTCATTCAGTAACAAAAAAAGACACAATTAGTGAATAACAGTCAGCCGCAATCAAACCTCTTGTGGTCTGAGACCTAAGTTATCAATGTACCATGAAGAAAACTGACAAAAATCAATATTTTCTTTTTCAACAAATGAGCAAACAGTGAAACACAAACTCCGAGTCTCACAAGTAAAAATGTGCAAGGCTTGACTCTGCCATTCACTTTAGTAAATCTGGATGAAATGTGCGACTATGCTGGAGTCCAATTTCAGAGTATCTATATAATTGTTACTAGTTATCACTTTGGTCCCTACGGTTTTGACGATGGTTGATGAGTGACAGTCGAAGGTAGTCAGTGTAGGGACAGGTTTTCAAAATTCCCAGAGCAGTCACTGTGCAAAAAGTTCCTGTTTGTTTCTGGTGACAAATCTGTTTATTTCTAGTGACCGATTCATACACCATTTTCACAGTGTCTCACATTACAGTTGACAAAAGTCAAACTAATTTATCTTATGACTCATATATCTGTCTCAGGATTATCAGAACCAAGTCAACGATGACATTAAATTTGAACAATACTGTATTCAATTTCAATGAATTTAGTGATCTTCATGTTCAGTTTTCACTGTTACCATTTGAATAATACCATTTAATAATGTGTGTGATACCACTATTTTAGAAGCTTTTGATTCTTCTTCTAATAGTAATAGTCATAAGGTGTGTGATAATATTTTAAAATTTTGTGAAAATAAAGAGAAAAATTTTAAAACTTCGTTTAAACCCTGTGGAAATAAAGTGGATTATTTTAAATCTGATTGCACTGACAGCACAGGAAAACAAATAGTTTGCATGTATACAAATTCAGATAACTTAAGAAACAAGGTTACAGAACTACAGACAGTTATAACAACGCTAAAACCAGATATCATCGCTATAACAGAAACATTACCAAAATATACAACAGAGAAAGTAAATACAGTAGAATACTCAATAGAGGGATATGATAAGTTCAGTAATGATAATCCCAGCAGGGGTGTTCTGGTCTATGTGAGAGGAAACCTACAAGCATCTCAGTTGCATCTGGTAAAGTTTGAAGAGGCTGTTTTAGTAAGTCTTAGCATGGAGGGGAAGGAAGAATTGCTGTTTGGTTGTATATATCGTAGACCAAAGAGAGACTTAGAAAATGCAAAATGTTTAAACTCTCTGCTAGAGGCAATCTGAAATCACCCTGCGGAACTAAAATGTATCGTTGGAGATTTCAATTTCTCTGATATAAATTGGACAACATGGGAAGGTGGTAATCCTATGAGTACTGCATTTGTGGAAACCCTGAAAAACTGTTATTTGATGCAGAAGGTAGAGGGGCCCACTCGCTATAGGAATGGGCAAAGACCCACCCAACCAGATCTGGTCTTGGTAAATGATAAATTCTTAACATCAGATGTTATGCACCTGCCACCATTAGGAGAGAGTGACCATGAGGTGTTATCTTTTACAATAAATGGAAGAAAACGGGAGGAATATGTGCTTCATTCTGTGATATACAACAAAGGGGATTATGATGCTATGCGAAAACACTTTGCAAAGATAGATTGCTCGCAAACTCAAAGCCAGGGGGTCGAGGAAACATGGTGCCTAATAAAAGAAAAAATATTAGAAGGGGTGGAAAAGTTCGTACCAAAAAGAACAACAATTCATGATATCAGAAAACCAGGATGGATGACAACAGAACTGCTTATAAAAATTAAGAACAAAAATAGAGCGTATAAGAAATACTTAAAAACACAAAAGGA
This sequence comes from Conus canariensis, assembly GCA_033310375.1. Classification (NCBI taxonomy): domain Eukaryota; kingdom Metazoa; phylum Mollusca; class Gastropoda; order Neogastropoda; family Conidae; genus Conus; species Conus canariensis. The sequence continues at coordinate 32,491,591 of CM065737.1, read as the reverse complement.
GCATGATAAGAGAAGATATACAGAAATTCGAAATAAAACAAATAGTGAAATCAGAAAGACGAAACGTAATTTTGAGAAACGTATAGCACAGGAAAGCAAAGAAAATCCAAAGGCTTTTTGGAAATACGTCCGCTCAAAAACAGGAGTTAGGGATGGAATTGGCAAACTGAGATCCAAGGATGGTTATGCAGAAACGGACCTAGAGAAAGCCCAGATCCTAAATGATTTCTTCTGTGGAGTATATACACAGGAGGTCTGCACAAATGTCCCTAACGTAGAAGAAGTGATTGTAGGGGAATATTTAAATGAGATTCTAGTTACACCAGAAGCTGTGAAACAAAAATTGGGAAAATTAAATCAGAATAAATCCAAAGGCCCCGATGATATACACCCAAGAGTCCTTAAAGAGCTATCAAATGAATTAGCTCACCCATTGTGCATATTATTTAATAAATGTTTTAGTACTGGAAAGGTACCAGAAGACTGGAGGAAGGCAAACATTACTTGTATCTTTAAAAAAGGGGAGCGTAGCCAGCCGGGAAACTATAGACCCGTCAGTCTAACATGTGTACTTTGCAAAGTGGCAGAAAGCTTTGTTAAGGAACATGTATACTCTTTCTTGGAAGAGAAGAATAACTTCAATGATTGCCAGCATGGCTTTAGAAAAGGTAGATCGTGCGTAACACAACTACTACAAGTAACAGAAATCTTATCCAGTAGAGAGGACATGGGAGAGAGTACAGATATTTTATACCTTGACTTTCAAAAGGCTTTTGATAAAGTTCCACATAAAAGGCTAATGATGAAAATAAAAGCAGCTGGAATCAGTGGCCCACTTCTTGATTTTATTAAGGATTTCTTAGCAGATAGACAACAAAGGGTAAGGGTTGAGGGGGCATACTCGGACTGGGCAAAGGTGAGGAGCGGCATACCTCAAGGTAGTATCTTAGGTCCGTTGCTGTTTATCATTTTTATAAATGATCTGCCGGACAGTATTAAAAGTTACTGTAAAATTTTTGCCGATGACACAAAGATATTTGGTAAACCAGGTATTGAACTACAAGAGGATCTTGGAAAAGCTGTGGAATGGTCAAAAAAGTGGCAAATGAGTTTTAATGCACAAAAATGTAAGGTATTACATATGGGAAGTAAAAACCCAAAAGTGATATATAATATGAGAGATAATAAAGGAGACTTGGTTGATGTGACAGAGACTGATGCTGAAAAGGACATCGGTGTGACATTCAATTCGGACTTAAAGTTTGATACCCATATACAAAACATTGCCCAAAAAGCAAACATGATGATTGGACTAATAAGAAGATCTTTTTCATACATGGATGAGGATATGTTTAGAACATTATATGCAACATTGGTCAGACCAATACTGGAATATGCACAAATAATCTGGGCACCATGGTTAAAGAAACATATAACAACCCTAGAGGCAGTACAGAGAAGAGCGACAAGACTAGTGTCATACATAAAGGACTTAACATATGAAGACAGACTGAGACATTTGAATTTGTTTTCACTAAGCTACCAAAGAAGAAGAGGGGACCTGATTCAGATGTACAGACTTATCAAGGGAAAGGACAACATTGACATAAACGAATTAGTGACCTTTAATAAAGGTAACAGAACACGTGGACACACCTTTAAGTTAAAAAAATTAAATGGAATAAAAGATTGTAGAAAGTATCATTTCTCTAGAAGAGTCTTTCAAGACTGGAATAGGCTTAGTGATGATATAGTCCTGAGTACCAGCTTGGATGATTTCAAAGGCAAAATAGACAAATTTTTTTCAAGCACACATTGGTGCACAAAATAGACCACATTTGCCAACGACTGGAAGCAAGTGAGGGAGCCCATAATAAACCGCAAGGCTTAGGGCCCATACCTGATACCTGATACCTGAAATTGGCTCAAACATTCATTGATCTTCTCATACATGTGTTTTTCATTACAGAGGTTCATTTAGCTGCATGCTGTGTCTCCCGGGGACAGAACTCTATGAGTTAAAGTTAAGTGATTCTACATTCTGGATTTGGCCAAACTGGATGGCTGAAAATAAGTATCAGAAACTGAGAAAAGAACAGTGATGTGCTTGCAGAGCAGGCTTTGAATCCTATGACCGACAGTGCACTGCAAACATAAAATAACTAATTACTGCATCTTTGGTGTCACCCTGCATTTACTGCAAACGGTCTGAAGATATCTTAATGACGTTTTTCAGTTTTAATCCATCATCTGTATTTAATTTTTTTTTTTTCATTATGTCAACTGATTCTGTATTAGTGTATAGTATTACTCTGTGAATATCTGGCAATGAAACGTAGCATTTTTGTAATATTTGGGCTTGTTGTCATTACTTTTCATAAAACCTTTAAAAGCAATGTTTATGAATCATTGTTCCATTGTTCAATATCCCAAATTTGACAGAAATGAGCACTTCATCGTACATACATGTATTTTTTTATCCCAATTTTGGGGGTGCGCTGCTACAACTATGTTGATTACATTATGGCCTCGCATAACATTTATCAGGGGAAGGGACTCAGTCATGAAAAAGCTGTGTTTTTTGCCTTTTGATCCCTCTCCTCACCCCCCCCCCCCCTCCTTTCTCTGTCTTGTTAAAATGTAATGACAGAAAAAGTTACCTTTGTTTATCAAATTTTATAATCTTTGTATTTACTGAAATGAGCCTTTGTGTACTTTCAAACAATACTAACTTACACTGCATTCTGATCCTTGAAATCTTTTTCTTCTCTGACTTGGCTAGTAGTACTAAAATGCTGGAGGCCTGACCTCTTCAATTAGATATTGTCCCTTCTTTATCTTTTCCTCACACCCCCTTATTTCTACCTTCTTCAGTTTCAAAATTGAGAAAGAAGTGAGGCAGGGAACAGTAAACAATAAACAAGTAGGGTAGCTTTTGCTCCCATAAGAAAGCCTAACACTGAGTAACTTTTGTTCAAGACTGGCACAGCCTTTTAAACTTGAATAAAGTCAGACAAATACAAAGACGAACAATCTAACAGTGGGGAAAAAAACAAGCGCAGGCCAACAACTACCCTTCGCTGGCTGCTTTGAGGGTGCTGTTGGATTCTTTTTTGACCCCTTGGTGGTGAGAACACCACGGTGTTATGGACTGTGGTGTGTCTCTATTTGACGCCAGGAGCACAGACACAACCAGCCGTGTCTCCTTGATGAGTTCCGATTCAGCGGACGAAAGGCCTCGGAGCAGGCAATACAGATAGATCTGCCTTCGAAGGGGATTACGATGGTGAAGAGTTTTCATATCTATAATATATTTTCTTAATTTCATGATCCCAGTTTCTCCATCTTCAACCCCCCCCCCCGGCCCCCCCTCCCCCCTTAAGTCCAAATCTTTGCCAAGTTGTTGGCCTGCGCTTGTTCCCCCCCCCCCCCCCCCCCCCACCTATTAGATTGTTCGTCTTTGTATTTGTCTGACTTTATTCAAGTTTAAAAGGCTGTGCCAGTCTTGAATAAAAGTTACTCTGTGTTAGGTTTTCTTACAGGAGCAAAAGTTACCCTACTTGTTTACTGTTCTTCAGTTTCATCAAGACGGTGGGGGGAAAAAGAATCATCAGCCACCGAATCAGCTGATACAAAACGCTACTTACAACTGTGACCACTGCCTCCAATCGTTCGTTTGCTCACTTCCCCACAAGAATTAGATCAACTTTTCACACAAAAATGACAACGGAGGCACAATCACGATGTCACAGTATCAGTGCGACCGTCACACTCTTCGTTCGGCCACGGCAACCGAAGAAGAATCGTCGAACCAATGCGCGGCGGAAGTAGTTTGGAGTTTTTGCAGGGAAAGTCACGCCTGGGAAATTACAGAAACTAAATATATGCTAGTTGTCTTGTAAGCCAAATCAAAACGAACATAAGATATCTACATGCGCTCGGGGGAAATGAAATGCGAAATCGAAACTGATTATCTTTATCCACCATCACAGCAGGGATCTTTTGCGACAAACGTTGATGTTAACACCTCATCGTTTGAAAAGAAATATGAACAGAAGCAGGATCACTAACACTATCTAACAAATAAGTAGAACAACTCTTTATCTCATGCAGAAATAATTAAACGTTCGTAAGCCAAAACGAATGCTGCTTACGACACCAAAACACCTAGCAGAAATGCAAACACAGAACACACAGAACAAACAAAGGAACACCAGCAAAGAACGTGTATTCCATCCAAGCTTGTCCGTATACCCTGTACCTGACGACACATTTAGATTTAGGTTCATAGGGACAATTGCCTTTAGCAATTATAGCCAGAACTGGCTTTACATGTCCCTTCTGTATGTTATCTGGTCTTTATACGGTCAGGTCTTTAACTCGCTCAAGTCTTTATTTATCATAGTCAAAATAAATGGTCTTCAATAATACACTATCATCGATAGAGCTTTTGAAAAAGTTAGTACTTTGTGCACGTTTAATGTTAGGGGTTAATTTATTCCAAAGATTTGTTACTCTGTTACTAAAAGAAAATTTCCTTATGTTAGTGCGACAATATTCATGATAAATTTTATCCAAACTATTTCTGGTAATATCAACTCTTGATGCAGTAAAAAATTTTGAAATAGGAATATTGTCAACACAATTAAATATTTTATAGACTTGGATCAAATCGCCCCTCACTCGTCTTGTTTTTAGAGTAGGCAGTCCAAGAGCTTTTAACCTACCTTCATAGGGAAGATTTTGTATATTCTTTACAAGCTTTGTTGCTCTTCTTTGTACTCTTTCCAGAGCAGCAGACTGCCTCTTTAATACCAAATTGTATTGCCATATTCCAAATGTGGTCTAACGAAAGCCTTGTATAGTTTTGTAAAAATATCTTTATCTATGTGAATAAAAGTACGTTTAATTATACCAATCATTTTATTAGCTTTATTTATAGAGTTTTGAATATGCTTATCGAATACCAGGCCAGAATCAAAAGTGACACCAAGATCTTTTTCATAATCACATGTCGAAATATCTGCACGCTCACCAGTATTAGTGTTTAGCATTGTACATTGGTATCACGTCCAACATGTAACACGTTGCACTTGTCCGCATTAAAATGCAAATTCCATGTGGTAGACCATTTGGTCAAATTATCAATATCATTTTGTAATGTATTATGATTATAAGTTTTATTATAGATTTTTGTATCGTCAGCGAATATTTTGCAAATACTTTCCACCGAGTCTGGCAAATCATTTATAAATATTGTAAATAATATGGAACCCAAAATACTCCCTTGTGGTATACCACTTAAAACTTCTGTCAAATCTGAATATGAACTTCCTACTCTGACTCTTTGCTGTCTTTGACTCTTTGCTGTCTTTTAGTTAAAAAATCCCTTATCCATGAATGCACTCTACCTGTAATTTCATATGATGATAATTTCACTAAAAGCCTCTCATGGGGAACAGAATCAAAAGCCTTTTTAAAGTCTAAATAAAGTATATCTACATTGTTGCCATTATCTAAAAGTTTCAAAATGGAGTGACTGACAGCGGCGAACGAAGCAAAATTTAGAAAGAAAGGGTGTTAGTTACCGCCAATGACATTGACAAACAAAGCACATGACAAGACACGATGCATTT